>REGM01000052.1:1068659-1103933 GCA_004194415.1 Aurelia aurita | reverse complement strand
AACTTTAAAATACAAATATTACATAAGTAAAATAGTGAATAAAATATTTACAAGTCATCAAAAGTATACAGTATAAAAGCAGATATCTAAAAATATTTATTATAAAAAGCCCAGGTTCGGAATAAAAATGCGGCATAATTTGCATGGACAAGTTTCTCCGTACCAATGTTTTATCTTTGTTTTAAACTGACAAAGGGATTCTGAATTGCGAATTGTTGGTGGTAATGTTTGCCACAGCTGCGGACCTTTGAATCGGACGCTTTCTGTCCCGTTGTTAACAGATCTCACTCTTGGTTGAACAAATTCATTATTGTTACGCAAATTGTAGTGACTTGTATTTTCACAGAAGATTTCCTGCATAAATGAAGGGTTCTGGTCATTTTTGGTTTTGTACATCTCAGTCATAAGTATTTGCAAGTTCTTTGCATGAATAGTAACTGCACTGTCCTTCTGTAATAGCTCACTAAAAGTAGATTCAGTATCCTTGTATGTAATTCTCAAAGCCCTTTCTTGTATTTTGTTGATTTTTTTGTTAAGCTGCCTGCTGTGAAACATCCAGATTAAAGGACAGTATTGAAACTGACTCGTAATAAATGCCCTCATGAGGGTTCTTAGTTTGCTCTGATCCATATATGGGGATATGCGGGCAAGTGCATACAGTTTATTGCTAGCTTTTTTGCAGAGTTTCGAAACGTGATGGTCGAAGGAAAGTTTGCTATCAATATGAATTCCGAGTAATTTCTCTTCCGAGCTATTAACGATGTCAGCATTTCCAATCCTAACAGTAACTGGATCATCACATCTCTGCCCAATGACCAAGAGATGACATTTATCTGCATTTAATTTCATGTAGTTGTCGGCAAACCAGTCTAAGGCTACATGACAGTCATTTTCAAGCTTATGAGTTATGTTATCTAGCTTCTTATCGCAAGCATAGATTGTAGTATCATCTGCATAGTTACATATATCCGAGTTTTGAATAAACAGTAAGAGATCATTGATATATATGTTAAACAACAGAGGGCCTAAGACTGACCCCTGAGGAACACCGCGTGTTAGGTCTTTCCAAGAACTGAAGGAACCATTTACCTTGACTCTCTGTTTTCTGTTTGTGAGGTAATTGTTAATGAATGTTAATGCTTCGTGAGAGAAGCCATATGAAAACCACGGGAACCTTCTGTTTTGGAGAAGACCACGGAGCCTTTTGTTTTCCATAGAGTAGTTCTAATTCGTCATTTTCTAGGTCCAAGATGTTTGACTCAGCATATTGGCCGCGCGCACCCCTAATATCAACCTCGTCCCCAGGGCCTTTTCCCTAATATCGGAGAGAAAATACAGAAAAAAGCGCCGCTTATACATGGGTATTTACGAAAAAATCCTTTTTCTCATTGATTGACTCCAAATTTGGTCGGTGCTGAGCTGATTGGCATTGAAACTCCGAACAACTATTTGGTCCAAAATTCAAACCACTTCTTTCAATCAATCAATCAATCAATCAATCAATCAATCAATCAATCGATATCAAATGTTTAGTCCTGTGAACGGTATCTGATGAGAGTTGTCGGATTTTTGAAGCAAGAACATATTTATTCTATTTTTCAAATAATAAATGTACCCAAAAAGTCATTCAAATCTAAAAAGAATTTTCCTAACGTGACAAAATTGACAGATTCTATCAGTGAGCAACGGTATTACTCCCAGATTCTATAATTGACTCTAGTCCATCCACAGGTGGCCGGGGAAATTAGAATGAAATTGATAAAATACCTCTCTTCTTACTTCAGCTGGATCAAAATATTACGCCAACCACCAACCATGTGTTGTTTTCCATGGAACTAGTCCCAGACTCCAAAAAATACCCTGAGACTAAAAGGAAAAAATGTTGTTGTATTTTTTGGAGACTGGAACTAGTTATATGGAAAACAAAACATTGTTGGTGGTTGGCCTAATATTTTGATCCAGAAACTGAAGCAAGAAGCGAGGCATTTTATCAATATTATTCTAATCTTCCCCCGCCACCTTTGGTCCGTCGTGGAATATTTATCTCGAACACATTTCAATCAAGATGTTATTGTAAACAACTAAATACTTGAGATAGTTATTTCTCAGATATCGATATTATTTCCAATTTTATGAAACTTGTCTTTGTAAACTTTGCAAAAACCACATATAACTCAAGAATTCTTAAAATAATTCTGTTGTCTATTCAATGAGCCAATTAACCACAACAACCACAACAAGCGAGGTGCGACTGGAAATTGCGGACTGCATTAGTCACGTGCTAAGTAATGTCAATAAGTAGTGAGAAAATCTTGAAACGAATATTTTAACACCTTATCATCAAAGACAGCACACTTGAAACGAATCATCTGTACGCCTTATTATCAAATACGCCATTGGCAACTCTGTCTTAGATGGAGATTGTGGTATTTCCTGTGAAAATATTTCCTACAGAAATGAAGTGACGAAACCCACTCTCAGAACCTACTTCACCTCAACTTCACCTTGTTAGAAAAGTTTTGGACATCTTGAATTTTGTTTTGTTTTACGTAAATGTTCATTTTCGTCCCCCACTGTCACTTTATTTTTGATCTCGCAATGCGCATTTTCCTAACGAAATTGTGCCAGAAAACACTCCACCGACTTGCATCAGCATTGAATGTGGGGTAGGGGGAAACAAAATCATTACTTTGTCAAGGAGTCCAACAATGTTGTTAGGTACTGTATCCCTAAGTTTCTTGCATACTCTAAAAGATTCATAAATATATGAAACTCTTTCGATTCCTAAATGGTTTCAACGTCCTTTTTGCAGCAACATTTGACACAGAACCAGAATGCGGAAGGCCTCTTGGAATGCAATTTGATAATTCTGGTGAAAATCTAATCGTTTGTGATGCATATTATGGACTGCTTCGGGTCAACATTATGCACAAAACCATAGAAACACTTGTAACACCAGAGGAAGGAATTGACGGACTACCTTTTCAATATATGAATGATGTAGTTATTGGTGAGAATGATGTGGTATATTTTACGGACTCATCCTGGAAGTGGGAAAGACGAAATAGCAGATATGCGGTATTGGAAGCTACTGGACGAGGGAGATTGGTGTCATTTAATCTACGCACAAAGGAAAAAAGAAAACTGATGAGCGGTTTATTCATCCCAAATGGACTTGAAATCTCAAGTGATAAAGATTTTCTGCTGCTTTCAGAAACGACTACTTCAAAAGTACTGAGGTAATCAACGATCGTCAAAGAATTTTGTACAAATTCCATATTCTTCAAGGCCCTTCTAGCCCAAGAGTTGACATTGACACAAGCAGTTGTTCTCGTCGTTTATATATTATCGAAAAAAGTTTTGTCCTGTTTCCAAAACGTCGAAAATGTCGTATCAATAAATCTATCTATTTATGAGTTGTCCAATGCTCTTCGTTTTGTGCCAGAGAACCTAAGTTACCTGCTGGGTGTCTGAGAAGAAATCTTTGCACAAATGTATTGATTATCCAGCAAATGTATAATCATTGACGGACTCAGCAAGCACCGTAAACAATTTTATTTATGAGTAACTTTAACGCATTCTATCTCTTGCCGTTCAGGTATCATTTGAAAGGACCAGCTGCTGGTAATCACACAACCTTTGCAGAAAACCTACCTGGTTATCCAGCAAACATTAGATCGTCGCCTAGTGGAGGATATTGGATTGGATTAATTGCAGTCCGAAAATGGCCATTTTCATTTTTAGACATGGCAGGACCTTACCCACTCATGAGAAGTTTGCTAGCTAAGGTAAGATGTGTTGTTACTGTCGTTCAACAGTAAGTACCCCGNGAAATTTTGCGTTATCGCAAATCTCACGTGACATCTAATTTGAGACAGACTTTAAATCAAGTTATTGACATGGTGCTTTCACGCAACCAGGACCACGACAAACAAAGTCAATTCGAAGGATTAGGAAATTAATCAAGGGAATCGATGTGACGCAACCAGGACCATGACAAACAAAGTCAATTCGAAAGATTAGGAAATTAGAAATTAATCGAGGGACGAAGTCAATTCGAAGGAAATTAATGGAGGGAATCGATGTGACGCAACCAGGACCATGATAAACAAAGTCAATTCGAAGAATTAGGAAATTAATCGAGGGAATCGATGTGACGCAACCAGAAGAATTTCTTGATCAAAGACTTGAAAATTTTAGATTGCCATGTGATTGCAAATTTTATTAATTGTTTAAAAATTCATTTCCCATCACTCTTGAGGAGATTAAATGCCCTTGTATATTTTTCTGTGTGAGGCATTTGATCTAGTGTTTTAGGCCTTTTCAGCCATTTCGCAACCAATGACTTTTTGTAAATTCGAATTTACCTAAGTTTTCCTTGCTAGAAAAATGCGAGAAAAATTTTTGATCATATTTTTGTATTATTGTATCTATAAATGGAGGGCCCCTTGAAAACCAGCCTTTTCTGAAGGGAGACCCACCCTAAATGATTGAAAATAAAATGAAAATGAATCAGCTTGTTTAATGACCCTGTGCTCCCCATGATCCTTTGCACGAGCGCGAACCATCAAAACATCATATTGGTCGTAAACAAAGTATTTTGAACGCACAATAGTGGAAACATAAATAGCAACAATGAACAAAGCCTTCTACCTGATATTATTTTGAGGAATATTCTGTTGCTCGAGTTCAAAAGCGATGGCATATCAACAACGTTCATTTGTAGGTTGTGAAGACAACACGGAATCGCAACTGCTTGGCCAAAATCATTTTCATACAATATGAAAATCTCTGTGAGAAGGCAAAGGATCATGGAGAGCACAGGGAATTTAAACTTGAGCTTCTCTCATCACAAGGTTGAGGAACTGGCCCCTGTTTGGCTATCGGCCTATCAAATTGGTCCCTTTATTAAAACTGAACTCGAGATGAGTTTAACTGAATTGGACCAATAATGCTGCTGTTTTTGTAAGTTGGTAGAAACTTTAATGAATGTACTACAATTAGCTTTAGCCTCTTCTATGCCCGCCACTACCTTAATACTACATACACTACCTTTAATTCGAAATTGTTGTCTGAAAATACAATATCGATAGACATTCTAGAAATGAAATTAGTAGAATATATTCTACTTACAGTTTTGACCTCTGTGTACTCATGAAGTGCATATTCGCCCCTAAAAATTAAAGAATTATAGAATAAGTAGATATTTATGTTTGTTCAAAGACAGTTTCTTTTCTTTGGATTGATTCTTCTTGTGCATCGTAGAAGTTATTTTCATTGGAACACAGCATCTTCTCTCTTTCAAAAATTCAAAATAACTAATGCACTAATACCAAACAGAAAGAAAGGGGAAGAAATAAAGTTCGGACACTCACAATTCACGGCCATGTCCGGATTGCTTGAAACCACCAAATGGCGTCTGCGGCATGCAAAGATCATAACAATTTATCCTGTAAAAAATAGCACATTAATAGAAACATTCATAGAAAAACAAAGATGCATTTGAATCTAACGTGTCCTCACAGAAATGTCAAAATAGCCACTCGATTTTCTTTCCTAAGGACATTATACTCTGAATTGGCTTTGGACAATGAATCTTGAAAAATAAATCATGATAACCTACCAAACACTACCAGCTAGAACAGAATGTGCAATGGTCATCGCTTTATCGATATCTTTGGTAAGAACTCCAGCAGCGAGACCATAATGTGTTCTATTTGCTCTTTCGATCACTTCATCTACGTCTTTGAATTTAATGATTTGTTGAACCGGTCCAAAGATCTGCAAATAATTGAGAAAATTGTTAAAAGTAAATACAGATGTACTATTACATGATCTCTAATTTAAGCATCACAGCCCCTCAAAGTTCGGCGGAAGGACTTCGTGTTTCATTTAAGACAGAGCCGTTTCATCAATAGAATGTCGGACTTTAAATTGCCCTCTCTGGACATAACGAGAACAGCTCAGCTACAAAATGTTTCAACGGTTTGTCAAGACCATTGAGAATTCTCAATTAACAGAATTTGGAAAATATGGTCAACGGCACCTAGAAGGGGCCATGGCACTGACTTGCAGCATCTCAATTTCAAAGATTGATTTCCTCCATACTTTTGTTCACGTAAGCAGTAAGACCCACGATGTGATATAAAATAGATTCTTCCAAGGTCAGTTTTCTTAGAGTTCGCTTGAGGGCGTAAAGACAGATCACACACACAAGTTGTTTTATCATAAGAAAGAAAAGGAGAGAACCTCTTCCTTTGCAATGCGCATGTCATCAGTAACATCAGAAAAGACGGTTGGCTTCACGAAGTACCCCTTGTCACCAAATCTTTCTCCTCCGCATTGCACTTTTGCTCCTTCATCTTTGCCACTTTGAATCAAATCCATAATCTTTTTGAATTGTTCTTCATTCACCTGAAGAGAATATTTAAAGTAAGTATTCAGACCTTCAAATCAATTCTTCAATAAGCAAAAATGAGATTACTGTAAGCGAAATACATATCACAATTAGGTTGCCTACTATTCTCAAAATCTCAAAAGATACTTTATTGCGGTCTCATGTGTCTTAGAGGAACTCATGTGCCCTCAATCAAAACAATAATGCCATAAAAGTACATTGCGGTGGTATAATCATTAAAGTGTGAACAATAACCAAACATATCAAAAAGTTCTTTTGTGGAAGAAACTAAAACGGGTATAAGTAATTGAACAGGATGAAGATCAAAGATTTGTCTGTAACTCGTTTAGAGTGAGGAAACAAATACATAAAGCTTGCAGTCTGCAGTTCTGGGTTCTGAAAGCGAGCTAGCAAAAACATTTTTACCAATTTCCAGTCATTGATAGTGTTTTAAGGATCGCCCATTTTTAATGTAAACCAATTTTGCCTTCTCGACAAATTACTATACCTTTGCCATCATACAAAACACGCCCTAAAAATATACCACCTAGATTCTACAGGATGCCAGAAAAACATTTTTACCTGTGACCCTTGATCAGTATCAGTAACTACTGCCATGTAATTAGTCTAGTCCCCATCTACCTCGACAAATTTATCATACATGTCCTTACGTGAAATTGTCTTAAATTTCTCCTTCCTAAGTTCTATTCAATCAACCTACAAAACATTTTTAACTGTGGTCATTGATCAGTATCAGTAACTACGGCCATGTAATCAGTCTAGTCCCCATCTACCTCGACAAATTTATCATACATGTCTTTCCGTGAAATTGTCTTAAATCACTCCTTCCTAAGTTCTATTCAATCAACCTACAATTAACATGTTTACCTGTGGTCCTTGATCAGTGTCAGATTTGTAAGGGTCGCCAACTTTTCTTGCAACGGCCAACTCTTTAGCTTTCTCGACAAATTTATCGTAGATGCCTTCATGAACAAATGTTCTTGAACCAGCACAACAGTTTTGACCATGATTAGCGAAGATAGCGTTGTATGCCCAGTCTGCTGCCCAGTCAACTGCAATAATTTGAAAGTCAAGTGTATAAAATGTGCAGAGTTTTGTCCTAACCAAACCAAAGTTCAACATTCTCCACTTTTTTCGTTTATTACATTTTGTTGATTGTGTTGATTCAGTACTGTCAAATATTAGAATTTGATGTAGCTTTTGGAAAACAAAACAAAATCGAAAAGGAAAACAAAATCGAACCGAATAGATCAAGGAGGAAAAACGTTACTTACGGTCAACGTCAGAAAAAATGATGAGAGGACTTTTCCCTCCGAGCTCCAAAGTGACTCTCTTGAGATTTGACTGCGCAGCAGCAGTCATGACGATACGGCCAACCTGTAAAGAGTAAACCAATAGCAGAAGCGATCGAAAGTTGACAAATCACATGAATTCTACTTGCAGAGACGTAGGAACCGGGGGGCACTGGGGGCACGTGCCCCCCCCAAGATGTTGAAATAAACAAAGAAGTTCCTTTTTTTGCTTCAGGAAATGCCCCTTTAGCTTACTGAAAAAGTGCCCTTGAAGTGTCGTGCCCCTCCAAGTTCAAGATGCTTCCTACGGCCCTGTCTACTTGTATTTTCAACTTGAACGGATATCAGAACAACATGAATTTAGCTTAATAGTGAGTATAGACGAGAAGCGTTCGTATTCAGCCTATTAAAGTATGTTGTGGCACATGAGACCTCAGCTCTCTTCCTTCATAAGTCGAGTATGAAGGTAGTCTCGTGAATATGCTAATTCCATTTCAATCAGAAATTGGCGCAAGAAACAGCCATGATACAGTTGAACCTCGATAACTCGAACTCGGTGATCTCGAACTTCTCGCAATGTCGAATAATTTAGGACTTTTCTTCAATTCGAGGTAGAGCTGTGGTTATTTCGAAACCTCGTAATCTGGAATTAAATTTCATTTCCCTTGAGGGTTCGAGATAGTGAGATTCAACTGAAGCTCAAGCATTATAAGACTGTCGCAGCGATTCCCCTTCCCCAATTTTCTTTTTTTTATTTTGTTTTAATTGTTAAATTGTGAGTGAAATGTAAAGCCATTCGCAGTGGGAACTAGATGACCGCGTGTCTTTTGCCGCTGAGAATGGCATGAGTGATGTATGTTGTTTTGTAATTTAGTATGTTTTGTTTATACAGAAAAAAAATCGAAAGACGTTTGATAATTTCTGAGCTTTAGCAAGCAATCTATCTAACTGAGAAACAATTCTACAGTTGATTTACGATATTCTGGAATAGCACGAGGATAAGGCAACATCATCTGCAGGTAGAGTAACAAAGTTTCAAATTGCTTAGCAGGAAAATAGTTTTATATGCTCACATCAGTAGACCCGGTAAAGGCGACCTTGTCTATATCCATGTGACCAGAGACAGCGGCACCGGCAGTGGGTCCATAACCAGGTACTATGTTCACAACACCAGGTGGAAATCCAGCCTAAAATAGAAACAATGATCCGTGACGTCATTTTTTATCAATGGCTGCAAAAAGCGGAGAAACTATTGTTACAGATATTCGTCTGTTTTTATTGACATCATCTTACGCAGTTTCTGGTACGTCATGTAAATATGTAAAGCCCCAAGCAAATCAATGTCTGTTGAAAATTGTCAATTTATTTTCCGACAGCAAGTAACTTCAGTTGGTCACCACATCAGACACTGCTTATAAACATTTTAGCGACCTCAAAAGAAGCTATGAAGGGTTCCAAAACTCCTACAGGAAGA
The DNA here is from genome assembly GCA_004194415.1 of Aurelia aurita. Classification (NCBI taxonomy): domain Eukaryota; kingdom Metazoa; phylum Cnidaria; class Scyphozoa; order Semaeostomeae; family Ulmaridae; genus Aurelia; species Aurelia aurita. The sequence goes on along the minus strand of REGM01000052.1, from coordinate 1,094,749 downwards.
AATGTATTTGTGCTTCTAAAGAAATGTTTCACGAGGCTGCTAAATAATAAAGCATTGACGGCATCAAATAGTTTTCGAAAAATGTTTGAAATTAATGTGGAGGCCTGAAATTACGAAAAAAAATTCTTCACGCGACTCAGTCTTAAAAACTTACTTAAAAACAAAATGCAAGGAGGACTCATATTACAAAAAGTTAAATTCTCTTCAAAGCAGCTTACCTCTTTAAACAAGGCTGCGCAGTACAGTGCAGACAAAGGTGTTTGTTCAGCAGGTTTCAATACAACAGTATTCCCACAAGCCAATGCAGGACCAAGCTTCCATGATAACATTGCCACTGGGAAGTTCCACTAAATGGGGGAAATTAATTGATTCATTGCAAAAGAATATATTTACGGTTTTAGTACTATTAAATGAACAGCAGTTATCGCTATTAAAATGAATTACTACTGCATACCAAGTTCTGCTTGCCGTAAGTGAATTCAAAATAAACTGCCATGAATTATGTAGTGCATCTACGTCTACTCTTCCATTGAAAGTGAAATGTGAAGAAATTCAGAAATTGGATTCATCTTGAAAAATATCACTTTGTCCATGTATGGCTGGTCTTACTCAATCTCGCAGAATTGGCAATTCACATTGTCATATTGAAAATCAAGTATCAGTAAACAAATAACTGAACATAGACTTTAGCAAAGCCATTTCTTAGTGGAACACAAGAAATTTAGAGCTAAAGTTGTCATCTTGACGGCGTCTTACAGAGAACATCGTCTCTAACACTGCTTAAACAGCAACAAGATTATATACGAGGTAAGAAAGAAATGTTACCGGGATGATTTGTCCACAGACTCCAACTGGTTCATGTCGAGTGTAGCAGAAGATGGGCCCATCTAAAAGATAACAGAATGAAGAATTCGAGAAAATGGAGATTTAAGCTGCTTTCTACGTAGCTGTAAGCTTTCAATAAACTCCTGCCTTGAAATATCGAGTGAAAATCGCTACTCACCAATCTTCTGGCAAGATACACATCTTTCTACCGTCACCTTTCCTTTACCCCCCAACTTTCGACAAAATTCATGGATGCTCTAAACAGCACAATCAATAATTTTTCACAGCAAGGAGGGAAATTTCTATCCCGGTGGGAACTTGTAAAATTTGGACAGGGATGCTCGTGTTATTTTTTTTGGGATGAAATTCGGCTTTATTTTATTCTTTTGGGTTCCTGAGAACTTGAGTTATTTCTTTGGGTTTTGATATATTGGCTGCTTTTTTGGCCAGTTCTAGAAAAGCGCCATTATTTTTTAGGGGTCAAGAAAACTGAAATGTATTGGTTCTATGAATCTTCGTGCTGCTTCGTTGAGTAGAAGTACAACAAGTTTAAATGATCGTCCCTGTCCGAGCTTTTACCAGGTATCCACCTCTATTTTCTATTATTCTCGAGTCCGGAATAGACGTCCCCCCACTTATTATTTTTGTTTTTAAATCCACCAAGGATATCCTTATTCCAGACGAGCCGTCTTATTCCAGATGGCCGTCTATTAATTTCGAGCTTTGAAATATGTGGAATACGTGAAACCATCTGTCCTGAAATGTGCATTTCTCATTTCAACAACTTTTCTGTGGTTCGTAACTTGTTTGTCACGTTCTTTACAGTCAAAGACACTTGTGTCTTCTAGTTCTCGAGCCCCTTTTTACTACGATTCAGGAAACTCCCCCCCCCACCCTTTTTATGACTCCCAATTTACTAGGATGTGGGAACCCGTTTATGACTCCCCGTTTACTAGGATTTGGTAAATTCTCCACCCACACCGTTTATGACCCCCCGTTTATTAGGATTTGGGAAATTTTCCACCCAGCCCGTTTATTCCAAACTCGAGAGTAGGAACGAGCAGTAATCACGTGGTATATCTACTCTATTGACTATGATCTACTGTACCTGCAGGGATGGTCTTTCCACAATTTTTGTCGCACCAGCCGGCATAATATCTGAACACGTCAGCAGCATGCTCGATATCACCTTGTGAAGACAGGAATGCTTTTCCATTGTCAAGTGACTCAAGGCTCTGTAACGAACATATAGCAACAAATAATGTTCATCTTTGCACACAATCGTAAATGCTCCAAAGTTTATGGAAATAGATTTTAGCTAGACAATCAGATCTTTTTATCTCGAGAAAACACAAAAATAAAATACAAGACATTGATGGTTCTCATTAAAGCTCAGAAAGTTATACTATGTTGATGAATTTCTCTGGTAAAATGTCTCACTAAAGCAAACTATTCATCTATCCTTTGAAGAAAATATAAGATACAACTTGTGACTTACGCTTATATACTCGATGTCTCGCATCAGCAAATCTGCAAATTTTTGCATCAATTTTCCTCGTGCAGATGCATCCATTGTTCTCCATGCTGCACCAAGTTTAAAAGCACCACGAGCTGCCTTCGCTGCTTTGTCTACATCAGCCTAAAGCGGGTAGACGGCAAAATAAGATAACTTCGTGATTAACTACTACCTGAATTCATAAAAAGAAGATGATTTAGGAACCGCAGATGGGCTAAATCGCGCAATGTCATGTTCTATTGATTGAAGCGGTCATGGCCTTCGCTACTGCATAGAACACGAGAGAAGCTCGTGCTTTCCAGAAAGACAAAATTATAATTTTCTCAGAATGTTACGATACGAAAATCTTTCTACGTTGCATTTATCAGTAACCTCATCTTCAAGAATCTATGGTTATCTTAAAATCTTAGCGCTTTTACCTGTACTGATAGAAGTTCTATTTGAAGTTTNCAAAGACACTTGTGTCTTCTAGTTCTCGAGCCCCTTTTTACTACGATTCAGGAAACTCCCCCCCCCACCCTTTTTATGACTCCCAATTTACTAGGATGTGGGAACCCGTTTATGACTCCCCGTTTACTAGGATTTGGTAAATTCTCCACCCACACCGTTTATGACCCCCTGTTTATTAGGATTTGGGAAATTTTCCACCCAGCCCGTTTATTCCAAACTCGAGAGTAGGAACGAGCAGTAATCACGTGGTATATCTACTCTATTGACTATGATCTACTGTACCTGCAGGGATGGTCTTTCCACAATTTTTGTCGCACCAGCCGGCATAATATCTGAACACGTCAGCAGCATGCTCGATATCACCTTGTGAAGACAGGAATGCTTTTCCATTGTCAAGTGACTCAAGGCTCTGTAACGAACATATAGCAACAAATAATGTTCATCTTTGCACACAATCGTAAATGCTCCAAAGTTTATGGAAATAGATTTTAGCTAGACAATCAGATCTTTTTATCTCGAGAAAACACAAAAATAAATCATCTATCCTTTGAAGAAAATATAAGATACAACTTGTGACTTACGCTTATATACTCGATGTCTCGCATCAACAAATCTGCAAATTTTTGCATCAATTTTCCTCGTGCAGATGCATCCATTGTTCTCCATGCTGCACCAAGTTTAAAAGCACCACGAGCTGCCTTCGCTGCTTTGTCTACATCAGCCTAAAGCGGGTAGACGGCAAAATAAGATAACTTCGTGATTAACTACTACCTGAATTCATAAAAAGAAGATGATTTAGGAACCGCAGATGGGCTAAATCGCGCAATGTCATGTTCTATTGATTGAAGCGGTCATGGCCTTCGCTACTGCATAGAACACGAGAGAAGCTCGTGCTTTCCAGAAAGACAAAATTATAATTTTCTCAGAATGTTACGATACGAAAATCTTTCTACGTTGCATTTATCAGTAACCTCATCTTCAAGAATCTATGGTTATCTTAAAATCTTAGCGCTTTTACCTGTACTGATAGAAGTTCTATTTGAAGTTTCATTTCGCTTAGTGCTTTAAGTCTTTTTCCGGAAGAAGTCGAAGTCGGTAAAATAAATGCATCACACTTAAAAATACATTCGAACTCGCATAAGTCGGCCTTACGGCCTTGCATAAGTCGGATGTTCGCATAAATCGTAAATAAATGAACATATTACTTGAACGTGTGCAAGACGGATTGTTTTCCGAACTGTAATGAGTGGAGGATTGGCCGCGCAGCAGTAATGGATGAATTGTGGAGGAATCAATCTCGTTTCCAGGATTTGCTCTGAAGTCAGCAATCCAAGATGGCTTCCTCGCTGCAAGGAACTTTGTTTGGACTTCTCGCCAAATCAAGTAAGTTTACGTTACAAATACACAAGTTGATATATCTGTAGCGTGTTTAATGTACTTGTGAGTTCAACAAGGTAACTATATATCCGCTGAATAAACAGTGTAAACGCCCCAAGAATGGAGCACTTTAATTTTTGTAATTTGGGTCACTTTTTTGGGCCTAAAAAATAAATTTCTGCTGAACTCAAAGACGAAACTACTACATGCTTTTGCCAGAACAGGGCCACCTTACCCCCAAATAGATGGGCGAGTGGTTTTACTGCCATGCAGTATGTTTGATGCAGATGAAAGTGCTACTTTTTAAGGAGTTTTCAGCAGGCACTACTTGAGAGCTTTGGCTTGAAGTCATCAACAACAGCCGGAAGTTGAAGAACTGCCCACTGGAAATAAAACCAAATTTATTGCTACACTTGATTCTGTTGCTCTTCTTGGTAGACATTTTGTATCAACGATTTTGAACTAGCCTAACTGTGTGCCATTGTTGACAGTACATTCAACTATAGTGTACTTGACCATAAAAATTAGTATCTCCAAATTTAAAAAGGTAGTAGTTTTGAAATATAGATAGACTTAGTATGTGTCAAATAGAAAAGGAGGTGCTTTCAATCAAAATGCTGAATACTTTTTCCCTTGACAGATAGAAGCAATGGTAATGCACTCATCAACAATTTCTCAAGACTTATTTCAACAAGCAATCCATGCCTTGCTTATTATGTGAAAAAAACTTACCTGAAGAAATGGGGGAGAAGGGATCAGAAGAGGCGTAAACTCTATGCGGAAAATGAAGATGAGAGAAATGCACTTCGGGTAATAAAGAAATCTGACATTCTACCAATGAGCATAAAAACAAAGGCTGGCGAGGATCTTGCAGCGTTACCGCTGAACAGTTGTATAACAAGGATGCGAGACAGATGCACTCTCACAGATCGCAGCAGAGGGGTGGTAATAAAATACAGAATTTCAAGGATGGAGTTCAGAGAATTTGCAGATAAAGGACTGATATCAGGTTATACTAGATCATCATGGTAGCTATGTTATAAGACTGTTTAGTTATTTACAGACTCTAGTTGCATGGAATGTTTTGTGTAAATGCGATTGATGCTTGAGATAAACCAATCATCATGAAACTAAAATTGATTTATCTCTGATTTGACTCTTTAAGTTTCGAAATTACGCACTTAGTTGGTTACGTGGATATCTAAAATGTAGACTTTCTTTTTGAACACTTTCTGAGGCATAAAATTACTTTCCAGCAATTGAAAAAAGGAACTATGGGATGCCGCGTTGCCAAGATGTTTCATTTGTAATTCATCAAATAAACATACATGGGTAGGCACATGTTGTCTATTTGGTACACATCATTCATTTCAAAATATTTTGCAGTTTTCACAAGAATCTGTTGCATGAAATCATCCCAGAAAAAACATCACATTTTAAGCTAAAGAAAAATTTCTTTGTCATCATTACCTTATCAGCTTCTTGAACTTGGCAGATGACTTTTCCATCGCAAGGATTTATGGTTGAAAATGTCTTGCCACTCACTGAATTATGCCATTCATTGTTGATAAAAATCTATGTTTGGGAAAAATAAATAAGTTGAACCCAAACTACAGCAACTGTCAAATAGCTAAAGACAAATACCAATGAATACTTGCTCTAAAAGTCCAGAGCAGAACCAGAGCTCACACTGCAACGAGATGTCTTCTAAGGAACCCTGAAAAAGGTACTTTCATATATCATAAAAGCTTCAGATTTGAAGAAGCTACTGTACTCCATTTCTTTGATAAAATATTCAATCATTATCAGAAATTGAAATCGTGATTTTTGCAAATTGGGAACAATGTATTTTGTTCTCTGTTCATAAATAATTGTGTGTTCTGCCTTTGAGCTCTTTAAGATTTGATCACCTAATTTGATTCGGGAGTTGAATTAAATTTTCAAATGAACTATATATCTTGCATTCTAATCAGAAGAGCTTCTGAATGGGGGCCTATTATAGCTTTAGAAGATTCCAGCTGAGGCCTGGAAAATAGCTCGGCTGACAGCTGAGATAACTATTTTGTGGCGGTTTTCCGGCTGGGCATTTTTCTGTGTCCATAAGGTGTGACTAGATTTCTTGCGACTTTCAACCTATGGACTCCCTGATATGATGGCGTCATTAAACAACAACAGCAACATCTGATCTAAAGGCATTTGACCCAAATGAGGCTGATGACAACAACAACATCATGATATCAGATTTTCAAGCTAAAGCATAGATGCTTTGACTTGCTCATGGTCGGCAGCCACGGACTAGCTCCTTTTTTGTTGTTGGATTTTGGCTGAGCTTCTGCTTTTTAGCAGATTTTGGCTGATGCAAACCCTAATAGGCCCCCAAATCCCCTTTGGTCAAAGAATTTAAGATCTCGATCAAATGAGCCACTATATGACCTCTTGTTGGATGACCCTACATGCATCTAAATGAATCATACTTCTCAGTTTTTTATTTTTGTTTGTTTGTAAAAGCACCATTTGAAGGGGTTGTTCACAATAGAAAATTGCATTTGGGTCATTCTGCACCTTTTTTTGTTGAATGACAGAGGTGGACTGGCAGATAAGATCCAGGGTTGCTCTAAAATATACCTGTCATGGTTTTCAAACAGGCCTGTAATTTGCGGTGCTGGCTCATTGAAAAATTGAATATGACCGGTCTAAAACTTTGAAAAAACATATTATGTTATGAATATGTTATCTCTTATGAAGATTTTGAATCAGAATGAATTATGTATTTAGTTTTCTCTTCAAAAAGATTAACAAAACATGGCCTAAGTTCAAAAAGTGTTCAAAACTGAAGACATTTCTAAAATCGAAATCTGCCCATGAAGATCTTTTGATTGACACCTGTTGATTCAAGATTAAACATCCCAGGGCCTCAGCACAACACCCCGACGCTGAGTCGAGGCATCAGAACGAAAACACATCCGATTGCTCCTGAAAGTTAGCAACAGAACAGTTGAGCAAACCAACATAAAAAGGTCCAGAGGCAAGCCCCCGAGAGAAAATCTTCAAAACCACACCCTATACAGTAGATAGATTCAATGAAATAAATTCAATGACACGGAAGGGCAGGATTGGGACCGTCCAAAAGTTTGCGATGGGATTATTTTTGTTTGTTGTATTAATTTTGAACATTTGGCAAAGATAAAGAAATTGTGCTGTCAAATGATAAAGAAGGAATACCTGGGTGTATTTAATTTCAGGATTACGAATTCCAACATCATTAGACATTTTGACATGCACTCTTCTGGGGACTGATTTGAATTCACGTCTGCACGGCAAGCTGCACTTTTTTGGAAAGAAGGAACAAAATGCAATGGTGCCACTCCAGAACCACAACAACAACAACAACAACAAGAGTGGTGAAACAATAGATTTCTGAGAACGAGGCAGGTTGACACGCCTCCCTTTCCTTTGTTTTTCTTTTTCATTATTTCTTTTTTATTTCTATTCCTGTTTTGTTTCTCTTTTTTTATTCACTTAAAATGCTTTGCTGTTTGGCTGAATCTTTCAATGTTGTCATATTTTTTATTTTATATTTACATTTACATTGTATTCTGTATTTTGCGAATTGATTGATCAATAGATACACGAGTATGAATACACAACAGGCTGAAACTTCTCAATACTTCAATTCTTTTAGCTTTTAAACTTTCATTTATAAGATATCAACGAAGAGCAAGTAGTGAAAACATCAAATTGCTACGAGGAAACATTTTGTATTTCTTGAATAGACTGCCAAGCAAAATATTCTTTGGGGTCTTCTCCAGATAAAACGTTCCCCCAATGCAATGCAAATAGTTTTGACAGTCACTCTTGTTTCATTTTATTTTCAAATAATGTGCATCACAAGTTTCTTGATTTAGGAATGAAGAAATGTGGGTATCTCACTTGATAAATATAAACTCGATAAATCAATCACACTAAATTATAGCTTTGAAGGCAAAAAGAATCGAAATCTATCTAAACAGATTAATATGCTCTCCAAAGCGATTCTAATTCAATACATCAAACAACATCTAATAATGCACTGGAGGCGAGTCTTTAACTGCAGATAAACTAAGAGCTCCAGAATATTTTCTCTTTTTCTTACATATTTCTCTTCTTTTAGCTTCATCTTTTAATCTTTCATTTCTTTGAAGAAACCTCAGATTTTCTAAACCATCATTAAATTCATTATCATGAAGAGAACTTGGTGATCCTGGCAAACTGCTAAATCTTTTAACTGAATTCGTGTTATTTGTTGACTCAGATGCAAAGTTGATAGAGTTTGGGCACATCCCCGTGCTGTATCGTTGAGCTCGCATTTGCAACCTATTAGGCTTAAAAGCAGGATCTATAGACAAACTTAGATGAATTTCTTCGTCGCCCCTGGTTTGATGTCCACTTGTTATTGAGGATAAAGATGTGCTTGACAGCAACTCATTTCTGTTACTTAAATTTGTCAAAAACTCAAGTGACAAATCTGTCATCAAATTTGATGCTGTGGTTGTTACGTTAAAATTGTCCTCTTGAAGACCTTGAATTTGTTTTGGCATGGAGCATGCGCTGAACCTACGAGCTTTCTTTGATCCTCTCATTTGTTTTCCATCAAGCTCAATTTGCTTTTCTTCCAAAGAAGTCGATTTGGAAAGTTTACCATCTAAGAACCTTGATTTGACGACTTTACTTGCATCTTTGTTCTGCAGATAATTATTTCGTAATAATGTATCATAAGCTCTCTCTGGTTTTTTCTCGTTTAATTGCAATCGATCTAGCTTCTCAAGAAGAGAAAGATTTGCATCATGTCTTTTACTTGTTTTGTCACCTCTTTGTGGAAAATTCGATTCTTTTTCATTGTTATTTTGTAACCATGCTGCTTTGCATGCCTCTTTCCTTTGTTTTCTGCTAGATTTAGGTGATTGTTTCGTTGGGGGATCCAAGGGTGAACATGTAATGGATGGAAGCTGGCCTTCTTGCTTTCGTTTTGCTGACGAAGTGCATCTTGTCTTGACGAGTACTATTTCTGTTCTTGTACTCCAGCTAGAGTCTTCATAAGACTTTTTGTTAGAACCATCTTTGGTGTATGAGCAAATCGCACTTTTTGGCATTTCATGAAGTGTCAACATCCACTGAAAAAGAGAGAAATGGTGCTAATCATTGTATTTTGTTCTAAATTTGTCAAAAACGGAAACAAAATTGGACTGAAAATGTTCATCAATAATCAAGTTACCAAATAACACTGCCAAATTTTTTGGCTTGATCTAGATCGTGTGGCTTCGTGGTAGTCCATACTGGAATCGAGGGGGTTTCCGCCATATTTATATGGCGGACAGGACCTAAGATTTTTCCGTACGCCGGCGTACGCAAAGCCCGAAATCTTCCATATTACAGCGTCCTGGCGTACGCAGTTATGCCGGCGTACGCCGGCGCACGGAAATCCCAAAGTCTTCCACATTATGTTATCCTGGCGTTCGCCAGCTAAAAACTCACGAAAAATTTAGCCTTTGAGGAACCGATGATCCCCTTTGAGGAAATGATGACCTCCTTTGAGGAAACTATAATACAANCCATAGAGCTGGCAGAGACCATGTACTACAACGTCACTGGCACATACCATTCACTCAGTACAGATTTTTTTCAAGCAGCGTGGCAAGGGACAGTTTGCGATGGACAGTACCAGGCTAAAGGTTTTCACGAAAAGCTGAAGGAGCTTCTTAATCAGGACACAACTCTGTTTAATGCCATTATTTGGGATCCACCTCATTTAATCCATCTAGCGTTCGAAGATGTGTTCAAAGGAAAGATTGGACACTCAAAAGAGTTCATGAGCCTTTTGATCTCAAGATCCTCCAAAATTCATCAGATCTTTCAGAGAGGCAAAATGCTGGCACAGGCAAAACAGCAATCAGCTTCGAATGATGATGGTGAAAAGCTTCTATTGACAAGTAGAGCCTGTGCAACGAGATTTGCTACATCCCAGGTTCAAGAATTTAATAAGCTGATACAAAGTTTGCCAACTTACATCAAGACGTTCCGAAACCATGCCTACTCACACGTAAAAGAGTGTGAGATTGCAGGACAAGACTTTGTGATTGATTTATTGGGATGCTGTGATGTAATGCTGCCCATGGTTAAGCTGTTGGTTGAAGTGCAAGGACTGCAAATTCCCATATGGAAGATTTGTGTTTGGTGGCCAAAAGTGAAAAAGGACATGGACACCTTGGATTTAAGTCTGGTGGAGCCATCTTACCTTTGCCATAATTTGAAGACACATGCCAGTGATGTTTGTGAAAAAAAAATCTTCAAAGGAGTGAAGTTAGTTGATGGGTGGATCCTTGTTGATTCTACAAATGAGAAAGATGGCAACAACTTGCAGACAGTACAGAACTGGCGCTGTCGAGAGCAGGATGACTGCCTGCATGATTTAGAGAAATTGAAAGATGACCTCATTGAGTCAATGGATGAACGATTCCAAAAGTCAGTAACAGAGCTTCAACATATTTTGGTTTCAGTTGATATTGACAAAATAGTTGAGCACCTATGTGGGAAACGTGGCAAGAATGGAATAATCTCAATTGATGAGAATGCCCTAGAGCAATTTGGTGCAGTGGATTTCAGGAGGTTGTTTGAATATGTCTGTTCTCAGACGCATGTTGAACAGCTCACAGAAAATGAAGAGCTAATGCTGCAGCCAGGATTGAGTCATGTCATCCATCGGCGCCTCAAAGTTGCACTGAAAGATTATGTTTGGAATCCAAAGTATCAGAAGGATATTGCGGAGTGGTTTCAAGTTCTCGATGTGGCCTCTGGCAAAGTTATCTCTTGGCTTCCTAATGACCTCGGGACACTGCAATCTTTTGGTTTGTGTGATCGAAAGTTCACAAGTAACTACCATCTATCAAACGTCTACGAGATGACATACCACAGCAGATCATTCCTTGTCACAGTGAATGAAAGTGCTGTTTACAAGTCTTTGTATTGCAACCAAAATATCTACGAACGGGTTGGTAAGGAGGTTATGATAGCCATAGATATCGCACTAGCCAAAGGGTGGTACCGAAGCTGTTGTAGAGAGTTTTTACTCCAAGATGTCATCACATTCCATGGCAGGTGGCCAGTCAAATGAAACATTAGCCTTAAGGTGAGGCACAGTATTAGAGATTGCAAATTAACAAATTCAAAGTAAGTTAGGGTAGCAATTAGCACAAATGCTTAACAATAGGAACAAATTTCAAACCTTTCTCGTCTTTGCAACATCATATAATTTCCAAATTTTGGCTTGGACACCACACCCATCTCCTTTATCGTATTGCTACTTCTATCCCTATACCTATACTTTTATCAGTAGTTCACTGCATTCGTCATGATAGATCTCTAATTAGAGAGTTTGTTGCTTATGCTGCATCCCTAATGCATAGGGAGTTACAGCATTGTTTCAATCTATTTTGTCCATTATTTTGTGTTCAGTTTTGTGTTTGGTAATGTTGGAAATCATGTTCCATATCGCCTTATTTCAGGTCAAAGTTGGATTGGTGCCTACCACCAGTATTACAAATGCAGTCATCGATAAAAGAAATTGCAAAAATCTACATTAATGGATGCAAGGAGAGAAATTTTAAGTCTCATCAGTGGCCGATTATTGGTGACCAGAAATCTTCAAGCTACAAGCAAAGCAAAGTTCTTGATAGAATCAAAGCAACACCAGTAAAATTTCCTTTCCTATTGTGAAAAGAAAATGAGTGCTATGATTTATGTAGATAAACTGAACTTACAGTTTTACAGACAATTCTTTAATACGAAAATGTGTGATCTATTTTCAAACTCCCTGTTGTATTCACATAGTTGCTTTTGTCAAGGTAAACTTTCTGTAATCAAGTAAATAGCGAATTTTAAATCTGACGAGTCGTTAATATCAAGAAATAAGAAATTTTCATGCAAGCAGATTTTCAAGAAAGATGGTTGGAGCTAGCAGAAATTCAGTAGGTTTACTTGAACAGAAAATGACTTTGCTAAATCTGACTTGTGTCTCATACCAAAGAACTTCAGAAGAAAACCAAATGTGAAAAAAGTTCCGCTAGATCGATAAAAGCATTGAGCCACTAACTTAACACGACACACCAGTCCGATTTATGCACAGTTGCCTGTCTGTTGTCGGTTTTTCAGCAGGCAGCTTTTTCAGGATTTCAAGACTTTATTGCTGCAGGTTATCATAAGGGGTGGAGCTAAATTAAAATTTACGACTTTTAAGGTAACGAACATCCTTGGTGTGTATATTTCTTGCGTTTATTAATGTTAGTTCTTGTACATTTTTCACGAAAAAAGCACCTTTTGCCTGATGATCGCTTGCCGTTCTATCTGTGTATCAATATCTTACAACTAAGGGTGTTTTATCACAACTTTGCAATAACGTTTATGAACTCTAAACAAAATAGCTAGTGTCCAGCTGGTGTAAATGATTCAATGCCATAAGCCATGGATTACCAACTGGCGTACGAAAAATTTACCCGGTGGACGCATATGGCGGACGGTTGTACCTCGATTCCAGTATGGCTGCAGTAGAGTCGATTTCTCCAACATCATATGCAATAATAAGCCATGCAAAGGTGNTTCTTGCTTTCGTTTTGCTGACGAAGTGCATCTTGTCTTGACGAGTACTATTTCTGTTCTTGTACTCCAGCTAGAGTCTTCATAAGACTTTTTGTTAGAACCATCTTTGGTGTATGAGCAAATCGCACTTTTTGGCATTTCATGAAGTGTCAACATCCACTGAAAAAGAGAGAAATGGTGCTAATCATTGTATTTTGTTCTAAATTTGTCAAAAACGGAAACAAAATTGGACTGAAAATGTTCATCAATAATCAAGTTACCAAATAACACTGCCAAATTTTTTGGCTTGATCTAGATCGTGTGGCTTCGTGGTAGTGGTTTTTCTCGTAATGTTAAAAACTTCTTCAGGCAAAGACAACTAAAACGGCGAGGGATTTGCAAACTGTGACTGAAGAGATAAATTTCTTCGAAATATCCGTTAATAACAGCATCAAAGATTAGCAGCTCTTCTTTGGCCTTCTTTTTCTTCATTCAAAACATGCAAAATAAAAATAAAATATCTGAAGCTGACAGAAAAAAATCGCAATTAATAGCTGCAATGCAGACGTCAAGTTATGTCACTGGTAAAGTAGACAGTAGACAGATAATAATAATACAAGGCAGCTAACACTCCAAAGATATAACTTCCCACAAAATCAAATACCTACGAATTTGTATTTATATTTCCTGAGGATTTTAAGAAGAGAATGCAGCTAGTCTGTTACTTGAAGATGTAATAGCAACAGAAGTTTCGTATTTCCATTTCTTCATGTAATTCTGTTACCTGCAGCCTTCTTGACAGTGCAAGATGTATGCTATCTCCGTCATACATAATTCAAATTTTGTTTCTGCAATTAAGCCCTGAAGATATGAAATTCTGCTGATTTTTCTTCAAGTCATTAATATTCAGCAATTCATGAACCTATGTTTAGTAAACATTGGAGTAATCAAACGCTTTGAAAACAGTACTTGTTGTTTTTGGAAAGACTTAATTCCCACATTTGCCAAAAATAGAGGATAAATCTGACTACTTGTAAGCTGGTGATGTTCTTCAGTTGTATAATGTAATTCAACTAATTCTGAAACAAAATCAAAGAAGTTATGGGATATTCATCAAGATATTAACAATTAGTGAACTAGCTTTGTGAAAGTCGGAGCTCACTAGTCCTACTTCAAAAGGATAAAGATTTTTTGGATAAGCATGCAATCAAAAGGAATCGCATGAAAGACAAATGTAAATAAAAATGCAGATTCTGTATTTATCATTTATATTTGTTGCTGATGATTGTCTGATACGACTTAAACAATAGCTAGATGCTTCTAATTCAAGGAAATATCAATTTCTTTGTCACTGTTGCAACATTGAAAGTGCTATATAGTCTTTAACCAACTCTTCTAACATAATCGGAAGAAGAAAGGTCGAAATCATAAATATTTAATATTACTGAACATGAAAACAGAGATATCAACGTGCCTTCTTTGCTTCGCTGCTCATACGTCCCTTTCTAAGGTTGGCTCAGACAATAATTTGCAACCTTGATTTTGCTCTGTAAACTACAGTAGAACTCTTCATACATCCTGGAGGATAGCTGCACAGTTTTGAATGACACCAAAACATTCGAGAGCCAATCAGATATCTTCGTTTTGGCAGCCAGCTGGGGGTTCTTTACTGCAAGATGAACGTAGTGGCTCGAAACCCCGAAGCTGTGGATTCTTTGCTAAAATGACAAATGGAACACAATCTTCGAAATAAATAGTGGACTAAATAGTGGATGAACAAGATTGTGCTTAGTCTCAACAAAGCACAAGACCAGTTGCAGAGTTTTCATCCTTTTGCTAAATCCATACTTCATGAAAGCGGCACATATGAGAATCGGATTTCACGGTCATGGAGTTTTTTCAACCATTTTGAAAATCCTCTTAAATCGCTAAGCTGGTTTTGCTATAATAAGGAATGCAAGACTGACTTTTTCTAATTTAATCACACTCATCCTGATATTTAGCGATTTACTTTACCACACAGATTAGAATATTCCATTTCTGCATCACATCTCCGTTTTATACTGCACTTGATTATAATTCAACTTTATCTGAGAACTGCTTATGTCCAAAATCTATGGTTTGGGCAGTGTGTGTTGTGGGTGTTGTTGTGTGCTGCGTCTTGCACAAAGCCTTTGCAAGTTGATATCTGCAGGACATTTTCCGTTGCTGACTTTTTCTGGGCTAAACTCCTCATTGAACAATTTTCTCAAACATCAAACTTGTTTTTAGAGAGCCCCTGTGACCCTTCAGGGACCTGAAAAACCTAAAAGATAGAAAATCCGGCATCTCTCTGCAACAACGTAGCAGTCGTAGCAGACTAGATACACCTTATTTGCAAGGAGGGGGCTCCTATTATGGCCTAAGAAAGGGCTTCAGTCAGGGATAAAGGGGGCCAAAGCAAAATATTTAAGAATTACCCTCAAATGGTAGTTTATTTTGACAAAAAACCCCAAATGGTAGTTCTTGGACCTAAAATTGGGTCAATAAGCATCCAGAAATGAAAATTTTTATGCATAGTTTGATAATGTCCAAATGAAAAACTTATAAAACAGAGCAAGAGAGTTTCAAAATTAATTGATGAACAACTATTTGTCAGTGCATGCCTCAGTACCCTTATGCAAAAGTGTCCCCCATTGTTTTATGAAGGGTACACAAACGCATAGTCAAATCCTCATATGCAAAAGTGTCTTGGTACATAAACGCATGACAAAATTTGTCTATGCGAAAGTGTCCCCCATTGTTTTATGTTTTATCAAGGGTACACAAATGCATAGTCAAATTCTCGTATGCAAAAGTGTCCCTCATTGTTTTATGAAGGGTACACAAACGCATAGTCAATTCTCCTATGCAAAAGTGTCCTGGTACACAAACGCATAACAAAATTTTCGTACGCAAAAGTGTCCCCCATTGTTTTATGAAGGGTACATAAACGCATAGTCAACTTCTCGTATGCAGAAGTGTGATGGTACACAAACGCATAACAAAATTTGGCTATGCAAAAGTGTCCCCCATTGCTTTATGAAGGGTACATAAACGAATAGTCAAATTTTCGTATGCATAAGTGTCCTGGTACACAAACGCATAACAAAATTTGGCTATGCAAAAGTGTCCCCCATTGCTTTATGAAGGGTACACAAACGAATAATCAAATTCTCGTATGCAAAAGTGTCCTGGTACACAAATGCATAACAAAATTTGGCTACGCGAAAGAGTCCCCTATTGTTTTATGTAGGGTTCACAAACGCATAGTCAAATTCTCGTATGCAAAATTGTCCTGGTACACAAACGCATAGCAAAATTTGTCTGTGTGAAAGTGTCCCCCATTGTTTTATGAAGGGTACACCGTATGCAAAAGTGTCCTGGTACACAAACGCATAACAACATTTGGCTATGCGAAAGTGTCCCCTATTGTTTTATGAAGGGTACACAAACGCATAGTCAAATTCTCGTATGCAAAAGTGTCCTGGTACACAAACGCATAACAAAATTTGGCTATGCGAAAGTGTCCCCCATTGTTTTATGAAGGGTACACAAACTTATAGTCAAACTCTCGTATCCAAAAGTGTCCTGGTACACAAAGGCACAACAAAATTTGGTTATGCCAAAGTGTCCCCCATTGTTTTATGAAGGGTACACAAACGCATAGTCAAATTCTCGTATGCAAAAGTGTCCTGGTACACAAACGCATAACAACATTTGCCTATGCGAAAGTGTCCCCCATTGTTTTATGAAGGGTACACAAACGCATAGTCAAATTCTCGTATGCAAAAGTGTCCTGGTACACAAACGCATAACAAAATTTGGTTATGCGAAAGTGTCCCCCATTGTTTTATGAAGGGTACACAAACGCATAGTCAAATTCTCGTATGCAAAAGTGTCCTGGTACACAAACGCATAACAACATTTGCCTATGCGAGAGTGTCCCCCATTGTTTTATGAAGGGTACATAAACGCATAGTCAAATTCTCGTATGCAAAAGTGTCCTGGTACACAAACGCATAACAAAATTTGCCTATGTGAAAGTGCCCCCTATTGTTTTATGAAGGGTACACAAACGCACGCCTATGCGAGAGTGTCCCCATTGTTTCATGAAGGGTACACAAACGCATAGTCAAATTCTCGTATCCAAAAGTGTACTGGTACACAAAGGCATAACAAATTTATAGTCAAATGTCGTACCCAGTGCAAGATGAACTTTCAACACATTTGAAAAGTTGGCAATGAGGAAAGCGATGGTAGAGGTAGCAACGTATAATGCTTGATTAGAACAGGGATCATATTGAAGGCTTGTAGATGGTCGGCAAGAAGCAGAAAATGACTTAAAGAGTGTACATTTCATAAGGCGCTTTCCTCCAGAATACGGCATGAGATTCGAATATTTTGTGAGTTAGTTTGTTGGTTTGAGAGAAACCTGAGAAAATGTTAATGGAAAGATATGGGGAAAGATCTAATCGGCTCCAATTGGCCTGCAATAGGTCAATGATCTACTGTGTTGCATCAATGAGAAACGTTTCCAAGTATTTTTTGGTGCACATGGAGAAATCTTTAGTCAGGTTATTGTGCATACATTAGGCTTTCCATATTTGAAACATAATAGAGCACATGGAGAAAAGTCCCTTATACAAATTTTTCCTATTCTGTACAAAACTGATCTGTTTATCAATGGGTCAAGCATTGATTTTGCATTGACCTTACCTGGGTCATCAATCACAAAGAGTTCCATCCTCGTTGACCCGACCAGATGCAAGATGCAAATATATTTGTGTATTGAGTTGAATGAAACTCGATTGAATTGGATGAAAAGGCCACAACCCAGAAAGACAACTTTTTGAGCAGTTGCAACATCATCATTGAACTCGCAAAGAAAGCAATCATGAGGGATATTCCATCATTTGACTTTATTCTTGAAGACAGTCCTGAATTTCATCAATCTATGAAGTATTGGAATCAAAGATCTAAAGATGTAAGTATCCTCACCGGTGCCACCAAAAAAGCTTTGAGTGCGAAGAGCCGCCGCCCGGCCTAATAAGTCAGCAAGCAGGTCAATCAAAAAGTGCCCTGCTGGCCCAACGTAAACATGAAGGATGCAAGCGAATTATCGCAGTTTTTCAACAATTTTAATCCTTGTCTAGAGCTTGAGTAATTAAAAATATAGGAGAAGAAAGCTTTAGGAGTTTTTGAAGGAAAATTGTTGCTTTGCAAGCAAGAATTAAAAAAAATGCTGAAAGCAAAAGGGGCACTATCTATATACAGACAGATAGATATACAAAGCAGCCAATACAAAGTCAAAAGTCAAGTAACTCAATACAGGGCACTTGCACCAATCATTCTGCCAGATCAGGCCTGTAGGAAGTGGGGGGGGGGCAGGGGAGCTTGACCCCCCCAATAATTTTGAAAACAATGGTGCTACGTCACAAGCATATTAGATTTAATGTTCTCTATTGTTTTAAAGACAAAAGCCCCCTAATCAGCAGTTGCTTCCTACGGCCCTGTGCCAGATATGTTTGAAAGCATCAAATTTGGAGAACTTGCACGTACATTAATCGCATCCCAAACTGAAAAATTGCACACCATCACAGCACACTAAAGTTTGATTGTTTTCAAGACAAGAGCAATGAAAATTCAAATAAAACGCTAAAACCTTTTCTTGCAATATTTACTTTATTTGAACATTTTTTGGGGAACAAAGAAAGTGCTGTTTTTGAAGTTTTCGCTTTTTTGACTTTCTTGTGCCATACATCAGCAACCACTTGTGCGATTGGGTAAAAAAGGTCTCAAACTCTGAGTTGAAGCCTATTCTATGCAACCTTACCAAAAACGGGACAATAGAAGTTACAGCTCCTCCACAGCATCCACACAAATGGGGCACAACTTTTTAGGACACCGTGTGTAATTTGATTTTAAAGTTCATATATTCTGGTCTGAATCTTGTTCTGGTCATAGAGTTCCAGTGACTATTTTCTGATATGATTATTTTTAGGTTAGAAAAAGTGTGAGCAATGTGGCAACTAGCCTTGAAAAATATCATGCATCTGGAATCAATCATAAAATATCAGGAGATGGACTTTGTGAAGCCTTGTCAGATGCATCAAGGGCATTCAAAGGAGATGAAACAGTTGAAGAGCCACTCAATAAGGTAAGACAACTGTGTTCTGTTTTTTTGTTAACCTTAGAATGCAAAATTACCAGGGGCTATCCATGCACTCCTGAAAATTTCTTATGCTTCTTTTTTGTCATTTTAATAATGAGTCAATTTTCACTAAACACTGAATTTAAATTTCATGAAAATAATCTGCATTCTGAAGATTTCTTTCCCTGTTAGTTTTCAGATGCCATCAATAGAATTGAATGCTACAGAGAAATGTTACTTAATCAAACAAGCATGCTTGGTGTTCAGCCTCTCATGGAAATCTCAAGATACATCAAGAAAGCAAAGGTATTTGTGCTATTTGATGTATCAATATTGAAAGAAAGATTGAAAGAAAACAAACTTCAAATGCTACAAAGAGTCAAAATCAACATGTGTCTGGCCTGATAGATTTACTTGCTCCAATCAAAGATACTGTATGATGGAGATAAATTTACAAGTTATCCAAGAAGATAGTAGCCATAGGATAATTTATTTGTGGTCTAGGCTCATTCTGGAATCGCTGTCAGTTATATAGTACAGGCCGCTCACATTAACATGGCAAGGATTCTCAAGAATTCTTTAGAATTTTCATGAATTCTTCACATTTTGATAAGAGTTCTTGAGTCATATGAAAGTCTGTAAATTTTTTTAAACAAGAATTCTTAAGAAACTAAAAATATTCTCTAGAATTCTTAGGGAGGAAAATCATGTCAATGTGCGCAAGGCCTGTACTGTACATAGCATATCCCAATTTTGCTTTCTTAATTTAGGAGTTGAAACATCAAGTCTCAAAAGCAAATGAAAACCTGCACATGGCTTGGGATAAATTTGCAAGCATCCCAAACCAGAAGAATTTGCAAGAGGTAAAATTGATGATAAATATATTATTTTCGTTTTTTTCTTTAACAAATACTTTTGAAGTAGTAGCCAGCAGCTTGTTGAGATGTAATTTCTTGTCACCAAAAAGAGTTGAAAAACAGCCTGTGTGTACAGCAGCCAACTTAACCTGAAATTGCTTCTTTGGCTTTAAGGGTTGAGGGAAACTGTCTTGTTTCATTATCCCAATAGAAAAAGATATTTAGTTGTAGCAGAATGAAATTGAAGGGTGACGTGACACAAATTGACCAACTTTCTGTTGGGGTTTTAAAGCTTTTCTAACAGTATCATTGTTGCCAATATTTCATAAATAAATATGCACTTATTCTTGTTTATTCAGCCTGCTGCTCTTGACAAAGCTGCCCATACAATGTTGAATGCAAAGGAGAATTATCAAGTGAAACTTGCAAAATATGTTCAAGTATTACGAGAAATTCATACTGTCAAAAAGGTGATCTGAAGATGTTTTTATTGCTACTTAGCTTGGAAATAGATACATACACGTCACTCAACCTTATAAGGCACAGGAAGCCCATATTACAGATTATTTGAAAAAATTTATACTTATCAATTGTGTGTGTTATTTGTGAAATAAATATTTTATCTGCTCTTTCGATAAAATATTTATTTCACAAATAACACATGCAATGGAAAAGTGCAGGAAAGGAAAATAAATGTTTTGAAATATATAATCTGTAATATGGGCTTCCTGTGTATAGGGTTAACATCATTTTGCTAACTTCCTTGGACAGTTAAATATTATTTATGATAACTAAGTAATGTCAGCAAGAGAAAACTCAAAAGAAATTCGATTAAAGAGAACAAGATTTACAGTTTACAAGACTTGTTCTTGAATTAACCATATCCATTATTGGATCAAAAGATTGAGAGATCATAAGGGATGGTTATTATGGGACATATCTTCAATATAGAATCTGTGTAAACAAACAGGATGATCGTTTCCGAAAGTACAAAGAAACAAATCACGAACTGAATACCGAACAGGAATGCACTATCAGGTTGGGAGTTTGGTTGGAGTGGTTATCTATTGAATATTATCGCAAGGAGTGTCCTAACAATATGGTAAAATATCGCAAAATTGAGATTTAGTAAGATTAGTGCAAGGAATGGGGGAAAAAGTTCTGTTCACAGTGAGTGACGCTTCTCTTTGCTAAAAATCTAAAACCATCTACTGTAATTCTCTTTCCTATATGATCATTGCTGAAACGTCTTTTCTAGAGTGTGGTATTACAGAAGGTGTTGGAGCACATGCTAGCACAGTATTCGTTTTTCAATTTCAGTTATCAGGTATGCAATGCCACGATTTATCCAACATATGTTCAATCTCTACTCTTTTTATAAGTTTTGAAAGGCCAAGAATGCAAAGCATTATTTATTTTGACAGTACTCCATATGCAATACATATATTCACACAAAATCAGATGTATTTGAAAGCTTTGAAATAGTTATTTATTTGTGTCTAACCAGTACAATGCTTGATTTGAAACTTTATTTTCAAATATACGACCATGTTTTAACGTTTTTCTATGTAGAAGTATCAAATGATCGAGATTCAAGCTGGGGGGAAATTGTTCAACATGAATAATGAGTATATACATAGGTCCTTTAATTCCCAAGTGGATAGAACCAAAATTTGTTGATGTAAGGGACGATATGCATGCAGGATCTTTGGTGATTTCTTACCGTCACTTGGCAGCCTTCTGCTTTAGATTGCTTCGTACTTTCATTTCATCATTCACTTGTTTTCTACCTTTCGTTGTTTCAAATTTCCATTTGTTAGTCGGAATTTTCAATTTTAGGTGCTGAAAGAAATTGAGCCATATATGACGGAGGTTTTTGATTCTATTTCCAAACAACTGGAAGGTTTTGAGGTAAAATTGTTTCAGATCACTTCTAATTTAAAGCTACATGACGGATATAAAAGTGTTTAAGCCCCTGCTATTTTTAGAGTTATAGAAAAAATCGAAGATGCTTGCCTATCTACGAACAAAGAGACGATAGGCATGTGTGTATTTCTTTAGCCTGCAGTGTTCAAAGCCACTACACTTCTCTCCGTCATGTAACTTGAAGGAGCTCCGTCGCCAAAGTGTAAAGAAATGTGTAAGCACCATTGTTTTAGGTTAGACACGTGTCCATTGTCTTCTGCAGTTTGTTTGGCGGCTTCACCCAAGCCACCAAAAAGTGACTGTTAAAAATCCACTTAAATCCGAGCAATTGTAGAAGATATGAATATTTGGTTTGTTCTTCTGTGCAGTACAAGAATTTATCTTCAAAATAAAGCTTTCTTTTTTGAGAAAAAGATGACAGTCTGTTTGATATTGCCTATCAAAAACTGCAAAGTCACCGTTTCGACCGAAATTTGGAGACGGAGCCCCGTTAACATGTAACTAATGGGATTTTATGTAACATTGCTGATCTTTGTATGTATTTTCATAATGAATTAAAATATTTTTGGCCTTTCTTTCCTGTATTTGCTGCTTGATTTCTCTTGCTTTTATACATACTTCTATTGTTTAGTCACAATTGAATGATGATTTTAAACTGAGAGAGGAAGTAGAAAAGAAAATTTCAGATGCTGTCAAAGAAGAAAAGAAAGCTTTTCCAGATGGATATTCAGCATCTGGACATTCAAGGTATACATGCATGTCTTTTACCAGATTAGAATTGTTTTAAATTGAAGTTGCGGCGAATTGAGGTTTTTGTCAGCTGAAAAACAAGTAATCAGTGCTTCATGTTGACTTTAAATGCTTTCAGTCTTATTACCCCAGTCCCTGTCCTTCAGAATTATCTCTCTGTTTTTGTTATTGTGCAAAGTCGAAGCAGTTGAACGTTGACTACAAATGTTTGTTGAATAAGCTATCTGAATTTATTCCTTCTTTCATCGTCTGGACCAAAAGAAATAGCTTATAGTTGTTATTTATTATACTTTTGATCATTAACTTGTCATTTCATCCTTTATTTTAAAGTACAATGCACGCCATTAATGCCAGCACTGGAAGATTTTTCACAAAATTTGGTGGGATGATTGCATCTGGAGTTCAAGGTAAAACTTTCAGTTTTGCATAAAATATGTACTCGTTTGGTTACCAATGCGGGTTGATAATCAGTCAAGCATATTCGTGATGATATCACCATGTACGATAACGATGCTAAACCAAATAATAATCAAACTAATAATTAAGTACTGATTCATCTCATTGATTCCATCTCAATTGATCTTGATTTCAAATTGATTAAAATATTATTTCTTTCGCATCCAGGTGTCAGAGGAAAGACAGTAAAGGATGGGNTAAAGTACAATGCACGCCATTAATGCCAGCACTGGAAGATTTTTCACAAAATTTGGTGGGATGATTGCATCTGGAGTTCAAGGTAAAACTTTCAGTTTTGCATAAAATATGTACTCGTTTGGTTACCAATGCGGGTTGATAATCAGTCAAGCATATTCGTGATGATATCACCATGTACGATAACGATGCTAAACCAAATAATAATCAAACTAATAATTAAGTACTGATTCATCTCATTGATTCCATCTCAATTGATCTTGATTTCAAATTGATTAAAATATTATTTCTTTCGCATCCAGGTGTCAGAGGAAAGACAGTAAAGGATTGGCCGCCCCCGAAGCCACAAAATGTAAGCATCCATCCGTTTATGATGATTTTCTTTTTACCTCGTCGTTTTTTTACGATGTAATAATTCTAGCAGGATCTCCAATGATTACTTACTTTAAACTTATGTAATCTTTGGTCTTTTCTCTCTCTCCAAATGCTTTACAATTATACTGTACCAAGTGCATAATATTTACTTATTGTTCAGAGTAGCATTAGTGCGTTCTTTTTGACTCGCGAAAGCCGAACTGTAAATGGCCGAAAACCAAGAGCTCTTTATCTGTGTATGAAATCCAGGAATTTCAACCCTCATTTTCCAATCTCTTTCGTAGAAAATAAACATTTTACAATTTTTTCTTATGTAAAAGATGCAAGCTAACGACTATGAACACATTTGATAAAAAATTAACGCACAAATTCAAGGGTCTTGGGTTACCTCGGATCCACGCTTGGTCGTTGTAATTTCTTTTACGTCTCTTTTGACGCTTTCTCCTCCTAATCTCCCATTCCTACGTTAATAAATGATATGTGGCATGGCACAGCCGTATTAAAATATCCATTGTTTTGCCTGCAGGAAGAGAATTGGGAGGTGATAGATGACCCGAGCAAACGAGTACATAGTGACAGCATAGCATCGAAGGAGGAGCAAACTGGCTTTGTTAAATCAGCGTCAGACTTAATTGAAGATCCCCAACCGGAAGGGGGCAGAAAATCCTCGCAGTTCTATCTCAAGATCGACGAAGAAAGTGAGTTATCATTTACTTGTTTAAGAGCTTTCAATTTATGTTTAGATTTTTTGAATTTTTACTCCATAAAAACTGCAATGCAAAGAGTGCTTATTAGTTGTATCTTAAAGATTCAGACTTAACCATTTTTATAAGACTTAAACCCGATTCACATTGACACAGTTAACCAGCTTTTTCTAAACCAGGTTAAATTTCAACCAATCAAATGCATTCGCTTTGTTGGATTGACCAATAGACCTTCTAGCTATTCTACAAAAGAGTCTGGATCGAGCGAATGTTTTCATATGAAACGTTCGATTGAATGGCGTTATAGCTTCTATCAATCACTGTTGTGCACATTCGAAAATTCCTCAGACTGCTACAAAATATATAACAATATATTTTCTTCTCGAGGTTCTTCTCGAGGTGTCTCCACTTCATATAAATGGTAGACTTATGACCTTTCGTCCCTTGTTTCTCTGCGTTTTTTGATTTGTTGATATCTCTCCGGTCAATTGGTATCTCTGCTATTGACCGGAGAGATATCAACAAATCAAAGAACGCAGGGAAACAAGGGACGAAAGGTCATATAAATAGCTGATTCAAGAAATGATAAATCTCTTTGTTAAGAAAAGTACGTTTATGAATTAAGATATGATATTTTCTCGAATTAATCAATGAGATAGCCTTGCGAGATGGA
This sequence comes from Aurelia aurita, assembly GCA_004194415.1. Classification (NCBI taxonomy): domain Eukaryota; kingdom Metazoa; phylum Cnidaria; class Scyphozoa; order Semaeostomeae; family Ulmaridae; genus Aurelia; species Aurelia aurita. Next base: position 1,069,866 of record REGM01000052.1, on the reverse strand, counting down.
CCGCGAGTAATGCGTAACGGGTTAACTTACTCGTTTTACAGGTAAAGATTGTCTTTCTATGACCATGTTAACATAATTTCTTCGCTACGTGACGCTAAAACAACTACCTCGCTGAAACAATTACATTCTCTGCTACTCTGTGACACTTTAAAACGATTTGTATTTGGATTTTGTTTGTTATTTGCAGGCAATAACGTCGTAGTGCAAACCGCTGACCAACTATCAGAATCACAAGATAAGCCTCGAGATGAAAACGATCTCGTTCCAAACGACGAACAGATAGAAAGGCACCATAAAGAGCTGAATGACGAAAGTGTAGTTAGTCTGACCGATTTACTTGAAGCTGCTAGTCAAGATGAAACCATAGCCAGGTAAGATTATACAGAACATTGTTTACTCAGAATATATTGCTTATTTCTCAAAGAGTAAATTCTTTCAAAGAAAGCTTCCGTTCAGAGTCTAAGATAGTCAGAGATTTTGTGCATTAAGAGTGAGTCGATAAATAAGCCCACAGAGTATGAAAATTTGACAATATGAATAATGTTGATGTGATAAATTGAATGTGGAGGAGTAAATTGAATGTGGAGGAGTAGATATGATATCAACTGATATGTCCTAGTTGTAAATTTATAAATTTGTTTAAGAAGAGGAGTCGAACTTGTATTTGGCGATTTTTGTGAGTGTAAGTAAATGGAAAATATGAAAAATATCTGAAAAAGGAAAGTATTTCCATTCATTGTTTTTTTCTAGGCCAAGAGCAGATAGCGTTGATCCACAGTTCAAGAAAGGATATCTGAGAATAAAGCAGAAAGGGACATTGAGAAATCGATTTCCACTTTTGGTAAGCAATGTTAAGGTTACTGTAACCCTTCAGACAGCGATTAAGAAACTCTACTTTTCACGGCCGTTCCTTAAACTATACCAAACAAACGTTTATGTTATTAGAAGCAGAATTAAACGTAGAATACCATAAAAATATAACCAGTTGATTAAATAAAAACACAAAAGATTTATTCCAGATTTTAGGCGAAATCGACCACCCTTGCGAAAAAATCTTGGTGTACCTCATCGGGCATTGTTCGACCAAAACTTTCTATTTACCTGTTTGAACATGAATCGGACAAATTGTGATACCAACATGCAAATTGGCACACTGGGGTAATTTAACACGATGAACAAGATGCCGAATAGACACAAGCCGAAAAAT
>REGM01000052.1:1025488-1068648 GCA_004194415.1 Aurelia aurita | reverse complement strand
TAAAGTACAATGCACGCCATTAATGCCAGCACTGGAAGATTTTTCACAAAATTTGGTGGGATGATTGCATCTGGAGTTCAAGGTAAAACTTTCAGTTTTGCATAAAATATGTACTCGTTTGGTTACCAATGCGGGTTGATAATCAGTCAAGCATATTCGTGATGATATCACCATGTACGATAACGATGCTAAACCAAATAATAATCAAACTAATAATTAAGTACTGATTCATCTCATTGATTCCATCTCAATTGATCTTGATTTCAAATTGATTAAAATATTATTTCTTTCGCATCCAGGTGTCAGAGGAAAGACAGTAAAGGATGGGCCGCCCCCGAAGCCACAAAATGTAAGCATCCATCCGTTTATGATGATTTTCTTTTTACCTCGTCGTTTTTTTACGATGTAATAATTCTAGCAGGATCTCCAATGATTACTTACGTTAAACTTATGTAGTCATTGGTCTTTTCTCTCTCTTCAAATGCTTTACCTTTATACTGTACCAAGTGCATAATGTTTACTTATTGTTCAGAGTAGCATTAGTGTGTTCTTTTTGACTCGCCAAAGCCGAACTGTAAATGGCCGAAAACCAAGAGCTCTTTATCTGTGTATGAAATCCAGGAATTTCAACCCTCGATTTCCAACCTCTTTCGTAGAAAATAAACATTTTACAATTTTTTCTTATGTAAAAGATGCAAGCTAACGACTATGAACACATTTGATAAAAAATTAACGCACAAATTCAAGGGTCTTGGGTTACCTCGGATCCAAGCTTGGTCGTTGTAATTTCTTTTACGTTTCTTGTGACGCTTTCTCCTCCTAATCTCCCATTCCTACGTTGATAAACGATATGTGGCATTGCACGACCTTATTAAAATATCCATCGTTTTGCCTACAGGAAGAGAATTGGGAGGTGATAGATGACCCGAGCAAACGAGTACATAGTGACAGCATAGCATCGAAGGAGGAGCAAACTGGCTTTGTTAAATCAGCGTCGGACTTAATTGAAGATCCCCAACCGGAAGGAGGCAGAAAATCCTCGCAGTTCTATCTCAAGATCGACGAAGAAAGTGAGTTATCATTTTACGCTCTTTGTTGCGTTGTTGTTGTTGTATTTTGCTGCATTGATTGTTTGAGAGTTTTTAATTTAGGTTTAAATTGTTTAAATTGTTACTGCACAAAAATTGCAATGCGAAGAGTGCTTATTAGTTGTATCTTAAAGATGCAGACTTAACCATTTTTATAAGACTTGTACCCGATTCACATTGATACAGTTAAACCAGCTTTATCTAAACCAGGTTAAATTTCAACCAATCAAATGCATTCGCTTTGTTGGATTGACCAATAGACCTTCTAGCTATTCTACAAAAGAGTCTGGATCGAGCGAATTTTTTCATATGAAACGTTCGATTGAATGGTGTTATAGCTTCTATCAATCACTGTTGTGCACATTCGAAAATTCCTCAGACTGCTACAAAATATATAACAATATATTTTCTTCTCGAGGTTCTTCTCGAGGTGTCTCCACTTCATATAAATGGTAGACTTATGACCTTTCGTCCCTTGTTTCTCTGCGTTTTTTGATTTGTTGATATCTCACCGGTCAATTGGTATCTCTGCTATTGACCGGAGAGATATCAACAAATCAAAGAACGCAGGGAAACAAGGGACGAAAGGTCATATAAATAGCTGATTCAAGAAATGATAAATCTCTTTGTTAAGAAAAGTACGTTTATGAATTAAGATATGATATTTTCTCGAATTAATCAATGAGATAGCCTTGCGAGATGGACCGCGAGTAATGCGTAACGGGTTAACTTATTCGTTTTACAGGTAAAGATTGTCTTTCTATGACCATGTTAACATAATTTCTTCGCTACGTGACGCTAAAACAACTACCTCGCTGAAACAATTACATTCTCTGCTACTCTGTGACACTTTAAAACGATTTGTATTTGGATTGTGTTTGTTATTTGCAGGCAATAACGTCGTAGTGCAAACCGCTGACCAACTATCAGAATCGCAAGATAAGCCTCGAGATGAAAACGATCTCGTTCCAAACGACGAACAGATAGAAAGGCACCATAAAGAGCTGAATGACGAAAGTGTAGTTAGTCTGACCGATTTACTTGAAGCTGCTAGTCAAGATGAAACCATAGCCAGGTAAGATTATACAGAACATTGTTTACGCAAAATTTATTGCTTATTTCTCGAAGAGTAAATTCTTTCAAAGAAAGCTTCCGTTCAGAGCCTAAGATAGTCAGAGATTTTGTGCATTAAGAGTGAGTCGATAAATAAGCCCACAGAGTATGAAAATTTGACAATATGAAAAATGTTGATGTGATAAATTGAATGTGGAGGAGTAATATGATATCAACTGATATGTCCTAGTTGTAAATTTATAAATTTGTTTAAGAAGAGGAGTCGAACTTGTATTTGGCGATTTTTGTGAGTGTAAGTAAATGGAAAATATGAAAAATATCTGAAAAGGGAAAGTATTTCCATTTATTGTTTTTTTTCTAGGCCAAGAGCAGATAGCGTTGATCCACATTTCAAGAAAGGATATCTGAGAATAAAGCAGAAAGGGACATTGAGAAATCGATTTCCACTTTTGGTAAGCAATGTTAAGATAAACTTTAACAAAATTAGCAGATGCTTAGCAAAATTTTTGTGAACTTTTCAGATCACCGAAGGCTGTCATTTGAAGGGAATCTAAGCATATGTAAGCCTTTGATAAAAATAGCCATGCAAAGACAATAGTCCGTGACACATGCCGAACCATATTTGGGAACTGTTCCACGTCATCAGCAAATACTGATATCTGATTAGAAAATTAGTGCCTTTTCTAGGCTAAATATGTATATTTCTAGAGAGCAGGCATTAACAATTTGCAACGCGGTTATTTTATCGAACTTCAATTATTGCCCTTTGATCTGGCTATTCTGCAATAAAGGTGCAAACAAAGAGATTGATCGTACACACAAACGTGCTCTTCGGATCCTCTATAAAGACTNTAAAGGCTTGTGTGTGGTTTCATATGATTTTCTTGTCCAAATAAGGCATTTGACACATTGTTGAAAATTGACGATTTTTCATCAAAAGAGCGAGTGTCAGTGCGTATGCACAAAAGATGCGAAGCACTCTGAAAATTCACTTTAATCAGCTAATATTTTCCAAATAATATAGGCACACCATTTGCAGTTACATTGTAGCCTTAAAAAAGTGATCAGGAAGGATCCACTGGAAATACAGGCGATTTTCACAGGGATGAGACTCCATTATTGGCCTGGGCCCATTTTTAACAAAAAGCTCCCTGTGAATTTAGGCCATAAATATTTGCATTCGTATTGACAACCATAATTTACATGTGCACGCTCATGAAGGTGTTCCAGCCACATTTTAATGATAATTTGCAACGGGTCAGCAACGGGTCAGCAACGGATCAGCACTCGAGGCTATAGCAAAACATATGGAATACAACGGGTCAGCACGAATCAGCACTCTTTTTTTATAAAATATATAGTATATATTTTATAAAAAAAGAGTGCTGATTCGTGCTGACTCGTTGTATTCCATATGTTTTGCTATAGCCTCGAGTGGTTACCCGTGCTGACCCGTTGCTGACTCGTTGCAAATTATCCCTCTTCCCCTAAATTCATATGTACACGCTAATCAAGTAGGATTGAGAACTGGGCCCCCTTCAAATGTAGAGCAAAATGTATTTAATTTCATGAACAGTTTACTTCATGCAGGGAAGTTACAACGCGATAATAAAAAAAACTATAAAAACATTTCCTGGAAGCTTTGGTGTACATGAATGGTTTTCAACGTCACATAGTTGCCTCCAGGATAGTTGTCCATTATGCCTAGTAGTAGTAGAGCCTGGAATTTTCTCGAGAACATCCATGAGCCTCGAAATCTTGTTTATAATGATATTCAAGTAACGGAACCTATTTTTGTACCATAAACAGCAAGAAAAACTTAGTTACGTGACAGTGGCTTGTGGTGAAACAGAAAAAAATCCTGGTAAAATCTAGAGACAATCCTGGACAAAAGTTATGAGACTGCAGATTGATTTGACCCTCTCCCAAGTTCAAAGTTCCCCCCTCCCCCCTAATCAATGTTGTTCGAGGTTAGAACACTTCAATTATCACCAACATGCATTCGGAAATCATTGTCGAGCAACATTGACACGGGGGAGGGGGGGTCTGCAAAATTATAATCCCCATTATTATTCACAATACAATTCAACAGTTAAAAACGATGCCAGTCTCCTAACCTTTTGTCCAGGATTGTAGTTCTGAATCAGGTTAAAATTAGAATTAGAATCAGGTTGTGACTTTCAACAAGTAAACCTGGAAGAAACTAGCTTATCTGCAATCTGCAAGCTTTTAACTTGCGACCCTCTTTTATTACTTAGCTAGCCACCGCGTAGTTGTTTAATGATGACCGTTTGCAATTTTAGGACCAGACTGGGCTAGTGTAAATATTGGTGTAGTATTTTGTATTGAATGTTCTGGAATGCACAGGGGACTAGGAGTACATATATCAAAAGTTCGATCATTGACGTTAGATCGATGGGATGAAGATACTGTTAAGGTAATATGTTTGCATATTTTTGTTTGTTTTTTATTTTGTTTGTTGTGCTTTCGAGTTATGATATATCTTCTCCAAAATTTTAAGACTAATACATCGTCAAAATGGTATGATAATTGTCAAAGAACCTTGGAACCTGCGTATAAGAGCAACTACTTTCAATAATTTGTAAGCTAACATTTGGAACAACTATTTTATGAAGTTGTTAGATGCTTCGTTGTAAAGTGCTTTGAGGCTCAAAGAATGCAAATGATATACCGTTAAAGTTGGAGAAGCCCTCGTCGTTACAATAATCTGAGATTTTGGTACTCAGAATTGAGAACATTAGTTTTGTTACGATTGGCAAATGAAGGATATTATATAAAGGGTTCTTACTATACGCACAGTCTTCCGACTTATTTGATAATTATTTTTACTTTGACTTTCAGCATATGGAAGAACATGGTAATGCTAAAATGAATAAGATATTAGAAGGGAGAATTGGAACAGAGACGAAACCAACTCGAAACTCGTCAAAGTATTTTTTTGATATCTTGCTCTCTTGTCAATTATTTCACTACGTTATTTCCGTTCTCAAGAATATCTATTTAAATTCTTGGTACTTTCCAGTGCTAAATAGAAGGGCTGGCCCTAACAAGTGGGGAGGAATGGGGAAAAACTTAAACATTCAGTAAGCGGTGACGCCTTAATTAGTGAATATTTGTTGGGGTGAATATTTCAAGATGGAAGTATTATTAGTGGCAGCTTATAATCGATTTCGCCTAATTTAATTAAAACAATTTTGCTCAAACTTTCAATGAAATTGATTAGGGGGGATTGTAATAAGGTTTGGGGGTGGGACAATTTAATAAACAATGGGGGACGTCCATTTGGCACCGGCGAGTGATAGTCAATGATGATAAATAGCCTAAAGTCGATTTTCAAGGATATGTCCATTTTTAGTAAGGAACTAACAGTAGTTACACACAAATATATACACGTAAGACTTCTTTTGTGTCTTGAAACACACAGCGCCTTGAGTTGTATTCGTAAGGCCGAGAATTTCGAAATTGCATTTTATTGGTAACCCTTTATTATTATGATTTCTATCATTGAACAGGGAAGAGAGGCGTAATTTCATAACAGCGAAATACGAGAATAAAAGGTTTGCACTTCCATCTGAATCAGATGAAGTGGATATGGGAGATGAAGATACTACTTTAGATTCTGGTAGTAGCACAGAAGATGATCTCTTTAAAGAGGTAAGCTCTAAGGCACGTTTTTGGACTAATAACATTTCTTGTTGGCAACCTCGAATCGCTTTTTATACTTCATGCACGCCGATTTACACTGGTCGAAAAACTATCCTTAAGTAATGCTGATTCTCTTGCGGCGCTGATCAAAAGAGAAACAAAATCGCACGCTAGGCATCCATCAAGAAAGCAACCATAATCGAAGCATGTTGCTGTTGCTGGTGTTGTTGTTGTTATTGTGTTCGAACGGTAAGAACCATCTCAAGAACATAACACATATGAATGCTGAAATGCAATGCAACGATGCAAATATTTGACTGCATATGAAAAAGTTGTCTCGTGGCTATGTTTTAGATTTGATGTAAATGAATACAAGGATTTCAACCTACAGGTTTTGTTATTGAGTAGCTTCTTATTTACTTGTTTTAAGTGTGAATGGACCCAAGCTGTATGACTATTCATTCAATTGTTTTCATTTAGACTGATAATCAAAAGGATCTGTTTGGGTCATCCATGCACTCTGCTGTTGTTTGCCTCGTTAAAGGTTGTAAGGTAAAGACAAGAATCCAACTTCTGATATAGATTTGTCACATTATTAATAGATATATTTGTAAGTTAAGAAACTCTCCCCAAATATGGGTCTTTGCAAGTAATTTGACATAGGTAATTAGAAAAGCTTTATCGAATGTTATAGAGCATTGCCCTTTAACGAAATCAATTATTTCAAATTTTATCTAACATTGATTGTATAAGTGCTGTTATATGATGATTTGGTTGGGGGGCGGGGGGCCATTATGCCCCGTCCCCCATGTTNATAACCAAAAGGATCTGTTTGGGTCATCCATGCACTCTGCTGTTGTTTGCCTCGTTAAAGGTTGTAAGGTAAAGACAAGAATCCAACTTCTGATCTAGATTTGTCACAATATTAATAGATATATTTTTAAGTTAAGAAACTCTCCCCAAATTTGGGTCTTTGCAAGTAATTTGACATAGGTAATTAGAAAAGCTTTATCGAATGTTATAGAGCATCGCCCTTTAACGAAATCAATTATTTCAAATTTTATCTAACATTGATTGTATAAGTGCTGTTATATGATGATTTGGTTGGGGGGCGGGGGGCCATAATGCCCCGTCCCCCATGTAGAATAGAATTATTTCTCTGGATTTATCAAGCAATGCTAGCGTATAGTTTATTTCAAAAGGTACGTATTTTCTTTCAACAGGAATGTGCACAAGAGAAAATGAAGCCAGAACATAGTGATGAGGACATTAAAGACGATTTTTCGACATCAAAATTATCAGTTAGTCCAGCTGAGGAGAGAGACAGCGAATCAGCATCAACTAAATCTTCAAACGATTTGAAAGAAAAAGAAAGCAACTTTTAAGAGATTAACTACCTTATCGTTAAATATCTATAAGGATTTCGAATTCCATGAAATTCTAAATAATCGAAATTTTTGTTCCTTCAAAGTAATTTAATTTACACAGAAATTAGTTCCATCGTTCTGCAACTGAAAGAGTCGATTTCCGATAAACATAAACAAAACATGTTTGCCGTATGAGGCTCGACAACATGGGTGAAAATCGATTTTGAGGCTGTCACCCAGCATGTTCGAAGATGTCTGGCAATCAGTTTTTGGCCGAAAAGATCCTAATGATAGACCTATTCGACTACGGTTTGTTTGCACCCAATTCAATTCATGTGACCAAACTCTTGGGAAATTGTAGTATTCTTCTACTTTTGGCTTTCATGGCACATATTTTCATGGCACATATTTTCATGGCACGAAAGATGTTAAAGAAATCAAAAGTGGTTGCATCAAGAGATTGATCATTTGACTTGAAGTGGGTGTAAACAACCTCTGCGGAATTGGTCTATTTATAGTTATTTTCTAATTCGTCTAACTCAATTGAAAATAACTTTATTTACTTATCAACACTACTTTATAACTAACGCTAAGATACAACCAACAATTGATATCTTATAGTACAGTATATGGTCAGTCTAGCGATTCAGTTAGATTCCGAAGGAGGGGAGGGCGGGGTGGGGTTGTAAGTCTCACTTACAGAATCACTATCGACGTGAGATAACTTCAACCTCGTTCTTTGCTTATATACCTTGTATTCCCTTGGGCCTCATTCTATTCAGTACTGCAGTTTACTTATCTCAGGGGAACCTAACCGCTTGTATATCTCATGGGATAAGTAAATTCATATAAAAACGAAGGAGAAGAAATGCGATGATGTTCAGTCAGATAACAGTTTACAGATCTGCCATTTACCAGAACAAACCGCTCTCTCCAGTCTTTCTTTGATTGTCAAAATGGATAATTACAGGACGTATATAAAGATATGAACTAGTATCGCGGTTGAACTATTAACAAAAATATGAAATACGCTTTTGCTGGGACAAATATTGTATAGAAAGAAGAAATAGGATCGATGCTATGAACAGATCGATGTATTCAACAGTTTTATTTTTATTTGTTAAATTTATTTTGACAGTAAAATAAGGACTGAGAACATTTTTTGACCCAGTTTATTATTCTTCGGTTTCTTTTCAAATTAGCTGTTTATTTAGAAATAGTAATGAGTAAAATAATAGTATTTATTCGATTTTTGTATGAATATTAGAATCGTGGTAAAAATAGTGTGGTAATAGAATTGTTATCATTAGGAAATGCAACCCCAAAAACTCTCTTTATTTCAGTTGATCTAACAAATGGGCACAATCATTTTGCTAAATTTTAAAAGTGCATCTTTGATAAAAAAACTTTGACATCAATTAATTGTCTTCATCAATTAAAAGTAATTAATTTGACGTAAAAAGAACAAGATAATTGACAAGAAGCTTTTTTTCGTTCTTGTGTTCATTTCTCTCTTGAATGATCCTCCACTTTGCTCATAAACAAATTGAGGTTAGTTTCTCTATCAGAAATAAAAATGTGAAAGCTACCAATAATTAAAGAATAAATAAATTAAAGAATAAAGTCATTCATATCATGCACTCAGTTCATATGATCATTTGGCTCTTGAAGGATCCTCTACTTTACCCATAAACAGAATGAGCTTCGTCTCTTGATCGCAGATTAGAAATAAAAATGGGTGATTAGCGTTGAAGACAGGTGGAGGACTTCTATCCACTATCTCGACTGATGTAGCAGCCACTGCTTCTGTTCCTACCTCATTCACTTCAATGAAAGCCTGGTGGATGATCGATGCAACGAACAAATTGTCGGCCTCTTTTGTTATTCCAGAGAAATCAGCAAGATCCTGGTCGAACATATCACTTGCTCCAAGATCACCAAGCACTTTTCCAAACTCTGAATTAAAATCAAATTTGAATTTTGGAAGGTAAACCTTTACGAAATCACGGCATTTCGGTGGGCGTACACATCTGTCAAGTTTGCGTTTGACAAGGCCCAGGAGTTTTGTGAAACTTAGACCCTCATTTGGCAAGATAACATTCATAGTTAACCTACCACCAAGATATGGTAGAGCCAAGACTTGAAAATCGTCAGTTTCATAATACCTCAAGTCCTTTTTCCTGTTCATATACATCATTTCAACACGCACTTTCTCGTTTGCAGAAATATAAAAACTTCTCCTGGTGGTGTCCTTGACTCTAAATGGATGCAACCATGACCCTTTGAAATATACAGCACTTATCAATACCAATCTTGTGACAAAGGTCAATATTCCCGGTGCAATAAGTTCCTTGATTTTTGCATTCGTCGCGTTTTCAACCCATGAATTGATTTCAGATCTTGCGTGCTCGGTTGCACGCTCGAAATCAGCACGCCCACACTCAGACTGGAAGGAATCACTTACAACTTTACTAAACTCATCACATAAACTTAAACCAGTTTGGACCCATACTCGATTCGCTGTTTTGTACTCCACTAATGCAACCTGCTTGAGACTTTTTAACAGATCTTCGAATGATTCAAAAATCTGTCCTTCCAAGGTTTCTGCACCATCCACTGATTTGCTAGGCGTTTCTTGCTTCAAGTCTTCAAAACCAAGAACAGCGGACATTTGTAGCGCAGTATTCTCTTTTGCTCCGACGTAAGTCATCGATAGTGCATTGAAGAGACTCCATGGTGAAATGACAACGTTGCCTTCATTTCCAACCAATTTAGTAAAAACTTTCATGGAAAAGAAATTGCTCGCATCTGCAGTCCCTCCAGCCATGTTTGAGATTGTAATGAGGAAAGAACGGAAGCGTGATCGGAAGCTACTTAAAGACTCTGCGCTAACCAGCAGCCTTTGTGCGCATTCTTTGCAAAATTAAATAAACAACATTCTTATTCGCACAAAAATAGACGGAACGTGCAAGTTTTCATGCATATAGCTGACAGGAAACTCGGCATAAGGCAACGTTGGCAAACAACATCCAAAGATTTGCTTACACATGCAAATTGTTACCCATTGTTGGAAGGCGCGTTGAAAAGTGAAAGCAGAATGATGTTGTGTTGTTTTGTTGTTGTTGTCATTTTCTCCAACATGAACTCTTCAGAAAATAGATTGTTGTTTGTGTTCGTCAGTCTTGAATTTGCTTATCAAATTTTAAACTCACCAATAAAGTCGGAACACGGAACAAGGAACTCGTCAGAAAAATATCAACACGGCAGACAGAACACGGCAGAAAATGAGATTTACCAGGGGGTAAAGATAGGGCAAATTTATTGGAATGTGCCATGTATTACCATTGCTGTAGAAGGAAAAAAGGCAATCCTACCCCCTGAAATCAACGTGGAAGACGGAACAAGGAAGGCGTTACTAAACAAGGAACACATCAGTAAACTCGCTACTAAAGTCGGAACACGGAAGAAGGAACACGACAGTGGCACCTACGGGCCACCGTACCTATGTGTCACCGTAGCTATGACTAACGACTTCGTTCTGTTCCCCTACTGACGGTGATTTAAACCTTCAAAATGGATAAAAGATGTCAAAGAGCAAAAACTATAGTATTTTTTCTTGCTATGAATTTGTTTTTATCTTAAATGTAACAAAGAATTCTTTTTAACCATAGTCATAAAACATTGTTTTGTCTTAAGTTCTTATGTCTCTCGAATTAAGCAAGAACTAGAATTTCCATCCAGCTAAACTCCATTCCAACAGATCTTTATAACTTTACTTTGTCAAACTGTGTGAAGCATCCACATTTACTGAATACTTGCAACAGATTCAGAAGGTCCCGAAGCTAAAAGGGGAAAAACCGTTGTATTAGAAGGGCAAAGGCTTTAACTTGGAATTTGAGGCCTTGTTTAAGTAAATCAGACACTTTCGAGTAATTTCTAATTTGTCGGACCAAAATAGCAAAATCAGTGATTTTGAAAAATCCATCCTTGCTATCTTCACAAAGATCAAAATACGAACAGTTTATTTCTACCATCGTATTGAATTCTGTAGTCAATTCAAAATAGATAGCTACCTGAAGTCCTCAGAAACTTCAATGAGGGATGCTTCGTCTTTGCATAGAGGAGGATGAAAAGTAAAACTTTTGCTACCATTGAACAGCAAGATTGTTCCATTTTTTAAACTGACTGCTGCATCGATGGTTGCGGTGGCGCCTGGCCAACCAATGCTTATTGCTTTGGGGTAGCCATGATCAACTCTTTGAAATTTGAAATCGTATCTAGGATAGAAACAGGATTAGGATTAGTTTCATTGCAGTCCTTCAATGTTTCAAACTCCTTCAATGTTTGAATCACCCAGTAGTTTAATTTAGCTGTTGGGTTATGTTGTTTATAAAAGTAAGCAAGAATAATTACAAGGTTTCATTGAATTACATTATAGAGGTTAAACTACGAAAGTTATCAATTAAAGTTACAAGTTATGGGATACGTAAATATAATGAAATTAAAAAAATGGAAAAAGAAAACAAACTAAAAACGCTTCTTGGTTAAGAATGCAGGGATAGCATTAAAAAGGTAAAAAATAGGCCTTGTTTCCACAGTGGTGGATGAAAAAGAAGGATGCATCCAATTAGGAAAAAAATTAGGACATTTCGTATTTCTCTGTGTCTCTGTTTCTCATTTTCTATTCTATTCTACATATACTGAAAATAGCAATAGACAAATCGGTCATTCCCTTGCCTGCACAGGATCATGCTAAAGATGGCGGCGAGGAACTTTTTACCAAGATGTATTGCGTCCTTTAATCGAATCCCTATAGAATCATCAATTATTCATAATTGGAATGCAATGCATCTCGATAAAAAGTTCCTCGCCACCATCTTTAGCGTAACCGTCTAATATAAACCCACATTTCTAGAAAAGAACTACCTTCGATTCGTGAAAAATGAAATAATATTGTGTGTCAACTACAAAATTTCTGCTCTCACCTGTAAAAGTATCTTCCTTTAAAGAAGTAGGCTTTCCCATCATACGACCAATAAAATGCACTATTCACTCGTATTGGCACCCCAAGCCATTCATCTGTGATCTTTTTGGGGTACCCTTGTGACCCCCATAACCAGAAATGAGCTCCTTTGAAGAAATAGGTCTTTTTCTCAGGGAGGGACAGGGATGCATCTAAATTTGATGGAATTCCGCTCCATTTGTGTTCAGTTATTGTGAGAGGAAAGTCGGGAAGAAGGGAGCCAGAATTTTGATCAAATTTGTAATAAGTCGAGTCATCAATCAAGATAATATCCCCATCAGGCCATAGAAATGCTGCATCGATTTTCTTCGTTCCAGTCCATGTTTTATGAGATTGTGAAACTGAAAATATCAAAATACACACTTTTCGATGGAAGGAAGTAGGATCGAGCTTCAGTAGTAAACACATTCATGGGTTATAAGTAATACCACAATTTCTATAATAAGTGAAGGACTAGGATCTCTTAGCAGAAGGATGGACCTCATCATTATTGAAAGGGCTCAGCACAAATATTACGTAGGGATGGAAACGAGCACTAACTAACAGCCATTTTCCAAATATCCCAGCCAAATTTCAATGTTCGCAGTTGTAATGTCATTTCTTATCAAACAATTTCCATGAACTATACATTATTTTAGAAGGAAAGGGCAACTTGGATGTAGAACAATTCCCAATAGAGCGTGCTTTCGAAAGAAAGTATCAATTACACTTCTTTGAGCAAATCTTTTAAATGATTTACCACTAAACACAAACCTCACCAGTAAGAGGGGCAACTTTACACGCCATGGCGTCCATGACACATTGTTGTTTTCCAGCATCAAACGTCATTCCTGCTTGGCATTTGTATTCATTTGGCAATCCATAACGACATTCAAGCCATGACTTACAGTTCCATGGATTCTGATATTTTATCACATGGCCTACTGGAGAGGTAGCAACTTTTCCAATACAGAATGCATCTAAACAAAACAAGAACGAAATTAAATTTTGCAAACGAATTGGGAAATTGAGAAAATCTCAGATATTCTTTGAAGCAATGTTGATATTTGATCAAATTGCCCACTGAAGAGTTTTTCTTTCTTGAAAACATTTTTTCGTATTTCATTCTGAAATTTTGCCATTATTTCATATCTCAAACTTACCATTTTCAAATATTCATAGATATCGACTGATTCATTTTCGTTCGAAATTTACGATTTTTATTTCATATCTGAAAATTATAATTATTCATATTTCAAAACTAAAAAAGTTAAATATTAATATTTTTTCTCTGAAAATCTGAATAATTTCATATTTTCAAATACCCCTTACAGGGCCTCGCCTCTGGAGGGACCATTATGGAAACAAGGTGGTATTGACCTTTTTAATGCTATCCCTGCCATTTTCAACCTGGGGTGTTTTTAGACTACATTTTTAGCTTTTCCCTGTAAATTTTGTATACCTGTAATTAGATCACTTTCTTTTTCTTGAATCTACATTACAATTAATTTGATGGCAAAATTATACATACATACATAAATACATAAATACATACAGACATCCACTTAAATATCTGACCACGGAAACATTCTAGCAGCAATTATGTGATAAACGTTTAACACGGGTAAAATCAGATTGCATGAAAACCAGCACAATACAACACTACATACATACAATACTACATACATAGAATTTAGTGACACATACAGACAACAAATAAAGAATAAAAACATACTGTGAACAAAAGTAGTATAATTTTGTGTCTCACATACTTTGTTGAGTTTTGATGTGCAGCAGACATTGTTGGCAGGATGGCACAAAGATCTCACGCTTATTGCATTCATGATAAGTGCCAATACCATCTTTGCATTCGAGGTATTTGAAGGCATTCGGCAATGCATATTTTCCATCAGGTCTATTCTCGCATGGTAGAAGGACGCTTGCTTCTTTAGCCAGATAATCCTCTAAAAAACAAATAATTCAGTAATGAGTGTGTGTTCCTATGGAGGGTAATGCAGTCTTCATAACCGATATATCTTTAAGATAAGAATCGTAATGATATCAAAAGAAGACCATACCCCAAGAGAAAGGTCTTGAAGTTATTGCCATTTGTAACTGCAACAGAGCAACATTGAATAGCAGCACCAATGCACTCTTAGCCATAATGATACTAAAATGAAATACAAAGATTTAGGACTAGAAAAGTATGACTTAAAGTGACGAAGTCAAACCAAAGGATTCTTCTAAAATTTCATCCACGTGTGTATTCTTATTTTTAGACCTTGAAAATCAAGATGAGTTCTGGAAAACTCCTTCCATAATNATGGAGGGTAATGCAGTCTTCATAACCGATATATCTTTAAGATAAGAATCGTAATGATATCAAAAGAAGACCATACCCCAAGAGAAAGGTCTTGAAGTTATTGCCATTTGTAACTGCAACAGAGCAACATTGAATAGCAGCACCAATGCACTCTTAGCCATAATGATACTAAAATGAAATACAAAGATTTAGGACTAGAAAAGTATGACTTAAAGTGACGAAGTCAAACCAAAGGATTCTTCTAAAATTTCATCCACGTGTGTATTCTTATTTTTAGACCTTGAAAATCAAGATGAGTTCTGGAAAACTCCTTCCATAATATTATTTCACATATATTACCTCACCAAATTTCTTGCGACTTGAAATCTTTCTAGGAAAAATATTTGCCAATTATTTGGAGTTCCCATCATTGACGAGGTTTCTTTATGAGAATATTTTTGAAAAAGAAAACAAGTTGCAATTGATCAGTTTCAAAGAACCTGTGTGATTTTTGGAAATGTGTAAAGAGCTTGCAAACAAATGCAACCACGATAAACATAGAAAGGCAAATAATTCTGGGAAAATTCAAATCAATTTGTCACCAACAGGAATCTGGAAGGCTGTCCTGTGTTCGAATCATCTAACACTTTGGCTGGATTGGAACAAAATGGCATTGTCTTATTTAGAAAGTTCTGAATAAATAACATTTCTTTATTGTCAATAAATTATCGGAAATATGTGCACCTTTTCTAAAATTTAGGTCTTATACCCCATTCACACTGGTAAGTTAAACCAGCTTTATCTAAACCAGGTTAAACGTCAACCAATCAAATGCATTCGATTTGTTGGATTGACCAATTAGGAGGCCCCATTCGATAACCTGGTTTAGTTTAAGCTGCTTTAGCTTACTAAGTGTGAATGGGGTATTAGTTGGCCCAACAACGGTTAGCATACTCGCCATCTGTGCAGAAGGCTGCGGGTTCGAGTCCCAGGCTGCTGCGCAGGGGAAGTGCCAACACTTATCCTAATAAGTTCTTGGGATTAGGTACCAGTGTGGCTGGTCTGATCGGCGTTGGTAATCAGCAGCCTCGGTTTCGAGCAGAGCGTAATGCTCTGAAAAAATGAATATACCATACAACGAGAAGAGGTTTATCGTTGTAAAAAGTCATCAATTTCTTCATTGAATTTATTCAAACATGATTCTACTACATGGTCGCACTGCTTTGAGATGCGTAGCGATTTTGCATTAATTTTAATTTCATTCCCCTTCCTTATCCACGGTTGCCCCGTCAGCCAAGAGGGATTGCTTTAGGGAGCCTTCAGGGGCCTTCGTGTTTGAATAGTGAGGTAAGCGAATCAACAATATCATAAATTCGACAATGTTGCACCAAACTAGCCCAACTCCAACGATTGCAAACGAGGGCAAAGAAGCTAATAGAGGATGCCAAGTATAAGGACAGGTGGACTTGTAAATGGCTCACTGTAAAGTATTCGTTCTCCTATGACCAAGAAGTCGTGACATATATAAAATTTTGCATGACNACATGGTCGCACTGCTTTGAGATGCGTAGCGATTTTGCATTAATTTTAATTTCATTCCCCTTCCTTATCCACGGTTGCCCCGTCAGCCAAGAGGGATTGCTTTTGGGAGCCTTCAGGGGCCTTCGTGTTTGAATAGTGAGGTAAGCGAATCAACAATATCATAAATTCGATAATGTTGCACCAAACGAGCCCAACTCCAACGATTGCAAACGAGGGCAAAGAAGCTAATAGAGGATGCCAAGTATAAGGACAGGTGGACTTGTAAATGGCTCACTGTAAAGTATTCGTTCTCCTATGACCAAGGAGTCATGACATATATAAAATTTTGCATGATCTCTGTCCCGAAAATCTTCGCCATAAGTTCACTAAAAGATCCCATATTTCAGAGTATAGAACCAGAAATCGTGGAGATCTGCAAATTCCCAAAGTTAGGTTAGAATATGCAAAGCGAATTTTCTACTTCTCTGGTGTCAAAAACTAGAATGATATCCCTGACAACATTCGAGAGAAAGAATCAATCGCTCGTTTTAAAACAGGTTTTAGAGAGTATCTTTTGAACCTTTGAACGTACAGGATCCAAAACATGACCCCTTTTGGTAGAGCAGCAATTCATAGTATTTTTTTCTTAAACAAATATTCTTATTAGGTTGTTAACTTGTTAATTTTCCAAGCTGAAAGTAGTTTTCGTGTATAAATATTGATAAAAAAATGTTGCTTCGCAAAACTAAAATCGTCTTCTCCAAGCTGTTTCTGTTCCAAAAGCGAATCCAAAATTGACAGTGCGAAAGAATGCAGTCTTTCCAAATTAAGGTTCTTGCGTCGTGAAACGCGTACCTTACCTAGGAAGCGTGACGAAAAACGCATCAAATGTGAATTCAGCTTAAAACGGACGTTAGGCCTAAATCTGGGAAATGTGATATGCATAATCGAAGTGAGGTAATACAAGGGCTGTTGTTTACGCTTTGCTTGTTGGGTAGGTTACGCACACTTGAGCAGCGAACTACGCTGGTAGAAGAGCTAGTGAGCACGCTTATATTTAGCCACATGCAAAACCAATTACACGGCTGTAAAACCCAACAGACCTGTCAAATTAACTTCCTAGAGGAAGTGTTTAGAGATGAGCTGTAGTTGCTCGCTCGTACTCGCCCTTGCCTGGTCATGAGTATTAGGCTTTGCAGTACGCTTTCGTGCACAAACATCGCAAGATTCTTTCAAATCAAGGCCTAAATCTCAAACCTTAATCCGCAAATATTTCACCCAGGATCAACCAACGATCAACCAACTATTTCAGCTTCCAAACTGTACAAATAAAGTTGCCTAAAATCTGGAAGATATGATGGATCAAATGTTGCCAGCATATCCAGAGGTGAGTAAAAGAACAAACTAAGACATATTGATGAGCAATTTGTGCATATGCAGTCTAGTCGCGACTTGCGATGCACCGTCAAAGATTCTTGTAAACATAAACATGAGATCAAACCTTCATTGGACCTTGCAACAACAATCAGTTGGAATTTTCTCATTGCAAAGTTTTTAGAATCTCGAAGCTTCTTAGAAAAATATACAGATTAGAGAGAAAATTCAAAAATATGCTATAAATAAAATTATGAATAAAATACAACATTACATAGAAATTTCGTTGCTTTAGGTTTATAGGAAGTTTCCAATTCTTTTTAAGAACAGTTGCTCATGAAAATTTTAAAGAACCATTTATCAAAGTTGTAGAGTATTTGCATTATCTTGATAGATCTTTGATGCAGCGAAGATTTGGTTTATCGTTATCTTTACAGATTTTATGAAAAGACCAAATTTTATGAAATAAACTAAAGAAATAGTTTCTGTTTTTTCACTCAAAATGCAAAATGATATGAAAATCTGAACATTTCATCAGTAGGTCTTATTAACTTTATAAATGTTCATTCTTCTTGTAGAAAATATATAAAACTTCCACAAAACAGGTTTTTCTGGTGCTCGTTATTTGACGGTCAATCTTAATCCAACGTCTCTCTTTCTGGTGGAATCTTCTTGTTAAATACTTCTACGTCAATTTCATTTAACTATTTTGCTCTGATAATCGAGTCTGTAAAATTCAAAATTAGAAGAAACATATCGAGAAACAAAAGAATATAAAGAGAAATATTGGCCTAATATTAAACGTTCGTTGAGCTTGAGACTTTCGAACCAAACTTTTTACATAGAAATCTTTAAGAATAATTTTGTTATAGGACTGCCGAATGGGACCAGATTCACGAGGAATAACAATGGTGGAATACGGATATGGCGATAGCCCATCACAGGGATACGAACTGAATGGTTTACCGATGCATTCATTGAAGCACGAGCATTTCAAAATGGAAGATGGCCNGGTCAATCTTAATCCAACGTCTCTCTTTCTGGTGGAATCTTCTTGTTAAATACTTCTACGTCAATTTCATTTAACTATTTTGCTCTGATAATCGAGTCTGTAAAATTCAAAATTAGAAGAAACATATCGAGAAACAAAAGAATATAAAGAGAAATATTGGCCTAATATTAAACGTTCGTTGAGCTTGAGACTTTCGAACCAAACTTTTTACA
Source organism: Aurelia aurita (assembly GCA_004194415.1). NCBI lineage: Eukaryota > Metazoa > Cnidaria > Scyphozoa > Semaeostomeae > Ulmaridae > Aurelia > Aurelia aurita. The sequence goes on along the minus strand of REGM01000052.1, from coordinate 1,050,030 downwards.
TAGAAATCTTTAAGAATAATTTTGTTATAGGACTGCCGAATGGGACCAGATTCACGAGGAATAACAATGGTGGAATACGGATATGGCGATAGCCCATCACAGGGATACGAACTGAATGGTTTACCGATGCATTCATTGAAGCACGAGCATTTCAAAATGGAAGATGGCCCAGTTAACTTTATGATAAACAAGGTGCGTGTCTGAATAATATCTTCACGCAGTTGTTTCTTAGTGTTCGTTTCCTGAGAATCTCATGACAATGATACTCATGATATTAAAAGCGTGAAGTTAACAGTCCTGCAAATAGTTGAAGCTACTATCAAATTATTCATCCTTATCTGTACTTGACTTCGATGAATTTTATGTTATCTTTGGCAACAGATAAAGCCCTTTCCTATTCTTTTACTCAAACCATAAATACAGCAGCGTATCACGTCCACTTTGAATACATTTAGCGGGCTCTCTGATAACCAGTCGCTTAAATGAAGGTAGCTTATCATATTTTTGTAAATGGAATTTGCCCTCTCCCCATCGTTAACTGAGCTTTGAGATTGCCAACCTTTCCCAAGGAGGAAGAACGAAGAAAGGTGAGAAGAGAAAGGAACAAGGTGGCAGCATCGAAATGCAGAAACAAGAGAAAGGAACACATCAAACATCTTATGAAGGTAAAGTAACAGTGGTAGAAGGGAAAGTCCTTTCAGCAAGATAATTACGATTTCACCTCCTTGATCAAGCAGGATGAAAAATAGCAAACAGTTGGCTCCCCAGTCGATTACAAATACTACTAAGCAAGCGTAACGTCTGCGTACGCCTAGAAAAGGGTCTAAATCTAGGGTCTGATATATCAGAAATATAAGGGGAGGTAAAAAATTGGAAAAAATAGAAAATTTTAGTCACTTTTTCAAAGAAGTAAGAGCTATCGTCTTCCATACCTTGTTACGGGGTTAAAATTGATAACTCTGCTAGGTCAACTTGTCTGAAGAGTTTTTCTTGCAGGGAAAACAGGGGAAGTAGCACATAGAAAGCAATGAACGCTCTTTGAATTTAGGTCTGGGTTGGAGAGAAAGTCTCTCTTTTGTTACGAGACTTACGGGTCATACGATATCTTTTAGGCTATATTTTGGGCATTACTTTCACTATAAATTTAACACAAATATTCTTGTAGAGCTCACTTTATCATTTGTAAAACCTTTTACCAGAGTTATGTCCACCATCTACCAGAAATTCATTGCTCTCTCTCCAGATTCGCAGTTATCACCATTAAAGCAAAACAGAGACAGCAACATTTACTCTTGTACTACAACAGTAGTAGCTGTTTAATGTTACAAGTTTACGTAACGAACAAACTTTTATCGACTTTGCTTCAACTTGACCGTGATTTTTCTTAATATTTCTTGCTTTACACAATCAAGCTTTTTACAAATCATAATCTATTTCTCTATATATTTTCATTAGTTACGTTACTGCCTGTAATACAAATTGCATTTACTAAGCTTTTCTTCCCTTGCGTTTCCCAGGAATCTGAGGAGCTTGAAAACAAAAACAGTAACTTACAGAACGAAATCAACACATTACAATCTGAGATTAAACAACTTGAAAGCATGCTCGACTCACACCGATGTAGTATGTCTTGCAAGGTGACAAACTGACAATGATGACACACCTTATGATGACACACCAATGACTGCGCGACTCACTCTGACCGTCAACGACAGAATGACCATTTAGGTTGTAGTTTTGATCTAGAATTAGAAGGATACAATGATCATAGATTTTGGTAGCAGCTCAGTAGCATTATGGCATCAAGAAAGAATACAACGATTGAACACTGTTAGTTTAGAAGCCATTTTGATACGATGCTCCAAAACAAAAGACAAGAAACAAAACCTATTACACCACGCTGTCCCTGTACAAAGTACAAATGTAAAACATAGCTTTGAGGAACAATAACTTGTAAAATTTCATCGAACCGGAGATTTAAATTACTACTTTCCAGAGAGTTTTGCTATCATAACTTCGCAAGTTATGTTTTTCTTTTGGAATTTTAGCACAAAAATGATGAAATAAATTACAAGCGATTCTTCTGCTCAATGCAATTTTCTCGTTGTTTTCCGCAACAAGAAAACTAAATAAAACAAGCAAAAAGTGGAGAATTGTAGACGGACAATATCCCTTGAAGATGGAACAGAGCACGAGACTCTATACTTATTTCTACTATATTTGGTAATATGAACTTTTGACATCTTTTTTTATGAATAACACTAACGCAACCAAACTTCACAAATGTACAAAGTAACCTTATAACTTTTGCAACAATTTGAATATTTATCCAACAAGCAAAACCTGTCGAACAAACGTCTTGTTTATTCAAAGAATCTCCTTCAAATGCTACGCGTTTGATTCTACGGTGAAACTGCATCAGATCTCGGCTACACAATCAGTTGGTTAATAACATTGCATCCTTCAGATTTTCTTGCAGCAAAACCAAGCAGAGTGCAATCCAAATTTGAAATCAGCTACCTTTTTGATTGAAAGATTCACCATTGGCTTTCATTTTCAAATTGTTGCATGCATGCTGGGAATGACGTGAGCGCTCCTTGACAAATATTCTTGACATTACTGACTTCTTGTCAATGCCATCTATCAACAGCCTCCCAGCCTGTTGCCGTAAATTTCAGGCTGGAGCCTACATAGGGGGGTTTCCTAGTAAGGAATCAAAATTCAAGATATTACTTACTTGTCATGAAAAAAGGTTAATATTGATGAAGATAGGATGGGAAAATTCACATCCGAGCAATTAAAGACCAAGTTTCGAATCTGAGAAAGCAAAGAGGTGCAAGGATGAAAAAAGCTGATTAGGTGAGGTACAGAATTGCAAATCCTTGAATCATTTCTATTTTAACAATGACCCTGAAATCGAAATTTGGTCTTATCATTCTTAATCATTGAAATAGCACTCTTTCTAATTTCTGAAAATGAAATAATGAAAAATTGAGAGATTCAATCTGATTTGATAGTTGTTCAGAAAAGAAGAATTAAACCAAAAACGAGAGTTCAAATTGGAAAGAATATCACCAACTATATTAAATCAGAGATTCAATCTGATTTGATAGTTGTTCACAAAAGAAGAATTAAACCAAAAACGAGAGTTCAAATTGGAAAGAATATCACCAACTATATTAAATCAGAGATTCAATCTGATTTGATAGTTGTTCACAAAAGAAGAATTAAACCAAAAACGAGAGTTCAAATTGGAAAGAATATCACCAACTATATTAAATCAGAGATTCAATCTGATTTGATAGTTGTTCAGAAAAGAAGAATTAAACCAAAAACGAGAGGTCAGGAAAGAATATCACCAACTATATTAAATAGATCAGTATTCTTAATGTTTACAATTTCTATTGCATAAATATCAGAATGACAATATTTTATGAATTTCAATTGATATTTTACAAGTTTGTGCAACATTTTCTAAATAAGGCGTGTTTACAATTAATGTGTATCATTTGAAATAAATAACTTAATAGAGGTAGAATTTTGTTATTAATAGATTTTGCCAAACCAGTTACTTTATCTGACCTGTTTTCAAGCAAGACCTACTATCTGAATTATAGCCAATTATAAATAAGATTTGACACGCAAAGATATTTATATGGAATTTTGTTGATGAAAGTTAGACGAAGAATCAAAGTGGATACAGTAGGCCATGGGGAGTTTTATGCTTGATAAAATCGATACAAATAATAGTTAGCAAGCCAACTTAGCTCAGAATTTTCGTTTTTTTAACTGTTCAATACCATACGGCTATCAAATTTATCTCACAATCATGCTAAGCGATAACAGTCATACAAAATTCTTCGAATCTAAAGGGAACGTCCCCTCTCTATTTCTCTGATGCTCCATGGTTTTCCTCCAGTGGAGGCTGAAGAACTGTTTCACGTTGATACTCATGGCCTCCTGATGAAGTAAAGCCTCTTTCTGATGCAACACTATGCCGATTGGTTCTCCTTCCTGCACTGCTGCGAAGTTGGCCTCGATTTAAAACATGTTGATCTGAATCAATCATATTCTCAACAGACTGGCCTCCATTTGATGCAGAAAGTGAGAAGTTGCTGAACGCATAACGAGGCATATGCGGCATGGCAAACATCATGGAAGAACCGGGTGAAAGAGAGGCAGCTGAGGGTGTGGCAGATCTTGATGCTCGTAAATCACATTGCTCTAATAACTTCAGCATTTCGCTTTCACTTGGACCAGCCAATGTATACGATTCTAAAAGAAACAAAACATTGGATTAAATTGAATTGGATCAGTAGACTGATATACAAGAACAGAAACTATCCGGTCATGTCATCAAGCTTTGGACGAGGCCATAAATTATGCTTGCAAAAAATCAAAATATTGCTCAGATCTTATTCCTCAGGTATAATATATGTGAAAGGTCTCAGAGGGTAAAGACCGTTGTCTTCTCGGCTAGTGTAAATAAAGTTTCATTTCACAAATATCACCTGTTGTCCTATTTATGTCGCCTATAGCTTAGCCTTTGCAGACTTTCTCCCACAGGTCTCGCAGATCGCAGAGGTCTCGCAGATCTCCAATTCTTCTACAGCTAGTTTATCAAATCTTGCATAAAATGTTCAGCAGATGAGTTAAAAGTATGATATGAAATAATAATTTGAACTTATCAGCTGGACATATATTCGTTTGTCTCTCAACTTGATAACTTTGCATGGCAAATTTGGAGAAAAAATAATCTGGCCTTTAAAGAAAACACCGAGTAGAAAGTACCTGGGGAAAACTAAAAAAGACAAAGAGGAATTGACGACTGTTGGGAACTTACCAGGATGTTTTGAAACTCCTTCAATTGCAGTTGTTAGATCAAATATCTGTAAATAAGAGAGAGAGAGGATTGTTGTTTATTGAAAAAGGGTTGAAAAAGCAAATTTTATCAAAATGAGGCATCATTTTTGATGAAATGTAAAAATACAAATCCTGACTTTAGTGCAAAGAAAAAACAGGGCATCCCGGATGATGGTTGCCTTGTTTCATTACTGAAGAGCAAACTAATAAGTCTGTCATTATTCACATTACAGTTTATATTCGCTATCTCAGCTGCCTGCTATCACTAACTTTCGCTATTTCGAACGAACTTTCATTTCATTTCATTTCCCAAAGATTTCTTATAAAATATTGCCCGTTATCTGAAACATTCAATCTCTAACAGATTTCAATTTCCCCGGAGAGTTCGAGATAACGGATGTCAACTGTATTTAATCAAAGGCCTTTTTGTATTTATTGTAAATTAGTATAAGTTTTTAGCATGGCCCCCTGTAAATCAGTTTCCTGACTGAGGGGCTACCATGGGTAAAAAAGATAAAATCAAATCAAATCAAAGGCATTTGGTAAAATCGTCCATAACAATAGACCGGTATCACCGATTACACCCAAATAAAGTCTCACATCTAATTTAGTTTTCTTCCAAAGAGCCAACGTTTAACCAGCTCAGTAATGGTATTTCTTGAAATTGTGTAAATTGAGAAACCAGCCACGAAATTTTAATTTACCTAGTAGCATTATGTAACGTACTTACTTACCGAATAGCATTTGCATACCTAACAAAAAACACAAAGCCCGTTGCAATGTGGGATGAGGGAAGTAATTTTTTTAGCAACGAACCTGAATAGATCCATTTTGGTGGCCAGTGAATAAAAATCTTCGAGGTCTGGAACCCATTCTTGTTGAACTGTCACATTCATGGACAAAGAATGACGTAATACAGCTACCATCAACACTCTTGATTGTGCATAATCTAAACAGGAATTGCACGACGCGATGAAAAACGTAAAAGTATTGATAGGAAGCATTGCAATATTAAAACAAGATTCTCTGTTGAGTAGAACAACGACGGTTTGCTCTGCATTGTGTCTGCCTTCATTTGGTGTACTTTTTAAAAGATTCTCTGTTGAGTAGAACAACGACGGTTTGCTCTGCATTGTGTCTGCCTTCATTGATCTTTGTCAAAAAATACAACTGGATGATTGACTTCGATTGGTTGCCTTTACGTCTACAGCAAGAAACTTTACACTTAACGAAAACCTCAAAAAGGGAGGACTAAGAATGACATGAAGAAAAGAATGAGAAATATACCGTTTTCCATTTGAAGCCAGTCGAACGAAAACTTGATCTGTTTCAGGAACAACTTTTTGTACGAAAACTTGTTGATCATCACGCTCACCATAAGGACCTAAAATGAACGATGTCGACTNTGCCTTCATTTGGTGTACTTTTTAAGAGCGATGTAGGTCCCTTTGTCAAAAAATACAACTGGATGATTGACTTCGATTGGTTGGCTTTACGTCTACAGCAAGAAACTTTACACTTAACGAATACCTCAAAAAGGGAGGACTAAGAATGAAACGACCAAAAGAATGAGAAATATACCGTTTTCCATTTGAAGCCAGTCGAACGAAAACTTGATCTGTTTCAGGAACAACTTTTTGTACGAAAACTTGTTGATCATCACGCTCACCATAAGGACCTAAAATGAACGATGTCGACTTGAAATTGGGCTTTGAAAAATCAGATCTTAAATCAATTTAACGAGGAATTCTACACCTCAATTAATAGAGTAAAAGTGAGTTGGAAAATCATGCACCAGAAGCTTGAACACAGCTCGTAAAATCTTAAATCCATATCATGATTGAAAAATTACTTTCAATTCTTCAAAATTGAGCCGAAGGCTGTTATCAACAAAAAATACAGGTTTTGAATCAATATTTTTGTGTATGGAAGTGAAGGTGAAGTTGCATGTTTTTATAGCATACGCCTAGACCCCATAGCCTACGCGTAGACCCCCCCTTCCGCGTAGGCTAGGTTCTTAGCGCTGGGATCACAGAAGTAGCTAGTTGCAAATCGAGTCTGTGACCCTGGTTATGACGGTGACAAGGTTGAGATGCGGCTCGAAGCTCTCAAATCAGTGCACCATAACAGTAAAGCGTTAAAGGGGCCTTTACAATAGGCATACCATGCACGTTCCGTCTCTTTCTTGTCAGCCATTTTAGGGTTGCATTGAAATGGCGACGACTAAGAGGCCACACAAGGATATATTCACAAAGCATGCCGGTTGCAAGGACCCTTTAAAACTTAAAAAAAAGCGTTGACATACCTATGCTGCTATTGACTGGATGGAATGCTTTTGTTCCTTGTTCTAATGACACAACATTGAATGAACTGAGTGGAGTTGGGCCTGGCTGTGTGGAAATCATCCCTCGAAATCGAGTTACACTCCATGTACGAACGTGGTTAAATTCTGAACAAACTACAATAGAAGGAGAGCGTGTTTGAAGCTGAAAAATAAAACTGAATCTATCTTTGTTGAACGAAACTACTTAGATAAATAGTCGAGAAGTCAACTGCCGGACAGGCTTGAAGAACCGAATTATAAAATTTTGAACAAACGAGTCTGTCACATAACAGACGTCAAATAAAAAAACCTGCGATTAAACAGAAATATGTTTTGCTTGAAAATTTAACATTATTCTAAATCCCACCCGACATCTTGGGACAAAATTAAAAGTTTTTCTAAATTATGAAACGTTTGATAATAGTAGAAAGTCGTAAAGCGAATTTACACCCGATTGTGTTTTATGAGCNCCTGGCTGTGTGGAAATCATCCCTCGAAATCGAGTTACACTCCATGTACGAACGTGGTTAAATTCTGAACAAACTACAATAGAAGGAGAGCGTGTTTGAAGCTGAAAAATAAAACTGAATCTATCTTTGTTGAACGAAACTACTTAGATAAATAGTCGAGAAGTCAACTGCCGGACAGGCTTGAAGAACCGAATTATAAAATTTTGAACAAACGAGTCTGTCACATAACAGACGTCAAATAAAAAAACCTGCGATTAAACAGAAATATGTTTTGCTTGAAAATTTAACATTATTCTAAATCCCACCCGACATCTTGGGACAAAATTAAAAGTTTTTCTAAATTATGAAACGTTTGATAATAGTAGAAAGTCGTAAAGCGAATTTACACCCGATTGTGTTTTATGAGCTATTCGGCTCAACTAAGTTTCACCCAGTTGAATTTATGTATCATTTAGAAATTTAGACATTTTTAGAGATTTATCCACACAGAAAAAGATTTCAGTAATTTTGAAGATTTTCAAATTTTGAAGGTATACCTGAGACAAGGTGCTTTTCACTAAGTGCCACTTTTTTGACACTGCTTCTATGAACAGTAAATGTTTGGAACAATTGTGGTCCACTGCTGACTGTCTCAGGATGCTGTACGATGACCCTCACTGTGCCAGCACTTGTTCCATATGCAATCTCAATCCAATTCCCACTAAGACCTGAATAGGAAAAGTAAAAATAGCAAGAAATCAATGAACTGCACGCTTCACGTTATCATTAAACAACATTACAAAATAGCTGATATGACCTTTGTATCCTATATATAGCTATATATAGCTATATACAGTAAAACCCCGCGTATAAGAACCTAGCGGATTAAGAACCTGCAGGCTCAAATTGTGAAATTAGACTACCATTTTATAAGAACCAATCCATTGTATTCATTGTTTGAGAACCCAGGCTGACTTGCAAAATTGTAGGTTCTTATACGCGGGTTTTTACTGTATTCAAAGTTAACCTGATCTAGTTTACCAGTGCGTACGCTATTTAAAACATATTGCTGGATGGAAAGGAAAATAGGAGTGACAGCTTTGGATAAATTGCAAAATTTGGAAGGCATGTTTCATGTACATTCATGGCGGTTGACTTCAACATGAAACGAACTACCAAATCATGACGATGTACACATAATCCCTTGAATCTATAAACATCAAGCAAGCTACGTGAATTCTGCATTTTTGGTCAAAGTTCTCCAGAAACGGGGTTTAGCTGAATAAAGTTGTCATGGTTGGTTCACTTCTCCGTTTCTTAATCCTAAACATTTTTTCAATAAATTCTTTCAAATATTTTCCTCTTGAAATTTGTTGAGACTCCTTCAATTGCAGTTGTTAGATCAAATATCTGAAGATTCTGTGTTTGGCTAGAGATGTTGCTCATTTGTATGCTACTATTTTGCTTTTAGTTCTTATATCCATGTAAAACTGGAGTCAGTCATATATTTCATATTTCAAAGCAGATCAAATTTAACTAGAAATGTAGTAACTTACATGTTCTTGGAGTGAGGTAAACTGACAGCGCTGTTATTGCATCTCCACATGGGTCACGAAATAGTTCTGTCACCAATAAATCATTGTCTTTCATACGTAATGGAAATTTCTCCATATCTACGAGAGAAACAGTTAACACCTCAATTGTTCGATCGAATCGAAAGTAGTCAATGACATCTCAAGAAGCAAACTACAAGAATAGCATTGAAAGAAGAGCCAAGGTAGAGCGTCACTAAAAATCTAATCTTAAAAAATCTATTAAATCTAAGACCAAAGAAGACTTACCGACATAAAAAATTGAGCCATTTGAACCACCAAGAAGAAGAAATGAGCCAGCTGCATCATAACTTGTAGTTTCAATTACATCTTGAATCTAATTTAAAAAAGAAACGCGATGTAAAATCTTTAGGAGACGTGAACATGTTTGGAAAATGGAATCAAAGGTCTATTTAGAAAGTGCAGAAAGCTTTTAGGACCAAGTCTTTACAAACTAAATTGAGAAATATTAAGGTCTTAGAAACTGATAAATCCAATTAAGCCCCGGTCAAACGTGCCGAACATTTCACCGAACATTGAAATTAGAAAAAACAAAACTTTTCAATGTTCGATTGAAGGGTGGTCAAATGCACCGAACATTTCATCGAACATTTCGACATACCCAACGGCGCCATCGCAAGGGTACACGAGGCACCATCAAAAGCGCGCCAAATTTCATAACATGCTGCCGTGAGTAAAATGGTGGATTGCGAGACTGGCTCGACAAGCTCGACTTGAATTATCATCATCTTCATCCGACTCTAGGCCTTGATGGCCTAAGCCTGTATTATCAACACTTTCGCTTCTCGCATCCCCAGATTCTTCTCCCTCGGCGTCACTAAAGTCCTGGTTTCCTTCACCTTCCTCTGAAAATGCTTCAACGTCCATTATTTCAAAAATTTTGTCGTAAAACTTGTCAATAAGAAGGACTCGTTGCAAGATTTGGATCGGATAACTTTTTGGCGCGCAAAGCTTGATAGTACGCATGCGTAGATGTAAAATGAATGAGATTGTTCGATGAAATGTTTGGCGAGGTGGTCAAACGCATACAACATTTCACCGAACATTGAGAACAATGGAAAAGTTCGGTAATGTTTTTGAACTCCATCAAACAACGTCGAACATTTTCGAACAAGATTTTGATCACCGAACAAGGTGGTCAAACGAAACGAACTTTCTCAGAACATCAATGTTGAACATTGTTCGGTGAAATGTTCGGCACGTTTGACCAGGGCTTTACACTTCGAACAGCAATTTTTCCATTTCTGACATATTTCAAAATATGAGCACAAGGAAGCAACTGCCCCCTACCCCCATTGAAATGAGCTAAGAGAAAACTGTCTCTTACCTGCCAATGTTGCGTGACAGAATGCCAAACTCCGATTTTGCCACAACCACTCAACGCCACTAGTTGGCTTCCAATGAAAAACAAATGATCGAAAGGCACTGTCAAATCGAACACACCTAGGTAAAACAAAGCAAATATTTATATTACTGTATCACACTCCGTATCTCCGCACTCCGTATAACTGTACGCGAGATAAAAACGTTAATTCTGTCTTTTTTTATTATTATTTTTTTTTTATTCACTTTCTTTTAAGTTGGTAAATACTACATGATAGCTAAATTAAAAGCTAATTAAAACCAACTATCTAAACTATTTACAAACAACAATGTAATGCTAAAAGTAACAGTAATGCTAAAAGAATATAGCAGTAATGCTAAAAAAAAAGAAAGAAAAAAAAAGAATAACTGAAATATCATTAGATTTCCTGTTGTTATTTTATATAGCCCACCTGTCCTATAAATGGTTTGCAGATGCGGCACAAGCAAGAAATTGATGACAGGTGTTTAATATTTGCTTTAAAAATGTTAATATAAAAATGTGTCTGGGTCTGAAGTTTCAGAATACAGTAATGCGCAGTAATGCAAGGACGGAAAAGGGTTTGTGCTACTAAAGAGATGTCTAATTTTAAAAGAAGTGCTTTTATGAAGTTTTCACTTATCTGCTGGAACACATCCAAGTAATCAAAGTAGTTTATTTCCCCGGCAAACCCAACCCCCCGTGCAGCAACTCGCTCAAAAAGTAATTTAAGGCTTTTCACAATGAATACCATGGAAGCTTGAAGGGCAGTCAGTAAGGTATGAGCAATTTCTCCTGGAAAATAAGCACGGATACATGCTAGAAAACTGGGCCTAAAATCTAAACATGCTCGCCAGTCAGGCCTACATCAATATTTTCATACTGCCTTTGTTTTCGGTAAGCAAAAGACGTTTTGACGATGTCGATCCTTTCGATGAACTCGGGTAAAACGAACTACAAAGATACGAATTTTGCGTTCAGCAGAGCATTGCGAATTTTGGATAAAAAGGTCATAAAGGTATTGTAGAGCCAGCTCATTTAGGGACTAAAAAGTTGCATTAATTTTCGGTTGTATTTTCATTCATCGTTGAAACTTGTTAGAGATCTCTTTTGATTCCAGAGATCTTACGAAAGGTCATTCCTTACGCAGCTGCATTCTCTAACAATAAGGAGATTCCCACGAAACAATGCAACAAACCCGTACAGCAGGGAGAAAGGCTTGCAGGTTGAGATGGTTTTTCCCTTTGCACAAGCAGGAATGCAGGTCAATATGGCAGGTGTGCGCATGCGATGTTGGAATATTCTCCCGCAAGAGATACAGTCAACTTTTTTAAAGGAGTTAAATTCTCAGCGTCGCTACCTATATACGTGGTCCGCTACTGGAAGGTTATCGCATATTTAGCAGGGGTTCAGTTCGCTGTTCCTCGGCTTACGAATCGGCTTCGGCCACTCCTTCCGGCCATTTGACCACTTCATTTTTCTTTCGGAAAAGTATTTTTTGCTTTTGTTACCTTTTTCTTTTGGCTTTCAATCACTATCAGATTTAAAATCCCTCCTGGACTTTCACAAATCGTCTGCGCTCTCGTCTGCGCAAGAAAGAACCGTTGTTTCTTACCTTTTGTCCACGCAATGTGTTTCAAGACGAGTTGAGAAAATCCACTAAATCTCCCTTAAAAAACCTACTACAGAGATTTTCTTCACAAAAAAAGTATATTTTGAGATATTTCAGGGAATTTTAGTTTACGTGAAGTGAAAACGATTTTCCTGGTAATCAATTGTCTTGTTATTTAAAAAGTTACAACTGTTAATAAAGGCAAAATTAATAAATTGGCTCAGTACTGAACGTTTCTTAAAATGATCATATTTCGAGTAACTACCCGTATTATTTTATATAAAAAGAAACTAAGAATTTGAGCCCGTACTGAAAGTTTTTCAGTACTCGGAGTTTCTTACGAGTTTCTTAAAGGTTCCATAATAATCTTCAAGTTTACTTATTGTGCTTCGTGAACATTCAAAACGAAGTTTTTTGCAGCCTTTCCAATGTTTAGACATTACTCAAGTACCTTCGCCGTTTTTCAGTTGTCAGTAAATCGTAAATGCAATACAAGAAACAAGTCAAAGTAAAGTCGAAATATGCTATGGATATGGATCTCCTTAACTAAGAGAAAAAGTTTCTTAAATAATTTTGTACGCGCACAGCAAAGATAAACACTCCAAAAACTTGTATTCCTCATTACGATTTTACGATACACTCATTTTTTATAAGAAATTTGGGTCCGCGGTTGGTAGGCAGTTTCTTAAAATTTAGGGCCATTTTGCTACCAATAGTTTCTTATGTGTTTCTTATATTGCTAATACCCTAAGTGTAGAGCCAATATATTTTTGTTAGAAGGGCTTCCAAATTACTTAGAAAGGTCTCAAAACATGTTACAACATAATTCGCACTCAAAACAATGTCAAAACATCCACTATTATTGTACAGTGTCAAAACATTTTCGAGTGACGTGGGAAAATGAAAGCTGCAAATTACAAAAGTTTCTTAGCTTTTTTAATTCAGGTAGGGTAGCTTCCTAAGATTTACCAAATTGAGCCTACAGTTTCCTATATAAGTGATTTTTTATGAACAAAATGAGTATAGTCAGTCAAACACGGGGGCATGTTTTTGCCATCTTCTGCTCTTGTGTGTCTGTCAGCTCAAATTAAAGTGGAATTGTTGAGAGCAATTTCAGTTACTGCTACTAATCTCGGGGCTGACATGCTACTAGAATCGTGGAACGAGAAACGAGTGTATCGAAATCTTAGCATAGGTCTTCGTAATGAAAAAACGCAGACAGTTTTTGGCTTACNAACATAATTCGCACTCAAAACAATGTCAAAACATCCACTATTATTGTACAGTGTCAAAACATTTTCGAGTGACGTGGGAAAATGAAAGCTGCAAATTACAAAAGTTTCTTAGCTTTTTTAATTCAGGTAGGGTAGCTTCCTAAGATTTACCAAATTGAGCCTACAGTTTCCTATATAAGTGATTTTTTATGAACAAAATGAGTATAGTCAGTCAAACACGGGGGCATGTTTTTGCCATCTTCTGCTCTTGTGTGTCTGTCAGCTCAAATTAAAGTGGAATTGTTGAGAGCAATTTCAGTTACTGCTACTAATCTCGGGGCTGACATGCTACTAGAATCGTGGAACGAGAAACGAGTGTATCGAAATCTTAGCATAGGTCTTCGTAATGAAAAAACGCAGACAGTTTTTGGCTTACCGATTTTTCCACTGTTTCCTTGACTGCAATTCCAAAGCCAAATTTTGCAACCTGTAAGAAAAATAAAGCAAAATAAGCCAGCTACAAATCCAAAATAAACGAAGTGAGCTGCAGCAAATGCAAGATTTTCTGGTAACTGAAATGAGCGGCAGTCAGATTTCAACTCAATTAATCTACTGTGCTATACAACAAAATAGAACAATCGGAGAACATTGAAGTCTATCTAATCCATGGCCTTTTCCACTTCGATGCAAAACTGTGCAAAGATTTTGTTAGGATCAACTCTTGCTGCTTCAGTTCACCAAAGCAATAAATAATCATCAACCCATGAGCAATAAACAGATTTTAGTAAAACAAGTTTGCTTCTATCTTGTAGCATCCACAGGTAGCTTTTGGAACACTCCTGGTCCTTTCTCGGTGTGACTCAACTCGTGATTCTTGTGGCCCGGAACTACAGAGTTGGCGACCCTCTTTTCTTTAGGTAGCAGATTTTGGCATGCAGAGACTCGAATCCAAAACCTTCAAATTGTCTTTTTTAGTATTTTGTCCCTACAGGAGAGGTGGTAACACCTATCATACGACTACCATATGAACTGGAAGAAAGCAGAGTTTTAGCAGAGAGAGGTAAGTGCAATGGGGTTTATTGAGCTTTCTAAAGTCTGTAAAATGTACCGGGTGACAAAACACAACTTCACGAGCGAGATGACAATTAGCTTCTTGAAATCAAAAGCTGTTGTCGCAGGCTTCGTATTAACCAAGCAGCATCTCAAACGGTAGCTGTGCTTTCGATCTAAAAGCTGGTAGGAACGTTTTTCTGATAACGTTTTTTCTTAGTAAGCAAGACGCGATATAGCTCGCAAAGTTTTCTTGGATCACCCGCTATGTCGGGGCAGAACCAGGGAGGTAAGGGTAATCGCTGAGCGATTCGTGCACAGCAAAGCAAATAGAAGGAACGGATTTAACTCAAACTCACCAGAAGCCGCAGCTACCATTTTATCACCAAGGGAACCAGGCATTTTTGTGTTTAAGGCAATCTTTTCAATTGGTTCATCCAAATATGGACTTGTAAACACATGTTCCCATCCATGAGTATCTCGNGGTAGCAGATTTTGGCATGCAGAGACTCGAATCCAAAACCTTCAAATTGTCTTTTTTAGTATTTTGTCCCTACAGGAGAGGTGGTAACACCTATCATACGACTACCATATGAACTGGAAGAAAGCAGAGTTTTAGCAGAGAGAGGTAAGTGCAATGGGGTTTATTGAGCTTTCTAAAGTCTGTAAAATGTACCGGGTGACAAAACACAACTTCACGAGCGAGATGACAATTAGCTTCTTGAAATCAAAAGCTGTTGTCGCAGGCTTCGTATTAACCAAGCAGCATCTCAAACGGTAGCTGTGCTTTCGATCTAAAAGCTGGTAGGAACGTTTTTCTGATAACGTTTTTTCTTAGTAAGCAAGACGCGATATAGCTCGCAAAGTTTTCTTGGATCACCCGCTATGTCGGGGCAGAACCAGGGAGGTAAGGGTAATCGCTGAGCGATTCGTGCACAGCAAAGCAAATAGAAGGAACGGATTTAACTCAAACTCACCAGAAGCCGCAGCTACCATTTTATCACCAAGGGAACCAGGCATTTTTGTGTTTAAGGCAATCTTTTCAATTGGTTCATCCAAATATGGACTTGTAAACACATGTTCCCATCCATGAGTATCTCGCAACCTAAAAATAAACGTCTCCAACGCTAAAATTGTCCAGACTGGTATCAAAAGTTATCAAATTACTAAAAATGCCCCAAAGAAAACGTGGTTCCACAAAGAGTGTATCAAGATGGTTCATTGTCTGTAAATAATCTAATAAAGTTACTGCCAAATAGACAGCTTTTATATCTTTAATATTACTTATTCTTCTCTTCGATATTCGTTATTTACAGTTGATGTTATCGCAGTTATAGAAGTACTACCGGGTGTCCCAAAATGATGTATCGGCGTTTGCCGAACCATACAATCATGAATCATGCACAGATTTGAACAAACTACCTACCATTTTGAAGCAAAAAGGTTAATTTAGTTGTAGAAATTTATTGCACTAAAATCGGTCTTCTCGTTCTAGAGTTACGGACAATTTTACTTGGAAGCTTTTATTGAAAAGTCGGCAGAAAAGTTAAAAATTACGATTAAATGTCGTCCTGGCTTCATCTTTAACATGATAACAATTGCATCAATTATCTTCTTAGGAACTTAAATAAGCAGTGACCCATATACATTTACAAGCAAGAGGCAACATTTGTCATTTGGTTTTGCTCTTTGGAAGATGACCATGCCCGCTTCCATTTTCTGAAGCTGAAACCTGCGAAAAACGTCATCGAAATTGCTTTGTTCTCTTGTAAGTATGTTCAAAGTTATCTCCCAAGCAAAATAACCCATAGCTTTAGAATGGTTAGCCTGCGCGCAGACCCAATATTCCGAAGAAGAAAGGTTAGCCTTCTTCGGAATATTGGGTCTGCACGCAGGCTATAGAATGGTATGACTGATTTTAGTGAAACCAATTTCCACATCTTAGATAGGCTTTCTGCTACCAAATGATCGTATTTCATTTAAATTGGTGCGTAATTCATGATAGTACCGGGTGTCCCAAAAAAGTACTCCCGTTTGAAAAATCACTAAAATTTGATTGCAAAGCCGATCTCCAAATTTCTGTTTTTGGCAAGTAGATCAAGGACCAAATTAGTTTCCTAGACACAGCTGATCTTGTAATTGGCTTAATTGGCACTTTTTAGGGCTACCTGGTTTTGAATCATACTGCAAAAAAGCACTGATGATTACCAGGTAAATTTCTTTGTGCATATTATACTTTTAAATTGGTCATAAATGACAGAACGAAAAGCGCACTATCATTGGAGACCTCAAGGAAAATAAAAACGTTTTTTTCGATGCGAAATTTGTCCACCTTTACGTATTGAAAACACAAATTTTATCATCTTTAAATATTTTTGGGTCATTGACAAAACAACTCAAAAAGAAAAATCTTATCATAGGTTTGATAATCGAGTTTTGGTGATTTTTTAAACAGCAGTACTTTTTTGGGACACCCGGTACATTTTGGTAAACTCCCGACACACCATTTTGGGACATGTGGTATACAACAACAAAATAATATGCACAAATTAAAAAATAATTGTAATAAGGACTACCTATAAGATGGGAAGTTGCAGTTCTAAAACTGAAGACAACCATGGGCTATTATGACCTACAAATAGAGCTATAAGGCGCCAGTCTATGAATAGGACAAAGACAAACCAAAACATGTCGTTGCGTTCTTTGGCTTTGCTTTCTTTCCCCACGCCTTGAATGATCAAAGACAATAGGCTATTTATAAACCTATGAGATCTCATCTTTTAACTCAGGTCATTCACTTTAAGAAGAAAATTTATAAGATAGCATTATTTACCGATGACAGCAAACTGAGTGAACGTAAGCGACGGCAATCCAATGATGATGGCATAAAANGAGAGCGGCCTAAAATTTTACGCCCGACTCTAAATCTCGGGTTTTTCCACTTTCAAGGACGGTCGGTCGGTTTACACTAACCAAACATATTTGTGATACCCGCCATACCAATACTTCACCAATACATCAACAAGATTGACCATTTACAGATCAAAACTATGCTAATAATACCAATACAAACGCAAAAACGAAAGAAGAAAATGTACACGATTGATATTTCTTATTTTGTTATTAAACAGATACAAAATTTTTTCAATTCATCCCCTTCTTTGGGCCCTTGAGGAAACCAAATTCTTCATTTGCTCCGAACAATAGGGCCACACCCAGGCCACGCCTACCCCACACCCTGCCACACCCATTTCCAGGTGTGCAGTGACATTTTAAGAAAAATATCTCGGGTGTGCACTTGCCATACTCTGCAGTCTGGGATCAGATCACACACATCACACAGCAGCAAACAGCTGTGTGACATCAGACATGGCTCCAGGTTGCCCCCTACAACTTCAGGCAGGATCCACCCTTGTGCCCAACCCCTTATGAGGATGGGTTTCCAAGAGAACATTTTCTGAAACTTGGAGCAATTTCTTTAAAAACATCCCATAAAGAAACAGCGGTTGCACCAGAAATCTTTCAAGAGAGGGGCTGAGGGGCTGGGGCTAAAATGATTTTAAAATGTTGTTTTCATGCCCCATTTTGCCAAATTCTCTCCAAACATAACCCAATTTCCTCTGATGGGGGGCTAGATGCTTCCAGGGGGGACTGTAGCCCCCTAGCCCTCCCCTAGCGCCAGCCCTGTAAAGAAAGAACTGTAAAATTTCTGAAAGACAAGAAAACTGAATCATCGACCCATATTTCCCACCAAAAAAAAGAACAATGTTTGCAAACTCGAGGTGAAATTCCCATTTGGATGTAGTCTGATTCAGAAGGTGAATATTTGCAAGGTAATTTTGTTTTCAAATGTTAATCAGAATAAAGCAAATCTAATGCACTATAAACAATTGTTTTCAGCAATTGATGGTGACGGTATGATCTGTGCCTTGAGCTTCATTGATGGTCAAGCCCATTTCAGGTCCAAATATGTTGCTTCAAAGCACAGGCTTGAAGAAGAGGAGAAGAAAAAATTCATCTACATGGGGCAGATGGGAACAAGAGACAAAAGTCTGGTTACTGATACACTGAAGGCACTTTCATCCCTGGTTACTGGTAGCTCCAATATGCAATTCCGCAACCCATCAAATACAAATGTCTTTTATTGGGGAGGAAAAGTAAGTTTTTTGTCTCTTTACAAAGATCACTTGAGAATATAGATAGCATAATGCAATTCATTGGCTACCCATTCAAATTATTAGAAGTGATTTTGATACCATTTTAATCTAAAGAGCATGGTCACAAAATTTTTCTGGGTAAGTGTACTCAGACCTGCTTCATTTCTTGGCTCGCTTTTCTCACCCTCCAGCCCCTTCATTGCAGCATCATCTACTGCCAGTCCGCCCCTGTTGTTAGAGTGGGCTGTTATTTCAGTGTTACTCGGTTTAATTTTTACGTTTTTGAATACACTTGTCACTGATTCTAGAATTGGCTGTTGTTTGGAGAGAAAAATTCTGCTGTCGAGTGGAAAAATCTTTTTTGGTGGGCACACTGCCATACCAGTGAAAGTCGAATACCCCCAGGATCCTTTTTAGATCTATGACCAAGAGCTAAAGTTCTTTATCCTCCTATTACAGCTGCTGTCATCATATGAAACTTGCCTTCCTATTTGTCTTGATCCGCACAACCTTGAAACACTGGGACTTGATAATTTGGATGGCAATCTCAAGCTTGGCTGCCTTGGTGCACATTTCAGGACTGATCCAACAAACAAGGTACTGTAAAAATTCAACCTAATTTTTTTGTTGCAGGTTGCAAATGATGACATTCCACCTTTATGATATTTGCAGTGGGTGTTCCAAAAAAGTGGGAACAGCTCCTGCGGAGGAGCTTCATTTTCAAAACTTTTTCTTGAACCTTATGATATAGATGAGATCTTAACTTGCAATTTGTGACCTGGTATGTCCAAATCCACTGTATATTAGCCGAGTAACTAATGTAAACACGCAAAGTTTCTGAGTAGATGACTGACTATACACCACTTTAATTAAGCGGCCTCCTATTGGAAAGATTGGAAATTCTTTGAAATTTCTTCCTGTTCCTCAAATGAAAATTTTGAACCCGGATTCGGATTTAGCTCCCAAACTTTAGTCTAGTTATGGGTTTTCAAACTGCTAGCGCTTGTGATGCTCATTTTATGACGATGTAAAGTTTGAAATTTTATAAGGGATTTGACTGCGAAAATCGTTCGAGGTGAAACTTTACACCCAGAGTCATTTTTCACAGTCATTTTTCATGGTCAAATCCCTTATAGAATTTCAAACTTTACATCGCCATAAAATCAATTTTAAGACCACCAGCAGTATGAAATTTTGTAATTAGACTAAACTTTGGGTGCTAAATTCGAATCCAGGCTCTAAAATTTTGTATGAAAGAATTTTGAGAAATTTCCAAAACGAGGCTGTTAATTGAATTGGTGTATAGTGGTGTATTGAATTTAGCTACTAATGCTCATGCGTAATTTAAAATTGTTTTAGCGGCAGCTAAATAATAAAATTTTATTTTTGGAAGTTTTTGATCAATTAGTATCTTAGTATCAACTGGTATCTTAAGCCTGGTTTCCTAAGGGCTGGTGATTGTGAATTGTAAGCGTCAGGAATGCTTTTTTACCCTCCCGCAGTTTGAAAATTTTGGACTTTTACCCACTCACTTATTTTCGGCTTGTTTCGCCACAGTTAAGAAAAATGATCTAATTGCGCAATGAGATTCGAGCTTTCTCTTTCAAGCGCCTTCCATGGGATGGGATGGGGTTTGAAAATGTGGTCACAGATGGAAGATTGGCGAAGGGATCGCCGACGCATCGGTGATGCTGGATTTCGAAATAACGACCCCTAATATACTGAACTTCGCGTTGTAACAATCTAAATGTCTTGTCCCTTAAATAACAAATTCTTTATAAATTTGCTCGTTTTAACAAGCTAGCGATATAGCCTCCCTTTGGATTTTGCTGTACCAGAAATCAACTATTATTTTATTTTCAGCGACTTGTCTGCTTCAGTCAACGTCCTGGATTTCGAAGATCACCTTGCCTTGATATTTTCGAATTCAATCAAGATTGGTCATTACATCAAAAACGGCGATGCCAAATTGAAGGCCTAAACTACATGCATGACTTCATACTGCTTCCTGAATATTATATTGTTCACATGACACCCTTTGTCAAAATATCTTCATGGGTAAATTTCAAAATAGCTGCGGGATGGTCTTCACCTGGAGAAGGAATGAAACATTGTTCAGATATGCCTTCAAAATTTGTACTTATTCCTCGAGACCCTGCCAAGAGTGACCAGATCATCACCGTTGATACGGGCCATTTTCATGTAAGTCATACTTTGTTACTTCTACGTTTGAACTTGAATTTTCTACTCGATTTCTGATTCTTGAATTACGTACTTAACTCGGCGTTCGTTAGGTTCGTTAGTAGAACGCTTTACTTTCGCAGAAAAGGGGCCCTTTTTAACAAGAAGGGGACCCTTCTTTACCTGTTTTCGAAGGGGCCCCGGCCATGGGTCAGTGGGCCAGTCCACTACTGACAATGGCTCTGCCACGGTATCAGTGATAATTAAGTTGTAAATTTCTTTCTATTTTAGATATTTCACTTCGGTACAGCACAACAAATTGGGAACGAAATTAAATTCATGGCCGCTTGTCTTGGACCAAAATTCAACATGGATTTTGACAATGAGGTTTGGCTGTCAAATGTATCAGTTGCACCAGGCAGGGTCACAAATTTCGTAATTGATTTGGAGAAAAAGAAATGTGAACATAAGATTACAGATCGAGCCTCAGTGGAATTCCCAACGACTCATCCATATAGAAATGGAATGGCTGGTACAAGATATAATTATTTAATGGCGAATGATAGACCAGGTGAAAATCTTCCTTACATGGATGTCGTTAAAGTGAGTATTCGTTCTTCGGATTGTTTTATTTTGGTTTTTTTGTTCATCTCTGCAATATCCACTCAGTTTTCCTTCTGCTAAATGCTTGAATAATCTTCTACCGTGGATTCGTAAATTGTTTTAATTGTTCAGTTCAGAAAGAATATTGTCAATTTTTTAATTAGATACTAAAATTTGCACCACGAAACAGGATTTCATTTCAACGTTTATATACTTGCATAGTAGAAGTTACAGTATTACCCTAGTGCAATCATTTATATTTGAATAGACGATAGCGTAAATCTCATTTTTTCCACGAGGAGTTGCTTTGATTGCCTTACCATTGTTTGCTCAAATGAAAATTGCAAGTAGCCGAACTTCATACGTCTTTCCTATATTTTGCTATACTGAGTGACGGAAAATTAAATAACCCAAAGTTGTATAAAATATACTACTTTTGTTCTAATTAAAGCAACTATATCTTTTAAAATTTTCCATAGTATGATGCAAACGGAGAATCACGTCAAGTTTGGTATTCTGAAGGGATCATTAGTGAGCCTACATTCGTGCCTCGTTTGGGATACGCTGGCAGTAACCAGGGTGACGAAGATGATGGCTATGTATTGGTTCAACTCTATCTTCCTAAGAAGCATTTGACAAGTTTTTGCATTCTCGACGCAAAGGATGTTGGGAAAGGTTGTATTGCTAAAATTAATCTTAAACATCATGTTCCTTATGGCTTTCATGGCACATTTTCACCGGAAGTATTTGTAACCCCCTTTGATCCTATTGTTAAATCAAAACTCTAGCGTGGTGTGTGTTGTATTGCTCCCTTAATAATAGACATGCTAGTTTAGACGACAAAATTTAGTTTACTATAATTGGTTTGATTGTTTTATAGTTATGGACGATTTTACTTGAAGCTGTTGCTGAAAATGACATAAAACTGTCTACTAGCTTTGCCTTGTTTTCAGTTGATTTAAGATTTTTTTGGAAATTTACGATTGTTCAGCGAATACTTTTCTTGATTAAACAAGTATCGTCTTGCCCAAAGAACCACGTTTTACCACATTTTTGGTGATTTTTGTTCATATTTTGGTGAAGCAATTCCTCTCTGAGTAAGATTGTAATTCGTACTCTGAAAAGAGTTGAAAAATTAGAAGAGGATGTAGCCAAAGAGTTGCAACCGTCTTTCCAAATGGAAGTTAATATGATTCAGTGCTACAAAAGCAATGGATAGAATGGAAAGCAATGGACAGGCATAGTAGTAAACTAATCCAAACCAAACACGTTTAAAATTGTTTCCCCCATGATAAGTAATAAGATTTTGTTAGTAAATGCTTAGTTATTTAAAATTAGTTACACACACAGAATACACAAAATATGCAGTAATATAAATCTTCTATTTTTCACAGAACTTGACGATAGTTATTTAATCATTTTTGAAGTTATCGTTATTAGTATTTGATATCCATATTTACTTTTAGATGCCATAGCCACGTTGCTGTTAAGGTGGACTGATATTGAGCCCTTCGATCTAAGGCCATATCAACTCTAATGCACATGAAATACACACGCACGAAGCTATAAACGCATTTCGTTTTAAACTAAAACTATTGAAGATTGATCGCTCTATCTACCTACTAAAACTGTCCATTTTTTAGACGTTTTTCAGAGCACAGATTTTTTTAAACACCTCAGTGTGAACGTGGCCTCTACTCTTTCATGCTCTTTCGTAGAAATGTTCGATGCTCTTGCCATGGGTTCTAGAATACCGTTAAAGCCTCCATATATTGTAACATTCTTCATTTTTGAGCATGACGAACCTTTTCATATCTGGAGCCAAAAATTCGAAAACAATTTCAAATCTAGATTTTTCATTTTTTTAAGCAAATGAATTGCACACTTTCAGTTTCAAGCGAACTTCCTCCTTTCTACATTTTAATAGCAAGTTTGTTATTTCAGCAATTATTTGTTTAAAGAACGCCAATCAACCAGCATCCTTTGCGCGCTTCGCTTGTTGCCTTTCGACTGCGGTGGCCATTTTAATATGACAACATTCTCTGCAAAGCGTGACCGCAAAAGATGCTGGTTGACCGGCGCTCTTTAAGTTCATCCTAAAAGTTATATGAATAAAAGAAAATATAATATAAGCCACCAATTTTCTTTCCTCATGAACTACCCAAAAAAAGATGTTGTTGCAGAAATTTATGTGATGAGTATTCCAACTTCAGTGAGAATTTAAATGTTGTCTGATTATGGTGGCTAAGATAACACAGCATTTGCGATAATTTCACGAAGTAATATACTGCCTTTCTGTTGTCGCTTCCATTTCCACTTATTACCCTATGATCAGGGCAGCAACTCTGTTATACAATCTGATTGGCTGAAAACGTCCGAATGTGACGTAATGATAGGGCATTATTATCCGGTAATGCCCGCTCATGACGTAACAACTCAGCATCGAACCATAAATCATAAATCAGTGTTCGAACACGAAAAACAGTTCGAACAGCATCAAATGGCTTCGTTTGCAATGGCTTCATGCTAGGTCTTCGATCATTTTGCTTTTTAAAATTATCTTTTTACTTTAAAAAAAATGAAAGGCCTTTACCCAGCCCTGACCATAGGGTAATAAACCATATAATAACTGTTTCCTTCGGGCAATACCGAAAATATTAACCCTCAGCCTCTGTACAAAACCTCGCAAGCTCGGTGTTGTACTGACGGCTTCGGGTTAATATTTTCTGGTATTGCCCTCGGAAACAGTTATTATAGGCTTATTATTCTTCGTAGAGACAGTTTGTTGTACTGGATACAGCAAGTTGTTAAATTAAGAGATTTTAGTTGTGAGTGAATGTTATTTGGATGCAAATTTGATCCATAGTCTATTTATGCTTATTTAGTTAACGCAATGTGAATTTGACTTTCCTACACTTTCTGATGAATTAGTTATCTTTGACTGTTTGAGATTACTGTTTTAGATTTTTGAGATTAATAGATGGCGTGAATGAGGTCTGTTGACACCTAAATACTTTCTGTTTTTTCCGGTCATTGCCCCGGGGGGGGGGGGGTACTTAGTATATTTGTCCGACGGGGCCGTGCCGTTTTTCAGGGTATCGTTTTCCCTCTTTTTTTTGGCGCCGGGGATCGAAA
>REGM01000052.1:992211-1025323 GCA_004194415.1 Aurelia aurita | reverse complement strand
AATGGTGTTTTTCTTAAACAGGTTGTTGCTTGGCCAGATTTTTACGTTTTGGAGTGTACTTTTCGCCGATTTTTTCTAGAATCGGCTATCGTTCGGAGGGAAAAATTCTGGAGCCGGGTAAAAATGCTTGACTTTGGTGGGCACACCCCCGTACAATTGAAAGTCAAGTGCCCCCCCCCCGGGTCATTGCTTCTTTCGCCAGAGAATCTTGTAGTGAGAAGAACTCAGGTACAAGCAGAGATTATAGATTTAGCCTTGTTTAAATTTAACCCGTAAAAAGGCCATCAATACGGATTTTTCGCATGGTCAACGAAAAGAGAGAAGAGCATGCGAACAAACGTCATATTACAAAGCGTTTTCGGATAATGTCGACAAAGCGCTACATTTCTTCAAAAATTAACAATCTTTACTTTGTTCCTTTAAAATTTCAGGAAATCAGTCCGAAAATTAATCTGCCGCTGAAATTTCAACGCTGAAGCATTTTCTTTCTAAAATTGTTGTTCTTATTACAGGCTGCACATCTCATGAGAGCATCCAATCTATTTTCGGCCTTTCTTTTCCTAGACCTTTCACAACAACAGCAACAAACCAAAACTACGGAAACTGTTATAAGCCTACTCTTTTCCTAGGATTTGTTTAACCTTAGATCAGGGACATAAAGCGAAGCAAAGTCCCTGGAGATGATCTGGGGCAAAATTTAATTAGTCTAATTAGATTGCATTAATGAAAGGTGAGCGAACCAATCATTTGAAAATTACATCAATAGAAGATCCTTTTAAGTTCATGACATTGGCTTGCTTACTCGATGAACCGTGTAGCCATTAAGAATATGATTAGAACCGGGCTAGACAAACTAGGTCATAGGACTTACATCAGCCTAATTAAACGCTTCACTGCCCATTCATGTGTAATTGGAACTAACGAAGCGGTTAATTTCAGGTCGATGCCTTTTGGTAGAAGTAAGTAGAGCCCTCAGCATAGCATTTCCATAAAAACAAAGGCATTTCCTTAGCCTGTCCGCAAGCTTTCCACCATTTCTTCTCAGAGAAGGCAACTTGTTTAGGAATTTCATTTTGCGGTAATTCTCTAAAACTACAAATTTGAAGAAGAGGTAAACAGTAGGCCTTACGTTTTGATAAAATCCTTATTCTTTCAACATTGCAATGATTTTAAAACTCTGAAGCAAGTTTAGAATCTGGGGAAATTGAACTTATTTTTGGTTGCATCGCGCGCGCAGAGTAAGGTCAATATCAGTATAATATCATCAAGGATAATATCAATATTGCCTCTATATCAAGTATAATATCAAGGATAATATCAATATCACTAGTCCACGCAACTATAATTCCAGGCGTTGAATTAATTCGTAAAGTAGTTGCAATCAAAGTTTAACATTCTAGATCGATGGCGCTGCACATAAGATCAACTATGTTGTTTCAAAGTGAAGGATTCCTTATTTAACCAAAATTTACTCGGGCAAGGCCTAATTGACAGAGTTGAGGATCCATATTTTGTGTATACCATACAATGCTATAATCACAATGCAACATCCCTTCTTTCAAGATGATTGTCTACAAAAACATGATACAGATGTATATCTTTCATTGAAACTGAAACTACAGCCTGGATCGTTTGTCTAACTGCAGCGAAGCATACGAATCATTGTCTTGCACTATACGTTCAACAGTCTTGCCTCTATACTTAACCTGCAGAAATAATTGAAGAGGTCAATTCACTGCTCCAATCAAATAGCGAGTTCTAAATCATCAACATGGTAATAAACAAAGCTGATATCATATCGTGCATCACTGAATAACTGCACTGTGATTGGCTATCTTTCAATGCAGGTACGATCTGATTGGCTGGTTGTTAAGGCGGGAAATTTGAATAATGCTAGCGGCTGTCAGTTGGTACCAGTAAGTGGATATGATTGATCGAGCAGAGTGAGTTTGGATGGATCGCCTGCTTCGCTGGTCAAAGATGAACAGCTCCGCGAAATCCAACGCTTGAACAGCTAACTATTTGAAATCACTGAATCCTTCCTTTGAAGGCAGTTTTAATTTCAATGTTATCGCTATCTTTGTCGAAGAATTAGAGCAAGGTTAGGAAGATTTTGAAGTCAGAAACCTGATTCGAGATTCATTGCATGTTGTCTATTGTTAATACTTCACAAAGATCAAAGATTTTATCATTTACAAAGAAGAAATTCTTGCGAAGAAATTTGATTGATTCAAGAAGAATTGCCGGCGAATGTTGGTTGGTTTCTCGAGGCATCTCTCAACTCACTTAACTAACAGCAATGTTTTGGCTATAGAGTCATGATCCTGGAGACATTAAACAGACCAAGAGAAACAGCATTATGCATTGCTTTGCTATTAGCGATGTTCATTATTTTGTTCCTTAGTGGATCAAGACCCAGCTTTGACCCAACATCACTGCCTTGTGCTAAGAATAATATAAACGCAGAGAAGAAAGATTCAACCCGGTTATGCGTCGGTCCTAAATGTATCCGGAGTGAATTGCTCTGCCCGAACTGTACATCTTTGGAGAAAGAATTGAGCGATTTGCGCCAGAAAGTATCGATGTATGAAAGACTAAATAAATTACTTGAGTTTAATTCATGGATGAGCCAGCATGGCAGCAAAATGAGACAAAATATTTTGATCCTATCAGGAGAACATTGTGGCAGTTCGTTACTTGGTGAACTTTTTAACCAAAACCCTCAGGTTTTCTATCTTTATGAACCACTGCGTTCGTTAGACTATTACAAAGATAACAGACCCCCTGATGTGTATGATGCGATGGTAACACATTTACTCGATGGCATTTTTCATTGTAAATTTGACGAGCTAACCTATTTCACAAATTACTTATCATTCCAATACAGCTCACTGCGTAGCCGTTTGGCAAGTAGAGCTTTGTCAGTGCCTCCTTTATGCCCTGGTAACCATGATT
The DNA here is from genome assembly GCA_004194415.1 of Aurelia aurita. Taxonomy (NCBI): domain Eukaryota; kingdom Metazoa; phylum Cnidaria; class Scyphozoa; order Semaeostomeae; family Ulmaridae; genus Aurelia; species Aurelia aurita. The sequence continues at coordinate 1,022,368 of REGM01000052.1, read as the reverse complement.
ATCCTTGGTATAATATCAGGATGTGCACACCTTTGAAACCAAAGACTACCTCTGCGATATGCAGGCTGCACCAACACACTGTAACTAAAACCATTCAATTCAGCGATGTACATAAGCTATCATATCTAATGGACAAAGAGAGCGCAGAGTATTCACTCAAAGTCGTACATCTTGTGCGAGATCCCAGAGCCGTTGTTTATACTCATCTAATGAGAAATGATAACACTACAGAAAATGGAACTGAAGCTGCTGTGAAGGAGTTTTCAAGGACTCTATGCTCACAGATGTTGAGAAATATAAAATACGCCATCACAGCTCCATCTTGGCTGCAAGGAAAGTACACACTTCTTCGATACGAAGATTTAGGCACAAATCCTCATCAGATCACAGAACTTGTTTATAAATTCGTTGGCGTTCCAGTGGCACCACAAGTACGAATGTGGCTGGATAAACTTGCTTATGGGACAACAACAAAACCTCCACAATATAGTTCGTCTACCTCTGGGTCGATTGAAGAATTCTACGCTAAAAATTTGACGGGCTCAGTACAGAACTGGAGAGTGCAAATGCAATATCCAATCGTGCGAGTGATTGAAACTGAATGTTATGAAGTGATGAATTTGCTGGGGTATAAAATTGTTGATGATGAAGAAGAACTAACGACGCTGAGTTTTTCACTAGTGGATTAATTTGTACTTACCCTGGGGACCAGACCCACCCTGAACGAAACTTCTTTCTTTTCTTTCTTGAGACACTCTGGTAAATAATATGACACAGCAAGAATAACATTGCTTATACTGATTTTTTCACCAAATGGATTAATGAGGTTGAAGATTGAAGCTTTGCTTGTGACAAACATAACATCAAGATGAAGAATAACTTTACTTGCGTTGAGTTTTTCATCAATGGATTAATGGAACTAAGTGAAGCTTTAATGATGACCATCACCAAGAATAACATTTCTAGCAAAAAAATAACTTTGGGGTAAAATTTGATTCAAGGCAACTTGTCTGTTCCGATCAACATAACTCCTTTTAAAGGAGCTTGAGAAGCTCAGACGGGTTTCACTTTGTGGACCATTGGTGGAAACAAATTTTACGTAATCCAGATATACGATCTGTCCAATGAATAGAGACTTTTCTTGTCGAGCACTGCTGACTGAGAGCCTCTTTCACGTGTGGAGCTCCATATTTGGATCGCACAAGTTCCATTATGGACTGGATTGCAGCATGGTCTACAAAATAAAAAACGAATAGCTTTTGATAAAGTAACCTGTCATAACTGTAAGAATATTGATTAAATGGATATACATATGATACATATGAACTGGAACTGAAATAATATAACGTAGAACCAACATAGAATAGCGTAGAATTATTTACAATTGTAATTTTTGAATATAATATGCACAGTCACAAATTTGAAGTTGCCTATATGTATGCTTTCTTTCTGATACAGTTCATGTTTAAATTGAATGACTGTGGATCTTCCACTGCATATTCGGAACTTCTTACTTTTCATGTGTTTGTGCAAGGGCGGGCATGTTGCAGTGAGGACAGCGGTCCCACGTATGTCCACATAACCGGCTTATTTCTCCCATACTTTGTCAATGTCTGTCCCCTAAAATCAGGTTTATTTTAAACTCTTTTCAAAAACATCATTTTGCAACTAGCTTGGACTGTTCATGTTATTGAATGTGGTCAATATTGTCCTCAAAATTGGGTTTTATAGGAGTATTATAAAAATGTATGTCCACAAAACCAGTCTTTTTAAGAGCGCAATTTGTACTGGTACGCTGAAAAATTGGTTGATGAAATCTTTTTTCCAAGACATACATAGGACCACCAAAACACAGCACATGCCCACCCTTGGTTTGTGGTAAAAGTAACTAGAACGCAGGGAAACAAGGGACTCAACGTCATAAGTTTAGTAACTAGCCTGAGATCTGGATCGCCTGAAAATGGGGAAAATTCCTTCAAGCATCCATTTTCAAGCAAATCAAGCTGAACTCACAGATTCATAGCGAAGATTGACTTGACCTGGATAGATGAATAAACCGAAAAACAAAGAAATTTTCTCGAAGGAAGGGATATGGAAATGTTTTTTAGCTAAATTGAAGAGCAACAGTCAAGTAAATTATCCTTCACTCCGTTCAGAGTCAAATGAAAGGCCAGGGAATAGCAAAAAGTCTCGAAAACATTTCGCTGCCTTTGTCTCTGTGTAAAAGCATTTGTTGAAACTATGTCCAAATGGCACAAAATGTTAAGAGGCAAGTTGCTTGAAGTTTGCAAATTAGACTAAGCATAATGTCATCAATAATCAAAATCTTTTAATGGAGAAGAACCCCAGAAGAACATATTTCGTGAACAAAGTAAAACTGGCCAAAAACGGTCCAGATTTTCTTCCTATGGTCTGTCTCAAATTAGATGTCACGTGAAAATGCTTCCGAATAACAACAATTGAAGTGTATTGCATGAGTGATCTAATAAATTTGAGAGAGATTTTAGTTTCGTAAATGGCACCTTTTTTGGTTTCTCTCTGAGAGCTTCCAGGCAGGGGTTCTGCAGAAACCGCAGAAACAAGGTCCACAGGGCACTGCGGAGAATATTTGTTCCTGCGAAGGACCATCGACCATAACTGAAAACAATGGATTGAATTCATTCGTCGAAGATCTCTAAAGTTGGCGTGAAGGCAGGGAGATAAGGCGAAGAGAAAAGACGAAAAACCAAGAAAATAGAGTCAAAAGAAACCCAAGCACCTAACCAAGAGCAGCAGTATGGCTTTAGCAAGGTATTGTATATAATTCTTGGAGTAATTTTGAAAATACAGGGTACAATTTTGTCATAATAAAGCGGTGAAATTTATTTAGGCCCAAACTCAATCGAAGGTGGATTGCACGCATCAAGACGTCATGCGCAGAGCACCTTCGTTCCCCGCAATAACGGAATATTTGATGGTTCAAAGTTTTAATTTGATGGTCTGGTCTGTCTTTATTATTTAGAAATAATCAATCACTGAACGAAGGAAAAGCTATTGTGTTGCCTGGGAAAATTGAAAATGAACTGAAATGGATGTCTGTTGGATTCTGTCTCAGCACTCAAAGTGTGCCTTCATATAATGTATGAAACTGGATAAAAAATTATCTGTTTTTCTATATAATCTCTGAATATTGTCTAAATGTGTCAAATAGGCTACAAACACAGGTAAAAACAGCTGTAATCTTCATATCGTGATTGCAAATGATATGATTTGTTATTTCAGTCATTGCTGTTCCAAGACTTTACTAGCAATCCTGCCATTGCATATGTGATAGGTGTGGATTGCACCGCTGTTTTACCTGTGCTCGTTTTCTCAGCAAGAAAGTTCTTGTGAGTCACCCAAGGGGGTCCTTTTGAATAAAGTCTGAATGCAAAATCTGATAAATTATATTTTTTTCATTTGCTTGCAGACTTCTTCCTGCACCAACTCAAATTACCAAGCAAGAAGCAGATGATGATGATTTGGAAAGAGCTTTTAATGTATGTATACAGTGAACAGTCCAGATTGGAANCTGTAATCTTCATATCGTGATTGCACAGTAGTACAGCTTGGAATCAGTAAAGATTGCACTACTGGGCTGGGGGCATAATTGGTAAAGTCTTGTAATCAGTAAGGATTGGATTGCACTGAACAATGATATGATTTGTTATTTCAGTCATTGCTGTTCCAAGACTTTACTAGCAATCCTACCATTGCATATGTGATAGGTGTGGATTGCACCGCTTTTTTACCTGTGCTCGTTTTCTCAGCAAGAAAGTTCTTGTGAGTCACCCAAGGGGGTCCTTTTTAATAAAGTCTGAATGCAAAATCTGATAAATTATATTTTTTTCATTTGCTTGCAGACTTCTTCCTGCACCAACTCAAATTACCAAGCAAGAAGCAGATGATGATGATTTGGAAAGAGCTTTTAATGTATGTATACAGTGAACAGTCCAGATTGGAAAGTTTGCTTTATGCTTGCGCAATTTTAATGGCCAGTAAAATCTTCATAGTGAAATTAGCTGTTTGAAACAACAGAAAAATGATGTAATCTTTTGCTAAATAGCTATTGTGCAGCCTAGATCAACAAATGCGAACGTCTTTGGACATGCAAGTACAGTAATTGCGTGCACAGCAAACTTCCTAGTCTAGTCTGGTGTACATAAATAGTGTTTTGATTTTTAAGAAAACAATATATCATATCCTTGAGGTATAGGAGCATGAAGGAACATGGAAATATGGTGTTAAAGTGACCTGTGACATGTCAGAAATGTCTGTGTGCGAAGATAGGTTATGACAAAATATCATACTGTATGATGGTACTGTAGAATTTTAAATCTGCAGAACAGTTATATTGATTCACACCTTAACACCCCCCTTCGACTGGCACCTTTCCACAGTCAAAGACTTGAATAAATACTTTGCAATATGTTGCAGCTTTCTGCAAAATGCACAGCTTTAATCACCAAATAGTATCTAAAAACAGTGTTTTTATTAACAGATGTTTAAATGCATTGTATGAAACTGTTTAAATAATGATACTTCTCATTTATGTACAATTATTCGTTTACAGATCAGAACAGTAGCTGTGAAATCAAGTCATCCTCCATATGGCCATAGACGAGGATGGATACCAAGAAGAGCAGAGGTACAAAACACTACCTATTGTTTGGATTAAATTCTATATAATTATTCTTTTCCAGGGAAAAAAAGACAGGTTATGTAGCTCCTGTATTCATATTTTGAAAAAAGATTGAGGAGCTACTGTATTGTCAAATGTTTTCTCAATGCTCTACTTTTTTGAAAATTTACTGCCAATTTATATGATTTATATATAAAAAGATTATAAGTCATAATTTTNAAAATTGTAATGTAAACAATGTATCGCAATTAGCGCAACTTTGAATGGAGATAACTCCGTGATCTTAAGTCCGATTCAAAAATTTTTTTCTTTCTCGAATAGTCCGATGTCTCATCATTCTAGCTGTTAGAATAAATATTTGATCATACGACTTTCATTTTTTGGCATTTATTCCACAATTTTGACATTCTGGATCACTGTGCTTTGAGTGTCTTAAAAAGAGGGAGACTCTCTCCAATCCAGACCTCAATTTAAACTCCTTTGGTTGGAAATACCATCAGACTTGCAATGAGAATTTCAAAACTGTAGTAAGATTTGCTTTACTTGGGGTCATTAAAACTAGAGTATACTGAAATTTGTTAAATGTTTCAATTATATATGTATCTTCATCTGTAACATTTCTTATAACAGGGTAACACCATTGAACAACATAGAAAGCAAACTACTGTATGTAATACAAAGGCATAAACATTAACAGTGTGTGAGAATGACTGAAAACAACATATTTAGATGATGTTCTCTTTCTTTCCATTTTGACTGACATTTTGTTATCCTTAGATGACATCAACTGCACTTCCCATTCGAGTGGATGAGGAAGGCAAAGTCAAATATGATGATCTGTTGCGAGCAGGACAAAAACAAGATAAGGTAGTTTTCTTAATTCAATTCAATTCAATTTTATTCAGTTTTATCTTAGCAAAGCTAGAATCAAATCAGTGAAGCTATTGAGAAGCTGCAGCATGTTATACAGTAGTGGTGCTTAAAGGCAGTATCAATTATATTCTGTATGAAGCGTATTACAAGTTCTATAATCTCACAACCTGACAATATCAGAAAGTCTCCAAGGATTATTGAAAGTAGATGGATGACAAGCTAATTGCTTTGAATGAAGGAGGAAGGGATGCTGTCTATCTTAGATCACTATCTGTACACTTCTGAGAAATTGTTTAAAACATCCAAGAAATGCGTTGGATGTTTGTTTGTCCTATGCATGTTTAGAGTGTTTGAGATCAATTTTTTTTCAGGTGATTCATTCAAAATTCAAAGACTTGCTTCCTGCACAAATCAAGAAAGATGACCCAGAATTGGCAAGACCTGATGAAGAGACCATTGCAGAGGTTAGATATTGTATATATACAACAGTCTTTGCATTTTGTAGCAAAATAGATTCTTCATTCTCTGAAAAGATGTTTATTATGCAAAGTTGAAGTGATTATTATGGAAGAGTCTGCTAGAACTTTCCACATCTCCATTTTTCATTTGTTATATGCACTTTTGTTACTTGTTATTCATCTTTCAACAAATGTTACATAGATGGGTAAATAAAACAATGTATCATGAATTTTGTTGGAACCAATAACCTTGCATGTATGGTGGATTGCTATGTTTCTTAACTATGTAGGTTTGTGATCACATACCTATTTAGAGGCAAGGAGATCTGTAGCACAGTGCTTTTATCTAATTTTCTTGCATTGACCTAGACTTTTTTTAGGAAAGTTTGGTGTATGGTTTCTTCCTTCGTTGTTTTCACAAAGAGTGCTAGGTAAATTTGATGAAGGTAAAGAATCAACAGAGATAAAAGCCGCGCGCGGAAGGGGTCTGGGTAATCTATTATTAGCCTATTGTATTTGATGATATTGAGACATGCGTGGTTATTGTTTAGCCAGAAGAACAATAGCGTGCCTAAGAGTTTTCTTTGTCCTATTTATAGATGACCTCCAATTAGCTCTGTTGATTCACTGTAAAATTACTGTTTAGGACTTGATAAATAGCCTCAATTGCGGTAATGTTAAGACAATCAGTATACATTTTTGTAACCTTGTAGACAACAGAAAAAACAAGACTTGCTTTGGAGAAAGAGGTTAATGGTAAAATATCGGCAGCTCAACCTGCAAAAGCTGCAAAGAAGCAAGAACCTGCTAAATACATCAGGTATAAATATTGTTACAGCATTTTAGGCATTTCTTCAGACTGTGCAGTGAGTTTCCTCTTTTGCAATGAAACTCTGCTTGCTTATGATGTTACTTTATGATATATTTCAATTTTTTTTATTTGCAATTATTCGCTATTATCAATCACATCTTCTTCAAGCTGTTTTCGCATTACCCTATTTTCAGTTTGCTTAGCTTTTTCACCTATAATTTCTTTTTCATTGCAAAAATTAGAAAAAAACAATACATTGCGTTATGGACATAATTTATAATCCTTCATCTCTAAACCTAACCATCTCACGTTTCCTCAATTGGCTTCAAAACAGTTCAATTGCTTAGAGCACATTTTAATTGCTAAACCAGAAGAATAACTAAATGTGAAGCGTTTTTATTGCAGTATTTATTTATTTCATTACATTATCCATCTTTATTTCAGGTATNTCAAGCTGTTTTCGCATTACCCTATTTTCAGTTTGCTTAGCTTTTTCACCTATAATTTCTTTTTCATTGCAAAAATTAGAAAAAAACAATACATTGCGTTATGGACATAATTTATAATCCTTCATCTCTAAACCTAACCATCTCACGTTTCCTCAATTGGCTTCAAAACAGTTCAATTGCTTAGAGCAAGTTTTAATTGCTAAACCAGAAGAATAACTAAATGTCATGTGTATTTCTTTTTTTGCAAAATTTAGATTTGAAGCGTTTTTATTGCAGTATTTATTTATTTCATTACATTATCCATGTTTACTTCAGGTACACTCCATCACAACAAGGCGTTGCATATAATTCTGGAGCAAAACAAAGAGTCATTCGAGTCGTTGAAATGGTAAACGATCCAATGGAACCACCCAGATTCAAGTACGTTCACTCCTCTATATTTACCTGATTAAAAGCTATTAATTTATTAATCAGTTAATTAGCATTTTAAATTGTCTACCTGCAGACGAGTCTAGACGTAAGTGTAGCAGCTAATAAAATGGAAAATAAAATGATAGTTAGGCCATGTTTATAAGGTTCTTACTAGGTTCGTATTGTACCTAATTTCCTACGATAGATTCCAAAAGTCTTGTAAGCGGCTCTTTCAACAAATGCTTAGTAAAATCAGAGACTTGTTTATGATTTTTTCGAATTTCAAAGTCTCCTTTTTCAGATTCATTTCTCAAGAAAGAAATTTTAGTATACATCCAGAACGCTTGAAAAATGTAACGTCCATAAAAAGGTTCGACTATGGCTATGTGGCGTGATGGTGTGATCTAGGCCTATTTTAAATATAATATGTCTATTATCGATATGCTTGTAAAATGTAAATGCTAAAATTGTTTTATATTGTTGATCACATTCTCAAAATACCAAAACATCGTGGATCATGCCATTTTCATACAGAAATCTTGTTGCTTGCACCTTTATCAAATTTGAGCTAAAAATCTTATGGTTATATAGCAAACAGAATGCAGTGCAATGAGTTTTGTACGCTTTGATGATTTTTCAAATTATTTTTCATTTCAGGACGAACAAGAAGATCCCTAGAGGCCCACCATCACCTCCTGCACCTGTCATGCATTCACCGACAAGAAAGGTATTCAAACATTTTACACACTTGCTTTCCAGATCAATTATAGATCCAACGCAACTTCATCTCTTAGTGCTTTTGTACGTTAAATGATATAACAAAGAGGTTGATGTTTACTTGATTTGTCAAAATTCATTGCTTACGAAAATTTGTTCATCAAATTTCTAAATACCTGTTATTATTTTCTGTTGAGTTTTCTTCAAGGTGACATTTATGAAGATTGATGCTGGTCAAGCTGTCATTTCGCCTAGTCTTTTTGGAGTTGATAAATGTGTCTCAAAGTGAATGAATTCTTCTTACATCGCAAATAATGACTGAAATCTTTTATATTAAATAGGTTACCGTGAAAGAACAACAAGAGTGGAAAATACCTCCTTGCATTTCTAACTGGAAGAATCCAAAGGTATGCTTTCCAAGATCTAAAATGCATTGCATTTTCTAAATTGTTTGTTTTATAAGTTTACACTCTTTAACTCTGTTCGTTACTGATTGTTCAAATCGTTTTTGTCGACTTATCAGAAGAGGAAATTGCATCAACTTTACTGAATCTTTACAGTGTCCTCTTCGCATCGATCGCTCTGTTTTTAAACAAGTAATTCCCGTTTCACGTTGAATGAAATTTCTATTGTACAGATCGTTTCTTCTGGAAAAAGATCTTGAGAACACGTCCTCTCATTTTGACAATATTCTGCACTGTTTTCCATTTTTTGCAGGGATACACTATACCACTTGATAAAAGATTGGCATCTGATGGTCGAGGTCTACAGGATCCTCATATCAACGACAAATTTGCAAAATTAGCTGAAGCATTGTACATTGCTGACAGAAAGGTATTGTTACATGTTTTATGGCCTATATGCTAATACAGAAATAAGATAAATAGTGTCAAATATTTTAAAGGATTTATATTGATTAATGATTTATCGTTGACTTAACAGACCTTTCTTTGTCATACTTCTAGGCTCGTGAGGCTGTGGAAATGAGAGCACAGCTTGAGAAGAAGATGGCCCAAAAAGAAAAAGAGAGGAAGGAAGAAAATTTGAAAAAGATGGCACAGCAAGCAAGGGAAGAAAGAGCTGGGATTAAAACAGGTAAAAGTCTATCTGTCATCTCAAATAAGTTTGGATTAATGTTCGCCTTTTGTGTTATTCTTTTCTGGAGTAGCTATGATAAACTGCACGAACGAACGATTAATAAGCAGCCATAGTCTTTGCAACAGCCTGTTGATTGGTATATTTTGACATGGTTCGACGATTTATTATATTGTTTAACCTTTTTGACGATCTAATTTGATGCTATTTTAATCTGTTAGCTTCAAAGGACGAAGGAGAAGAGGAGAGAGATCAATTACGTTTTGACAGACATAAAGACAGAGAAAGAGATCGAAGAATTTCTAAGGCAGCTCCCGATAAAAGGTCAGTCATAATTTGTAGATGTTTCCTTGCACTTGCGGCATTTCTATTTGCACCATTATTGATTACTTCAATTTTTGAAGGATTCAGGGGTGAATTATTGGCTAATATTGATTGGTTACAAACATGGACTTGCCCCCGGTTTATAGATCTCGAAAGGACTGTTTTTTATTGTGGTTGCAATAAAGTAAAATTGATATTGTCTTGTCCAAGAACCCAGCTATAATGTATGGTTGCTTTAGTAACGGTTCCTTTTATGGCAAACTCAGCTTGTCAGCAAGATCTACGACGTTCAGAAAGGCACATATCATCGAGGCACACAAGATTCTTGAAATTTTACTAAACGGTAACTTTTCAAACTCTTTCGTGACTGAGGCTGAATTTTTGTTTCAGGTCCAAGTTGATGAGAGACAAAGATCGAGATATCAGTGAGAAGATCGCATTAGGAATGCCTTCAAATTCTGGAACACAAGAAAGCATGTATGATCAGCGATTATTCAACAAAAGCCAGGTATTATTTTCTCTGCATATCCAACTTCCGTTGTCGTTTTCAAATATTGTATCTTAGCTTGCTTACCTACAAATTGAACCAGCGACTCATCATTTGAATGTCATTTAGGGAGCGTCTCAATGAAAGCGGACTTTTTTCGGTGGCCGTTCGGTGGAAATTCTCCCACCGATAATCCAAAGCGGCGACGATATTGCCACAGTTTTCTACGCAAAATGGCAGAGGTTTCAGATTTTCATGTCCTAAATCTCCGAAAAAAATCGGCCATAGAAACGCAGTGCAGCTAACTCCGCCGATTCTTTTGAGTCGATCCCTTATGATCGAAAATTGACCAACGTTCCCTTAAATCGTTGTCCTTTAAAAAATGACGCTCGTATGCTGTCGAAATAAGAAAACTGGCAGCATTCCTATGTAGAAAATCAGATTTTGAAACAAAGTTATTGGAAGTTTCAGGTGTACTCTTTGTATCTTAATTCTTGTTTTCTTGTAGGGAATGGACAGTGGATTCGGCGAAGCAGATGCATATAATGTTTATGATCAACCATGGCGAAAAACAGATGCTGTTTCATCGATGTATCGACCATCTAAAAATCTAGACAAAGACAATTATGGAGATGATATCGAAACTTTAATGAAAACAAATAAGTACGTATATTTCCAGATTTTTTCTGTGTGATAGATTATTCTGAACTTGTGGCTTCTCCAAGTTAGATTATTAAAGGGGCCATTTTTAGCTTGCGTCCGTGATGGTACTTGTATCATAATCATAACCTCACTGGTTTGAAGCTTTCAATAAGATATCTCATACCGCAAATAACAAGTATTGGCAGAAATAGAAATTTTAAGATAGCCTGATTGTTAACAATCTGGTGGGACACTCCTACTTGACCATTTCGTTGCTATTTTGCATGGAAAAATCAAGTAAATTTTAGTTCAATTTTGCTACATGGGAACTACTCAGTGTCCTTTTTTCTGTGGAATCCTGAAACTTTCTCCCCTATTTCAAATTTCACTTGTTATAATATTTCACGGTCAGTGGTGTGGTGATTTTAAAGTTAACTTTTTCTTAATCGAAGAAAATTTCTCTCCTTTCCTTTCAGGTTCGTTCCCGATAAAGACTTCGCTGGAACTGATCGTACGACGAAACGTGATGGACCAGTACAATTTGAGAAATTTGGCGAAGAGGATCTGTCAGAATTAGATAAATTCTTTTTAGATGCAAAACGAGGAGGGAAAAGATCAGAACCCGTCGACAGGTAAAACTGCAATTTGATTATAATTGTTTGTACAAATCATATCGGAGGACGTCAAGGACGTAAAGAGAATGCTAAAAGATTTAACGAATGAGGTATGTGGACTGCATTCTGCATGCTTTGATCCAGTTTGCTAGGAGCGTGATAGTTTTATACCTAAATCTCGGAGAGTAACGCAGTGTAAATTGACCCAAGACGGCAGAAGTGTTTGAGAAATCGAGGTCACCTTGGGGAATTTATGAAAATATTAAATTTTGTGTCATTGAGAATCTGCCAATCGGTTTTAGTGTTATGTTAATGTTCAAGAATTAACTATACTCTCGTTTCTTGCAGGGATGGTGAGAAGACTTCCAAACGAAGCAAACGATGATGAAGCATATGATAACTTCTTAGATCTCCATAAGTTAGACTGACAATAAAAGAGAGAAATGGAACTGTCCAAGAATAATTGCGAAGAAGCAAGACTTTAAAATACGTTTATTCTCCTTTGTGTAATGACGTTGTCTGTAGCTCAGCTCAATAGAGCTACGTGGAAATTTATTTGTAACTTGATAGGCGGACACGGCTGTTTAAAAATCTTGAAAAGTATTGCCAAAGTCATGGATAGTTTCGAGATCGACTTTAGTCAAATCATCTCCTTATGCGATATGATATATGGAAGTTGACTTCATTTTTGTTAAAGCTGGTAGAGTTATAAAACGATTGTGGAATACAGTCAACTTGCATTAGCCGGAGTATGGCTCTCAGTCCGAAGAGTTCCGATTCGAATTTGACTTTAGATAGTCGTGTAAAATATTGTCATTGGATATAAAATAACACATGTGAAAAGATTACTTGGAAGTGTTTCTACCTACTGTTATCTATTTGTTGCTTTTGGGTGATTTAGCGTTGCAGAAAGCATTCCGTGGACAATAAACAAGAGAAACAATAAACAAGAGAAGACAACATCATTCTTTGTAATTTATTTATAAAAGTTTCATTTTTTCAGGTAAAAACGTTAAAACTATTCAGGTAAGATCAACAAGATCAGAAACAGTCTAACTCAGAATGCAGGACTATCACGTTAATGTTTCTTTGTCAGCTTCCCAACTTCTCATCTGAAAACATAATTCTGTGTGCTTCCTGCAAAACGTCCGTTAGTGCTGCCAATCTTGGTTTTGTTTCCTAAAAAGATAGGAGTTGAACAAAAACTCATTTTTGAGGATTGCAAATACGAGAACGGTACACCCATCAACTTTTGCCTTGCGTGTTCTTGCCAGAACATATCTCAAATTTGAATCCTAACCAGGAAAGATTTTATTCGTTGGAGAAAATTTCCCGTCTATGCCTCCCTGCCACAGACAACATATTCGGCAATGTGAAATATCACGAACTACTGTAGACATCTCGTACTTCCTGAACACATGATAAAACCACGAAGAGCTGTCTGATGGTGGATCACTCTTTCGAGACTTTTGGAGCAATCTTTCTTGAAACAAAAGAATGTTGGGTCTATACCTCTAATGTTAATGCACAACAAAGTAACAATGCTTAAGGTAACGGTTGAATTCTTTACGATATGAAACGTTATATATACCTTGAATACTGTTTTAGCTCTTTCTATGTTTGAGTAGCCAAATTCCCTTTTGCTTGACTGTGGAGATCTTGTTCCGATTAAGATGACTAGAACATAGATAATTCTTTGCTACAAGGAAGGAGAAGAGAAGAAGAACAAAATATTATTTTTTTTCTTTCACACAACTCTGAAGCTACACAATTTCCATATAGAATGTACGACTTGGCCACCCACTAGCTGACGTTGCACCTGGAGCTTTATTTGTTAATTTTGATACACAATTTAGCTACTAAAAGAAACAGCCATTTGAATCTTATTCGAAGAGATCAAACAATTGATGAACCCGCCTCTTTATTGACTTTTTACCCTGAAAAGTTCACCATTTACAAGAAAAACTTCACTAGATCATTTTCACCAAAGACATGGAAAACACACGACAGAACAGTAAAAAAATAAAAAGGTCTTACCATATGAACAACTTCATTTATGACAACATCAGCTATACTTTTCTGTGGAATAAACTCTTCAACGGTTTTGCCAGTAAAATATACAGAGGAGATTTGTATCCCAAGATCTTTGACACAAATAAGATTTTCTGAAACAACAAATTTTAAAACAATTATAGCTTTGAAGGGATGGGGAATATTTTTTGACACACTGAAAGCTTCTTTCGTTTTATTAGAGAAAGTGCTTATCATTATTACAAAATTTTCTTCTTTTACAGCTGAAGGGAATCTTTCTGTCACCATTTACTTAATAATTTTCTTGAAAGAAGAACAAACTCATAATTTTCAGGAAAAGTGAAAGATTTCTGACAACAGCCTTTTGTACTGTGTACTTCACTCACACCGGATTACATAAAGTGACTTACCTAAGCTAAATGATGTGTTCTGTAAATAGGACAAAGAAAAAGCTAGACACTATTGTTTCTTTGGCTTTGTTTTGTTGATGCACATGCCAAGATTATCAAATATAATGGGCTATTTATAGACATACAAGATCTCATCTTTTATATCAGGTCATTTACTTTTAAGTATCTTTCATAGCTTGCCTTTGAAGATATGTGTAAACAAATATATGGAATTTTATTTCCAGCTTTCGGGGTTCATACCTTCTACAAGACACCAGTTATTGAGATAAACATGCATCCCCAAATGAATTAGAACAATAGTAGCCCAAGTCCAATTTTTAACCTAAAACAAAAAAATTGAAATTTCAAACAGTTTCTGGATTTAGATTGGTAAATATCTAGATAACATTTTATCTAGGCTGAAGTGGTTCCTATATATAAGGCGTTTAATTGGCCAAAAATCAGCCTGGAGGTTCTTAATCCACAGTTTCTTTTGTGCGGGTTTTACTGTATCATCCCCTTCCTCACTTATAGACTTCAATGATATAAGAATTCTCAAGAATATCACAAATTCTTAAGAATTTTAAAGAATTCTCCAGATGTAATTCTTGAAAGTCTTAACTAACTGGAATGGTGAAGTTGCGATTTTTAGTGCCAAGCGCTGGGATTTCAGAAGTAACTAAGCGCTAATCAAGTCCATGACCCCTTGTCATGATGCAAGAGGTGCTGGTGGGATTTGAACCCCATCCGCCTGACTGTTCTTGCTGCAAAGCCAGTGGATTACAACACGGTGCCACAACACCTTTGTCATTTAATGTCAATTTTACATTACACTGGATTTATCACGTCTTCTTCTGAAAATTACCCTCGAAATGATGTTCATCATGGTCCTAAAACTAAAGCTCATCATATAGCTTTGAGCTAAATTCACGCTTGACGCGTTGTTCTTGGCACATATCAGAAAACAATGAAGCGTGGCAATGCAACAAAGTTGGATTAATTGGCATCGCACCACAAAATCGCCTCAGGTATGAATTCAGCTCAAGGCAATAGGCTGCCATTTGTATAAAGTATACTGGTTGTTTGTTCAATCAAAGTTAGCACTCCTTGATTTTGTAGCTCTGCCACCCTCTTTGCACCAAAACTAACCTGTAAATCCAAAATTCTATTAGCCAAGAAGCAGCAAAGACAAGAAAAAAGCAAAATCTTGTTGATAAACGGCCCAAGCTTAGTCCAACATCCACAGCTGGAACAGTACTGTATCTTGTAATGACAAAAATGTTGTCTGTATGTTCTGTTGATTCTCAAAACTTTTCCAGAAATATTCGTTGCCTCTTTTACAAAAAATGATGAATCTTCTTCCATATTAAGAAGGATTTAGGAATAAGTCAGCTGTCTCTGCAATGTGTAGTATATCTTGGACGACTGAAGAAAGTTTGGCAACCAGTTTTGCCGGCTGGCTAGGCCTTCACCTTGGCGCAGAGAAGATGGCCTAAATCTGGCCTAAATGGTTGACATCTCATCTCTCGAGCTTGTAACAATGTGAGGATGCAAATTGGATCTCCAGCCAGATAAAGTCATCAGATGAGTGATCATTTAATTCTTTTCCAGCTCTTAGTTGAGAAGATTCTTTACCCTTCTTGCTTTAATAAACGAATCTTTGTGTCCAGACCAGGAAACGAACTGCTCTCTTCATTCAATTTCAAAATATGAGAGTTTTCCCGCCAAAATTCCTCTGTTCTCCGCATGCGCAGTTCAATTTTTAAATGTTGTCAGCGTCTATTGTCAAATCCATTGTCTTTCGGGCATTGTTTTCATTCGAATCTATTGTCTTTCTTGAATAATTAAACAATGATGACAGGCGGGCGGTTGGAGATCTTTTCATTCAAGGAAGGGTTTATGGGAAGGAAAAGAAGGCACACCCTCGCTCAACAGCTCATATTCAACATCAAATAAAGTTGCTTTGCCACATCCGAATTCCGATTTGTTTGGTTTCAGCTGCAGCTCTGATTTTAGCTGGTGCTAACTGAAAAGAGAAAGATTTGAACACAGCTTTATTTTCGAAAAGAAGGTGAGTATGACGAAGGCTGAATGTTGGCCTAATTAATATGCCAGACACAGCCAGATGAAAGCTGTAGTTCTTGAGTGGGTCTAAAACTCATCATATTAGGCCTAACTAAGATATGAAAACAAATGTGAAAAGTTAAGACGTACAAATGCATTATTTTTTTATTGAAAAACACACTACTGCTCCCTACCCTTTACAACAGTTCCTATGATCCAATATAGGAAGAAGAGAAGGGACTAACTAAATCATTGTAAAATTTGCAGACCCACCAGGAGAGCCCTCCTGGCGTTGTGAAACCATGGCAAAATGAACTGACCAACAAAACAAATGAAAGGAAAATAACAAACCTTTTAGCTATTCTACAAAAGAGTCTGGATAAAGCAATATTTTTATTTGAAAATTTGTCAAATTTCTATAATTAAGTGTTCAAAAATATCGTTTGATCCAGACTCTTTTGTCGATCAGCTAGAAGGCCAGGGTGAATTTGGCTGCATATTTTAGGAAGATCTTTGATGCAGAGAAAAGTTTTCTCCATCCTAAGCCCTCATATTTTGGCGCAATCTTCGGGGCAGAGAAATGCCCAGATTCACCCTGGCTATAAGGTCTCTTCCCAGAGCAATCAATACAGAACGATACTTGGAAATGTTTCCAAAAAATTCAGATACAAATACCCTCAATGTTGTGAATGTTGATTTAATGGTAAATGATCTTCAGTTTCAGTTTCATTCATTACCAATCAATCCTTGATACAATTCCACACAAATACTCTGTAACTAAAATGTACATTACAACACTAAAGAACTAAAAACTAACAATACTGAAAATAAATTATAAGAAATTACTTTTACATGATTGTATTTAAAATTGATTGATTGGGTAGAGCTCAAAACACTATTTAGACCTATCATGAAAACATAAACTATTCAAACTAAAGAGAATCAGTTGCCAATGCCAACATACTACGATGTATAGTCAATTTGGGGAAGTGTGATGACATTAACCAGTAAACAAGTATGAGACCCCTAGCACATGGTACACTGCAATAAGAAGCCACTTGGTACAGTAAATGCAAAACTGGTACCTACAGTAGTACAGTCACAAAACATATGTCAGTGCACTCAAATTTTAAAGCTGTAAAAAATGTTTGGCAAAGTTGTGATTAAAGGGTATATTATTATACGGTGTATAATCTGTTACCCCCCACTATGGTTGCCACCCTTCACATTCTATACTTTTTGAAAAACCACCACCAGTAAAGTTTTACTTCAGATCAAATCATACTTTATCATTTCCTTGCATCAAATTTAGACAGAGCAGCAACCAGAAAATGGCTGATGACAAAGAACCAATAACTGGGAGTGCCGATAAAGCAGCAAAAGATGAGAAGCCAAAGAAGAAAAATAAGAAAGACCCTCCACCACCAAATCAGCAAAATGAAGATGGTGAAAGCAAAGGAAAATGTTCCTGCAATACATCTTTCTTTCTTTCAATCGAAGGAGTTCTCAAAATCATTGAGTTTGTAAGTTCCTGTTCTGGGATGCTCCTATCCAATTTATATATAATCAATTGTGTGAATTCTATTTTACATTTAAAGCACTAATTTATTGTTGCTATCAAGTTCTCTTTCAAGCAACTGATGCAAATATTTAATCCTACAGCAAAAAGTGGACAAAGTTTTAAAAACACAAATCACACTTGTTTAGGATTTCAGTTGCACTGCAGTTGGTTCTTTGGTTGATGTTGTTTTGAGGCTCAACAAATATGCACTAATAACTCTTGGTTTTTCCCAAAGTTTCCAATTTTGATTGAACATTTAAAAATAATTGCAGAAAGTTTTTTCACTGAAATTTGTTTCAATTCAACCAAACATTTATTCACTCAAGGTTATACACTGAAGCTTTATCAACCAAAAATTGTTCTTAATGTTTACCATATCTTTATTTACAGTTTACAACTCTCCTTGCTTGGATTGTCTGTGTCTTGGCCTACGGGCACTTGAACGAAACACTTGTCTCACGTTATGGATACTTCTTGTTTGTTGGTATTAGCTCATGGATTTTCACTGTTTTTGTCATTTTCTTCAACTTGTGTGGCTGCTTCAACAAATGGATCCACAATCGCACATTCAGACTGTTTGGATGGGTAAGTTTTAGAAACACATTTTCTTGCAAATTATCCAGAATGCTGAAAAATACTCCCAAAGACTAGGTGGACAAATGATGTTTTAGCCAATATACTGTATAATGTTTAAGTATGATCTGAATATTATCAAACAAACATCAATTTGATCTTCTTGAAAACAAAGTCTGAAACTTATGATCTGTTATAGCTTTGAGCTGAGATTCTATGGGAATGACAGCAAATATTTTCTTTCAGATATTACTGTATGTCACATACAAAAGCCAATCTTGTTCCTGATTTAAAGTTGAGGTCCAAAGCAATGATGTGTTTTTCTAATAATTTTTAGCTATTAGCTTAGTAAGCTTTCGGAATTGTTAGTAGAATGTTTCCTGATGCTCAAAAGGTGATCCTATTTGTGTGATAAGTTCAGCTATAGATAAACTAGTCAGTAAAACCAAATTAATCTTGTCTTTCATTGCAGTACATTCATCTTCTCGCTTATTCTGCAATCTACACTTTCTTCTGGTGTGTTGCTGGAGTGCTGCTCGCTTTTCATTACAAAATCTGGTCAGGAAATGCTGCTGCTTCAGTAAGTAACCCACTCTGGTTTGTTTCTTCAATTGCTCAAATTTTTCAACACTATAATCCCGCTATTTCTGTAAATAGACGAATTAGTGAATTTTCAAAAAAAGGCGGTGAAGTAATAATCTATTCCAGAAAGCTCCAACCTTCACATAATTCCTTAACAGCAGTTAACGAGAAACCATGAAAAACACTCGGTAGGGAAGATTTGAAGAATATTTCATACCAATTAGGACATTTAAACATTGAATTTAAAATACTTTGAATAGAGAATTACGGAAAAACTGGTATCGAGGGATATGTTCTTGTATGAATCAGTTGTGATTCTTTTGAAAGTCTGCAATAGAATGCAAATAATTACGGGAATAGGCCCCTGTCACCAAATGTTCATGAATTGTCCCAAATTCCGTGAGATACACGCACAAAAATCTGAAATGTTTGCTTTGTAATTTAATTTATTATAAGCAAAAAACTTGCCTTCAATTTATATTTCCTTTCTCTATCAATTCAACAGTTCTTTGGCTTCATAAACTTCATCTTGTTCCTGATCGACAGCATCATGTTCTTCAGAAGGTGCCGTGTTTACAGAAAAAAAATTCGCAGCAAAAGAAGAGGCGGCTATCAAGATGCTAATGCTATTTAGATCTGTTCCTTTTCATGGAACATGACATCATGACAAAGAGAGGGCGTGATTAGAGGGTAAGGCTGAAACCCTCGTGAGATGATGGGCTTTTTGTGTACTTGTACATGCAGTTTTTTATCTGCAAGTACGGTGGATTTTAGCAAGATCAAAGCACGATTTTATTTCATTAGGATTTCGATAGGTTCAGATTTAGTAGTTATAGGTTATTTGTAGAGCTTTTTTTACTGACTGAGCTAAGATCCAACTTTTAAGTGATGTTATCATCCATGAAAATTTTACTTCGGATTGCTTTTAAGTTGGTGTCCCAGTGAGACGTTTAGTTCACTTTAGGAAGCATATTATCATTGATAGTAGAGCCCAATAGGCCCTTTTACTTGCTAGTCAGAGATTTGAATTGATTAAGCATCTAGATCTGGTTCAATTTTTTAAGGGAACCGAATCCCCTCCGCTAGTCTATACAAAACGCAGGTAGCAGTGTATGTACAAAAGCTATCGGCGGGACATGTTAGAAGAGTTGGTTACTGATATTTGTATACAAAACGGGAAACCTTTGTTGAGAGTGTTTGAGTCTTGAAACCAGAATGTCTACAACCAATCGTATTGACCGTATTTAAACATTTTCGATTCTACCCAAATCTTTCTGTCTTTTGTTACCAATAAACAGAAACAGGAGGAAATTATAAAATGACCCATAGTGAAGGTAGATAGCGTGTCTTGAAATCTTTCTGTTGTCTTTAGATATTCTCTGTAGTCTTTATTTGTTACTAAATGCTCCTTATAAGTATGAACTAGTGTGTGATTTCACGAGCTTTATTTATTGTAGAGATAATTTTAACAATAACACAAAATACAGGTTGTAGTAGCTATATTATTGTAATATCACGGACGATGAATGGTACAGTATGCTTTTAATTAACATGGAAGTCTGATAGCTTGCTTTTCGCTTTAGAAAGGGTAGCTTATTTTTCTCAATGCATAGCCGAGCAACGAAGAAGCGAAACTTTATCTGACTTTATTTGACGTGCAGAGAAGACCACAAAATGGCGTAAATGTTTCTTGATTTTGTTGAAGTTATGTACAGATAACATAGGAATGAAAAAAACCAAACTGGGAAGAAATAGACCAAAACTGTGCAAATGCCTCTTTAGCTTCCTCTCGAAGTGCCACGATTTTCTTCATCGTCTGTTTGCAATTTTTGTCACTTTTTTGTGTTCAAGATCTTTCAGGACGAGTGACTTGAAAGTTTTCACCGCATAGCGAACATCTTTTTTGCTCTACTTTGAAGGAGAAATGGTATGATGTTTAGTTTAGATTTGTCTTAAGAGGTGTGTCCGAACGGGGTGTCTGAAGAGGAACCTTTGGACATAGTGAAACACGATTTTCATGTTATATTTTTGATTTTAATTAATTGTGATTTAGTTAGTATGTTTTATGGTCATTATCTGTGGATATCATAAAACCTCACGCATTTGGTAGCTATGATTGCATTCTTCATTGTCCTCTTTCTACGAAGTTACGATAAAGGATTCGTAAATCTATCAGTCAGCAACTGCTATTCATAGAAGAAACAAAATACAACAAAAACAATCTTGCAAATAAATCAAGGATCTTTATGATAAATTCACAATTCACTAAAATATTCGAAGTGCTTTTTCACTCTGGTAAGAAACTGAAACACATCTGAATTTGCACCGTACTAATGGAATGCTAAAAAATTCCAAGCTGTTAAAGAGTTTCGTCTCATGCAGTGTTTACGCGAAATCTCGCAACAAGTAACTGGGACTGCTGTTTTGAAAGGCACACAGATATCATCCGAATTTAAAAACTTCAGTAGAACCTCCTTGACTATAGAGAGTCTTGTCAGGTCCATAGACTACGTTGCAGAGGGCTTTCAAACAAGAGCAATTCAAATCTCATTGGCTATTTCAAACTGTCGGAAAGAAATAAACGCTTTGAAAGGAATGCTATCTCAAAATCATTCAACGTCACTTAAAGCTTCGTCATCAGAAATTTCATAAGTGTCATTCAACCCAGCAGTGTTTCCAGAACTTTCGAACTTTTCTTCAATCTTCGAGTCCTGCTTCTTTCCATAAACCGAAGTATCGTCAGCCTCGTCTTCATCCGTCAATAGATCATCAGTATTATCATCAGACTCTGCATTAATGATTCTACCATCACTGGTAACGAGGCTATCAACAACCTCGTCATCAACCCCAGCCTCCTTCAGAATCTGTCTGTATTTTCGTTGTGCAGCTCTTTTGGCATTCGTTTGTGATTCCTGTTCAAATAGAAGTGGTCGTTGCTCCAATTTTGTTTGAATGCCTTTCAGATATTGTTTATATGCTTTCTTTCGCTCTACCTCGGATTCCCTACAAAATATCAAACGATGATATTAATCATATGGCAAAGGGAACCCGAATTTTGTTTTTTTAGAGATATGATTTCTTCAAATTTTGCAACTTTACAATTCCAATCTGTACCATTCTTAGTTGATTTTGCAGACTGGCTGAGCTACCCTGCAGGTTTATTTCTCTAGGGTATCATAATATGCACTCAGATGGAGAGGAGACATGTTTTGGATAACAACGAAACATGTGTTGGAAAAACAGAGCAAGGAAACATTACAACTTGACATACTTTCACAAAGAATGAATCTAGATTCTTACAAACATAGAAGGTCTCTATAATGGGAATTTCTTACTCCGAGAATCTGATGTTAATTCGATTGGATAAATTCTCCAAATACGCTTGTGTGATTTAATTAATCGCAGAATGTAGTAGTATTGAAGGGATTGGTTTCAGTAAGGAAGGTTGCAGGTTAAGGAAAACGTTAGTTATGAAATAATGTTGATGTTAATCCTTTCAAGCTCTTGTCTGTTTCTTCTCTTCTTAGACTTTAAAGTAGTTTCACAGATAAAGCATGAGACGGATCGATGTCTCATTAAACTTGCTTTTCACCAAGCTGTCGCATTCTACTTTGCCACTCCCTTCGCTTCATAGCGTGAACAGAACCGTTTAATCTCAGCTAAATCGTGACATTCCCTCTTCTGATATCATTCGATGACGTCATAGCCCATATTCTATTTGAGAGTTTACCAGATAACGCTAAACATGGTTTTATATGTGAAGAGGATTCGTTGAAGGAGCTCTGTTCTATTAGAGCAACGAATGATTCAAATCTTGAACGAAATTTGTTCGTAATATAGCCTTACCAGTTCTCCTTGCCAACATGTTCTTATCGTCTAAATGGGACACATTGTTCTATATACAGTCAAACAATTAAACAGCGCTCATCTGATCAGACATTTGCAATCGATTTTCTTGCAGCTTGCTTTCTTAGTTGATTTTCTCGACAACGATTTACTTTCTTTCCAACGATATGCGCAAAATAAATGTATAAACTCTGAAAATGTTGCAGAATCACTTACTTATAACGCTGTAATGTTTCTTTGTTCTGCTTCTCCAAAACATGTTTCATATCATTAGCAACCGATTTTCTTGCAACTTGTTTCCTAAGTTGATTTTCTCTTCGTTTCCTTATCTCTGCTTTTTTTCTGTTGTCTTCTTCATCCTTAGCTTGTTGTTCCAATGTCTTTTGCTTCATGGAATGTCTCAATCTCGCTGTCTCTGTCATCCTAAAGAGCGAGATCAAAATCAAACATTCTTCACTATTAGATGGCATAATTTTTGGTTTCAGAGGCACTGCTATTCAGCCTTCTGGTCCTAACGGTGAGCAAGTGTTTCGTTTTTTATCTCGTACCCTGACCCTGCACTGTCTGTCGTTCTTTAGAAAGAACAAAACAATTAGGACAAAGCATGTTCCTAGTCGCGTCGGACAGCAGCATTTGCATTTGTCAGGCTGTTGGAGTCATCCGGTCGTACGGAGCTAAGACGTTACATCGAGCAATATAGGTGAAATTTGCCAAATCTTAAACTTTTTCTTTTTCAAATGGGGGTTCAGGGTTCCAAATGTAATGACTAGCTTAAATGCCCTTATAAAAGATCTAAATATAGAATGTACTGAATATCACCGACTTACAATAAGCACAGCAAATTATTACACAAAATCTGAAAAAGAAGAAACAATCAAAACTTTCTCGATCTCATCTCCCTACTCGATTAGAAATATTCTTTGCTCTCTTTTTGATCATCGACTCGAAGAAAACACGAAATGTAAAGTTTCTCAGCAAGGACTATGATTCTGTTTGTCAGATCTGCAAAAGTACAAAAAGACATCAAATATACTTACGCAAACGGAGGTGCTTCGTCTGAAACTGAACCATTGAAACTTCTTCGTAAATCTGAATTGCTACGTCGCAAACTATTATCCTTGTTCTTCTGGTTCTGCATACTATTTTCTTCTTCAATAAAACTATTAATCCGGACAGATCTCCTGGCTGGAACCTGTGCGGTNTCTCCCTACTCGATTAGAAATATTCTTTGCTCTCTTTTTGATCATCGACTCGAAGAAAACACGAAATGTAAAGTTTCTCAGCAAGGACTATGATTCTGTTTGTCAGATCTGCAAAAGTACAAAAAGACATCAAATATACTTACGCAAACGGAGGTGCTTCGTCTGAAACTGAACCATTGAAACTTCTTCGTAAATCTGAATTGCTACGTCGCAAACTATTATCCTTGTTCTTCTGGTTCTGCATACTATTTTCTTCTTCAATAAAACTATTAATCCGGACAGATCTCCTGGCTGGAACCTGTGCGGTATGAAAGCTGAACGGTTCACAAATTGTTGGAGATTTCTCCCTTCGCTTTCTCAAAAGTTCAATATCAAATTTCTTTTGCATTTCTTCATAATCTGGAATTTCGTGATTTATCGATGGCTTGAATGTTTTTCTTTTCGTGGGCCTAGCAACTTTGTCTTTGGCTTTTTCGTATCTATTATTAATGCTATATCGTTCGCCCCTTGCGCGCATATTTGGTGGGAGACTTGAGATAGATAGCATTTCTTGTGCTCGCATTTTCGTTTTGATTTTACGATATTCTTCCTGCTCTGCTATTTTATCTTCAAGGGTTAAATCAAACAATTTATTTGGGTATGGCCTAGCCTTGAATTCGCTCTTCTTTTCCTCCGTTTTCGTCATGTTTTCACAAGATTGGCTTCTCCTTAGTTCGTTCTTGGCCTCTTCTCGTTTCACGAAATTAAATGGTCTTTGTGTTGCTTCTAAAATCGCTTTATTCAAAGATCGTCTATAATCTCGTTTTCTTTCCTCTTCAGCCTGTTGTTCTTCATATAACCGCATATACGTTGATGGAGGCAAAGGTTTTGCTCTAAATTTTTTATTCAATTCAGCTTCTTCTGCTAATTTCTTTTGCAACAATTCTTGTTCTAACTTTTCTTTTCGCTTTGATTTAATTTTTGACTTCGCTGCTTCTCTTAGAGACATTTGAAATGGTTCAGGTATAGTTATTGATGGCACCCATTCCTTTTTGGCTGGAGTGTCTTCTTTAGGCCCTTTTTCAACTGGTGCATAACCATCTACTGAAAAATTATCCCACATGTTATCAATAACTTCATATGAAAACTCTCTTCCCCTGAAATTCTCTTCCAAGTCATCTGGTAGAATATTTCGAGAAAAATTTCTTGGCCATTCTTTTCGTGGGTCTTCTTCTGAGTCGGTAGAGCCAAGATCTTCTTGTCCTCCTAAAACAGGAACAGATTGTCCAAAATTTGTGAATTTGAAAATGGCATTTAACACAACCTTTACTGAATGTTTTCACCTGAAAAAAATGATGCCTCCTAGCACCTGTAAATATGGCAAAAATCAGTCTACTTTCTACAACGTTTCTGCCTTGCAGCAATAACGAGTACATGTGTTGTCCTCTTACGAGAATTACATGCCACACATTAAACGTGTGAGTCTCTCTATCATTTTATCACATGACTTCCTATTTGTTGCCTTGTCACTTCTGAGATGAAAACAATTGATTGAAATTTCCAAGATGTATTTCAAATAAAAGTAATATACTGTACTTCTTTACGATAGCATATACTATATTTTATATCCAAACAGTTTATTAGTATTCATTAGTAATCAACTAATGGGAAAGCGTTTATATCTAAAATATGTCTTGGAAAATCAAATCAAGTTTGTGTTCACTAGCTCTTTTCACATTAGAAGATGAACAAATCAGCTGAACAGGCGAGTCGACTGACAGTTGTTCATCTGATGTGAATTTTGAGACCAACTTGTGATGACTTTCTGTGTAGGCAAAAATATCTGAATGACTTGTACATAGAACATATTTTCCCTGCNGTGATATTAATCTCCTACTACCAAACGAATTGTCAGTTGTATTTATAGTGTGATAATTGTACAGCACATGGCATATGACCATCTTACATTATTTTGGTACGATTTGCAAAAGATAACTTTTTGAAAACTGTCCTAAATTTGCTTGTTATGTAGATCAGAAATCTCATTTTGAGTTTGGGTGCTAACAGAATTCCGCTTTTGCAGAAAGTTGTTTATATTTTGCAGTATTGATATGTTGACATTAGCAAATGTCGAATGACACTCTCCGCCAAAGAGATCAACACAATAAAAGAAAGATACGAAATGAGACTAGCTCTGTTTTCAACAGAAACAAGCCAAAATAACATGGCCCTGCAAATCATTGTATTCTTACTTCATCGCAAACATCTTCGGAGTTGATATAGTGGCCTTTTTTAAATTAGCAAAGTAACATTTGTTCTGTGTGGGAATGAGACTTGGAGGACGGGAAAACATTCTAACTAATTTTTTCTCTGCTGAGCTGGGGGCGATGGAAGACATGGACAAAAATACCCTGAGATGTCCTTTGCCAAAGATCTACCTGGCACATATTCCACAAGAGCAAGTCGCATTTCTTTGCAGCAGTCATTGAAGAATCAGACAACTGAAGAGGTACGAGAGTCATCGCAAAACATCTTCAAGAAATCAAGGAAAGAAATGGAAAGAAGCAGGTCACGAGGGAACTTTGAAAGAAATAGCTTTTTCGAGAGTTTTGAACACCAAGAACTTGAAAATGTCAACACCTGGGGGGAACACCTGGGGGGGACGAGGAGCTGTGGCGTACAACAACAGCCATTTAACGCCGGTGTGGTTATTAAGGAAGAAAAACGCATTTCTGACGATGTGGCTCCAGAGAGATGTTGGGAATGGAACGCACTGAGATAGCTGGGGAAAGAAAGTGCACCAACATAACGGAGTGATTTCAGATTGAAAATGTTTGAAAACGCAGAAAAAATAGGTATTAGAGCATTCCTTATATTTTATGCTGCATTAATGTTATGA
The DNA here is from genome assembly GCA_004194415.1 of Aurelia aurita. Taxonomy (NCBI): domain Eukaryota; kingdom Metazoa; phylum Cnidaria; class Scyphozoa; order Semaeostomeae; family Ulmaridae; genus Aurelia; species Aurelia aurita. The sequence goes on along the minus strand of REGM01000052.1, from coordinate 995,701 downwards.
TCAAGTTCTTCACCGTTGCATTATCCCTGATTTTAGAGGAATTATGGAAGGATGAAGAAAGAATTCGGAACAAAGTAATCTGAACATGAAATTGGAGTAGCTGTTTATATGGGCGTTCTGCACCCCCCCCCCCCCAATAATTTTTTAGCCTGTTAACCGTTACGTAATTGGATGGATTTCTTTCCTGTTATCCAATGATGGTGCGAAAACTTTGGGGCCTGTCTCTGTGAGTCAAATAAGCGTTTATACAGAAAAACATTGTATTTAGTGTCATTATTATTGCATTGATCAAATTTGTGACGTCATTTATGACCTATATGACCATCCATAAAGGATATACGCAACCTCCTCGCGCACTTGTTGTGTTGTTTTGTCACTACTGTAGACATAGCACGTACCCTCATCTTACAATGAATAAAAGTCAAATAACTTGAATTTCCTGCTAGAGCTATGTTTAATCAAGCGTATTTTAAAGAGAGGTTTTAGTTCAAATCATAGATCATTATATCGACATTCATCTGCAAATTATCTTAGTTTAGCTGCTAGCTAACGCCATACCGCCTAAAAAGTAAAAAGTTGCGCTCAGTTTAATTACAAAATACATTGCTACATCTATATTAAAAATTTACCTCGTGGTTTTCCAGCTGTTACTCAACTGACTCGAAGAGTTAAGAAGTTAAATCGTTTTGTCAAAAGAACGCCGAGCTTGTCGATGGGAACTGGCTAACATATATGTGCTTTTGGAACTGAAAGGACTCTGACACGATGGGAACAATTGTTTCAAATATGCAATCTTTTTGAGGTAAGTTACGGCTTCGTTTTTTCTTATCCCAGTGCAGTGGGAACAGTCCATTTGATTCAACGTTGAATTCAGGTTTCAATGCTAATCAACTAGATATGAATGTTCCATCTACATAAATTTTCTGAAGCAGGTTCAGCGTAAGAATTTTACAGTTGATACGACGTTGCATAAGTGTAAGGGAAGATAAAATTGGGGGGGGCTGCCCTATAAAAAATCCATTGTTTACGAAATCTTTGCTCGACTTAAGGCGGTTATGGCCGATTTTAGTGAATTTTTCAAACGTTTGGGGCTTTCACCCCCCAGCCCCCCTGCTCCCTGCGCCTATGTGACGTTGAAGCAACGTTGATCTAACCCTTGGCCCTGCGTAGCCATCTTTCTGCCATTCAAAGGATCTTAAATTTTTCATTATCCTGCAAAGGAAATTTCACGTTTTTAGAGTTCATCATTGCATGAGTTCGGTTATTAAAGATTTTTATTTGCAGTGTTCACCAGATATTTTAAGCATTCAAGTAAACACCGATTTCCTTCAATCGCATGAAGTTCTCCTCTTCCAAAAAGTTTCTAGCTTTTCTTGCTGATCTCAGCAATTCAATCCTGCAGTTTCTGCCAATTTTATTTTTCAATTAATTTCCGAGCACAACAGATGAGACCAATCACGCAACCAATGACGAAATATAATTTAGTAGGACTTGTGGATGATTTCCTCTCCTTTTGAAGTTCGTTTAGCTCCTCGCCTCCAGTTAGTTATCCAGTTTAACCCCTAAAAAGCGATATCAAANAGTGTTCATTAGTAATCAACTAATGGGAAAGCGTTTATATCTAAAATATGTCTTGGAAAATCAAATCAATTTTGTGTTCACTAGCTCTTTTCACATTAGAAGATGAACAAATCAGCTGAACAGGCGAGTCGACTGACAGTTGTTCATCTGATGTGAATTTTGAGACCAACTTGTGATGACTTTCTGTGTAGGCAAAAAAATCTGAATGACTTGTACATAGAACATTTTTTCCCTGCTCATTTTCACACCAGCCAACTTGTCTGTCTAAGACAACATGTCCACCCACATGATTTATTCATCTTCTTGTGTGAAAAAGGCTATTATGTTTCCTAGTTTTCTTCCACTTAGAAATTTTGGAAGCTTTTTAAAGTCCTGCAAATGAGTAACAATTTGTATAAAATTTCACTTCAGTCAAGTTGAGTAAGTTTCATACAGTAACATTGTGATAAAGATACCTCCGAAATATGCATGCACTTTTTTGTCACCTTGCCTGCTATCATCATCATCAGACTCATATTGATTGCCAGTTGTTATAGAATCATAAACTTTATGTACAAACAAATCATTTTCATCAGCTTTCACTTCTCTTCTCATTTTCTCAACAAAGTCTTGTCTTTGAGGATCGACATGTTCCTCTGTTCTAGGTTTAGAGTGATAAAACTTTTCCAGCATTTTCATTGTTTTCTTGTTTTCACGTCTGAGAGATTTGAGATGCTTATAAAATTTTTGATCATCTTGTAACAGATTTGATAAATCGTGGTCAAAGCTCCTGGAAGAGTTAGTTGCTGAATATGTATCCTCCTGTTGCTCCCGAGAATTATCTTCTGTTTGCCAATCTGTTATGCGTCTTTCAAGATCCTCATTAAGCATCACTACTTGCATTTTTGTTTTGCTTGATGCATTCTTGAATCTCTCTCCCCCACCATCGTCTTCTGTTAAATCATTTGTTGTGAGTGGCAGTCTCGTTTCTGGATGCCTTGGTCTAACAATACAATTGTTTCTGAAAGCTGTGGCAAAGTGATTTTGTGAGGTTGCCATGATGAAGTCAGAGCTAGTAGTAAAGAAAACAAATCATCATCATCATCATTACTTTATTTTTACAGTAGGCGAGAATTAATTATAGCTCAAATTTACAGCTAATTTAAGCCTACGAGGTTGAGCTGCAAGGCATAATTATTAGTGTTACTATTTTATTAATAATGCTACAAAAAATATGGCCAAATTCAAAAGCTGTAGTTTAACTTAAATAATTTTTTGGTCTGCAGAAATGTCATGTGAGCAATGTGTTTGCATCAAAATGATGCTTTTAGTTATTGGAAACGCAGTTTTTATAATTTAGGCCTAATAAAATGAAAAGCGGCAACTTGGACCTTTCCACTTCAAAATAGCTTGATGATCAAATGCAGATGATGTGCGACTCTGAATTATGATCACACGATGTACTTTGACACATAGAATCAAATATCAAGAATATTAGATCATTTCAACTGTTTTATAACCTCATAAATATAAATATATACTCACAATCCACAGCTCTTTACGAAACAACAACCGCCATTACATTCAAATAACCGAATCGCTGTTTACAAATCTTTTGTTTCTTCCCATGGAAACGAGAACAAATAGCAACTCAGTATCAGATAGAGGCAAAAACATAAGGGCGTCTAATTTGGAACACAACACAACAACAACTTTAGCATACATGAAATGGGGATAGGACCAGGAGCTGTTGCTGATAAATACAGCAATTCACGCAAAAAGAAGCTGTCAAATCGATGCTGGGAGCAGTTTCCAAGAAAATGTGATGGTTCATTGATTCCATGTGTAGCTGCAGAGATCCATGTTTGTGATAGCACAGAAGATCTGAAAGCCATAAATGAAGGGTCACCTCTTCTGCTTATGGCTGCTC
>REGM01000052.1:963209-986880 GCA_004194415.1 Aurelia aurita | reverse complement strand
CCATAACCAGAGGGATTTATGGTCTGTGTGATGGACTCACTTTTGTTGTCACAACGACTTCAGTATAAACAAATTAAGCAAAAAAAGATCTAGGCAAGCCAATATCATTATTTGAATAACCATGAATAACAGATTTCACAAGATCTCTGTAAAACTGGGACAACAAAAGTGAGTCCATCACACAGACCATAACTCCCCCTCGTTATGGTCTGTGACGCAGGCTATACTGGGGTGCGTGCAAATAGGAGGGACTCGCTTTTTACCGAGATCATGATATCAAAATGGGTGCTTTTTGGGAGAGGGCGTTTATTGTATTTGAGGTGAGGCGATTAGATATAATTTAAACATTTACGCCATGGAGAAGTATAATAATCCCATGGAAATGTATGAATTTGGTTTATTTCCTTGAGTAGACCATTGGCCACTGTTGCAAACGGTTTTGAAGCTAAAATAACAAAATCCATTTTAAATATTCATTACTTAATTAGTGCTATCATTTATCGCCGCCTTGAAGATAATTTTGACAAACGAAAATCGATATTGTAATCTAAAATGAAACCATAAAATTACAAACAAAGATAAGAAATGAATAATTTAGCATTTCTGAATTTAAATCTTGGCAAACACTCTACATTTTGATTTGGATCCATCAAGACTATCCCACTCAATTCACTGAGCAAGATTTACTTTTTAAAGACGTATTCGTTCTAATTTCCAGACCGTAACGTAATATGCCTGAGTTCAGGTGTATTTACCTCAGTTCGAATAAACATTCTCCTTGCCTTCCAACAAGGTTATAGATTTTCTTTATTTTTTCTTTTTCTTTCAACTTGTTTTGCAACAGAAATGAAACAATAGAACAACAACAATAGAAAATTGCAACTTATGTTTGAAGTAGCTATTCTGAATTACGTTACGTTTCTACCATTAGATTACCACTTCTATCAAAGCTACGGGGCTGCCGCGGCATTATACATCAGCAAAACCGTATGCTGTTGATTGTTTGATGATTGTCTGGTTAAAACACTGCAGCCAACAAAACTTGTAACAATATTTATCGTTTGCTCTTATGAACCACATTTTGCATATGCAGCACTATTGTACTGTAGTGTGAATGTCCAAATTTTCCTGAATCAAATGAGAGTTCGATTCTAGATTACTTAAAAAATAGAAAGCTATAGGTCGTTTATCCTAGGTTGTAGAGAAAATGCGAATTGTGAAGCGAAACGAAACGTTCAGTGCGGGTTGGAACCCTCTTTCAGTGACTACGTTTGTCAGTCTATCAGCAGAGCGATCTGGCCACGGATTATCGTCCGAGCCCTTTTTGCAGTGAGATTCGAATCTGTGGCCCCTTGTCATGACGCTGATGTAATGAGGTGAGGCTCAAACCCCTGCTCTCTGAATTATTCTGGCTGTGAAGTCACAGGATTACGCCAGCGCCACTGTGCCACAACACATTCGAGTGCCTCGTAATGACGCAGGTCATCATAGGCCCATTTCTGACAGAAATCCCTTTTATTATTGGCACACCACCACTTTGCGTCATAGGCACATATACTTGCCTTACTAGATGACCTAGATGAATCCAACACCTTGTTTACGATAAAATATAATGAAGAGATTTCGGTTGAAAATTTAATCAATTTTTAGTGTTGGAATTCACAGTTAAAGTGAGAATTTGCCTATTTATTTTACAGGTGGCTGTGATTGACAATAAATATGGATACTCATAATACAAGCTGTATTCATTCCACCAGTATGCGTTTCAGATCGAGTTGTTATCATAGCCGATTTGTTTACTAATTTGCTTCATATCACGAAAAGTATTTGCTGAAAGAAATTCAAAGGTTAGTGAGTGAATACTTTGATTTTTCTAATCTTTTTAGTATCATTTTTATTATCTATTTCTTGTTTTTTATTTGCTGTCAACAGTATATTTTCTTGACTAACCAACCCAAACATATATTACACTCACGCGTAATAAACGCAGTGTAGACTTGCTCTAAGTTTCGTTCGTGTTAGCGAGCAAAGCGAGCACTGCAATTTATTCACTAATAAATTAATACACAGGGTAATTCAAAAAGGAATTTCTAGCCTTTACAGATATGCAAAATCGTGAAATATCCACCACTGTCAATTAACGATAGCAAAAGAAGAACTATTCTTTTTTCTGCTGCATGGTGAAATCTATTCGCGAAAACGTGATTAGCGTTTGCTTAGCACAGTGATTCAAATTGTAATTTTCGTGAAATGATGACGAGAGAAGAGCTTCCCTTTTTCTTCTGCATGTTGCCATTTATTCTCAAAAGTGATTAGCATTTGCTTGACTTGTCTGACTACATCTTACATTAAGCTCTTTCTTGAGTGCAACCAGACGTGATAGTATACATATACACGCAGCAGGGCAGCCCTTTCAATACTAACAGAATAAATTCAATGGATGTTAACGCTAAAGATGGTGGCAAAGAACCTTTTACCAAGACGCATTACATTCTTCAATCGAATTCCTATAGTATCGGTAAAGATTCGTAATTGGAACGCAATGCATCTTAAGGCCGGCCTCCACTTGCAGTAGTTTTAGTTGGCGACTGGCGCGCTTGTCTAGTGCGCATGCTCTGTTATTAGAGAGCATGCGCACTAGAGTAGCGCACCGGTCGCCGACCAAAACTACTGCAGTGGAGGTCGGCCTTTAGTGAAAAGTTCCTCGCCGCCATCTTTAGCGTTTTCGTCTATTGCTTGTATTGCATGGTACAAATTTGTTGACTGAATTCTACGTCTGCTTGACTTGACTAATTCTAGATATCAAATTAAGATCCCATGTATAGTCGAACTATATGTGGCATATTATACTTTCAATTTCTATTGGAAGGTTTATTTAGTTAACAAGTTCATCGTTGCTATTGCATGCTCCATGACTAGACATTTTTAGCCATAGACCTTTTCACCAAGTAGCAAACGAGATTCGAAAGGTCGATTCTTTCTGCATTATCGTAGAAAATCAAATTCGATTTCAATTGTTCAAGACTTCGAGTAATGAAGATGTACTAGATTGAACCGCTCGTCCCAAGCCTCACATCTGGTAAATTGAAAAGGTTTATTCTTCAAAACAGTCTTTGGGCTTTATTTTTATATACATCTTTATTGGAAAGGCTCGATTGAGCGTCGTTAGAGCTTCAATCACTATTATGCACATTCGGAAATTCGCCAGATTTGTACAAAATGTATAAAAATATCACTCGACCCAGACTCGTTTGAAGAATAGCTAAAGTCTTATTGCATATTAAGCCTCTGCAGATTCTACATCAAGCTTGCTTGGTATACATTTGTTGTCANAATTAGATTAAACTTTGGGTGCTAAATTCGAATCCAGGCTCTAAAATTGTGTATGAAAGAATTTTGAGTAACTTCCAAAACGAGGCTGTTAATTGAAGTGGTGTATTCTAAATGATTTCAATCCCAGCTTATTCTCTAAAAAGTCAGTTAACTTGGCCTTAGCTGCACTCTAATGTCACCGCCTTTTCATTTGACCAATTTTGTGACGATAATATGTCTTTCTTGGGAAGTGAAGGCTGACCCCTCCCGCCCCCAAGCAAGAAGCACAGTATTGTTGTGTCTGTTTCAGTTTGAAGCAGATAAGTTTGCTGAAATTTCAGATGGGAATCGAAGCTGAATGATGAGCCTTAACGGGATAAATAAGACGTAAAAAATTTTGGGACCAAACCGGCAGATCCCGACTAAAAAGATCCCGACTAAAAAGATCCCGACTAAAAAGCATAAATTTATGTTTTTCTAAATCAACGCTTCATGCCCATTCAAATGATGGAAATAATTTTTTGAAATTAAAATTTAATTTAAATTTTTTGAATTTTTTGAATTTAAAATAATTTTGTCAAAAACGACATCGATACATCTTCAATTATCTACAAACACATCCATCTTTAAACTGATAAATCTATATTTGATAACATGATTCTATGATTCTCAAAGATGATAGATCTTACTGAAGATAGAGATCTACATTTGTATCAGAAATTGCTGCTTCTTCGTCAAAATAGGCGTGCAAGAGATCTTCTATCAAGGCTTTTTGTTTAATTTTAAAAACCATAACATCTGAAAAACGCCTTCGTTGCCATTGGTTTCAAATCTTTAGGCAAAAATCGAATTTGAATTTCATATTAATTCGATTACGACGTCTGTTTTCAATTTACATAGGTAGAACCAAAAGGATACGATCAATTTGTTAAACTGCAGTGTTAATAGAAAATTACATTGAATGATATTAGGATCAATTCATATTCATTGTTCTAAAAAGTTGGAAGATATAATTTAGATATAATTTTAGTGCTTTTAATCTATGGCGTTTTCAGTATTTACAGTTAGAGATTAACGATTATTATTGCTATTCATACTTTGCCACACGCTGCACATTTATTTGATATAATTTAGCAAGATTGGGTACTTTCCAAATGTTCTGCATGAGCTAGTGTATAAGACAGTTCCGCAAGAAACAAGGGAAGAATGAGAGCAGAGAAAAGAAGAATTAGTGTTAGAAGGAAGAAAGAAACGTAGGATCAACATCAAAAGGTATTATTACGAATGAGCCGCTAGTGACGTGATTTTAAAGTTATTCTGAAACTTACTAGTTGGTTCAAAAAGAAAATTCATTAGAAGTGTTAAAGAATGGCAAAAGCAGGTCTACTACAATGTGAAAGTAATTCAAGGAAGATTTCCTGGAAGCAGAAAAGTTTTGTGCAGCAATGTTGGTACTTCCAAAAAAGGTGAAATTAGTTGAAGAAGAGAATTCATAAGAAGTGTTAAAAAAGATTGATAAAAGTAGGTTCACTGAAATATTAAAGTAGTTCAAACAGCCAAAGGTGTACCAAACAGCCAAAGGTGTACCAAACAGCCAAAGGTGTACCAAACAGCCAAAGGTGAACCAATTTCCATATCTTTTCCATCGCGTTTGTCTCAATGGTACTTTTCTTTGTCTTCATATTAAGACGACCTAGAACAGAATTTCATAAGTTCCGAAGTATGTGTACTTGTTTAATAATTTTGCGGTCGGAACCTATTTAAGCGATCAAGTAAACACCCATTCTATACCGGGTGTCCCAAAAAAAAGTATACAGATTTGGTCGACTATAGCGATGAGAATTTAGCATAAAACAATCCGAAAACATTTTTAAAAAATACCTCGATAGTCAACTTGAACATAGATACCTTGTTTGCTGACATTGATGTTTTTGAGAGTTGAAATATTAATCTTCAAAGCACAAATTTGCCTCGACCTCCAAACCAGAGCAATGGCGTTTTGGCCTAAGTCGTGAAATCAGTTGTTGATATTAAAATGACTGAAGTTTACTTTGGAGCTCCCTTGATGATAAGTGTCACGTAAATTATGCTTTTTAAAACGTATCTGTTTCGCAATTTTAAATGTTTCTCCTCCTGCTTTAAAGTTTTTCAAGTCTATTGTTGATTTATTCACTGTGCTGTAAGAATTTGCTTAGGCCCAAACGCCAAAGCTCTGGTTTCGAGGTTGAGGCAAATTTGTCCTTCGAAGATTAATATTTTAACTTTCAAAGCATCAATATCAACAAACAAGGTATCTATGTTCAAGTAGCCTATCGAGGTATGTTTTAAAATGTTTTTGGATTGATTTGCGCTAAATTCTCATCACTATGGTCAACCAAAGCTGTATACATTTTTTTGGGACGACCGGTATATTTCATTGTAGCCAGCAAATTCCTATTGGTGCCGATGACCTCATTTCATTCATCAGTCCTGTTCGGTAACTTAGTTAGTTTTCTGGTCGCTTGGATCAAATAATTCTATCCAATCTTTCCTAATCACGAATCTCGCATGCAATTTCCTCTTTTTACAAATACTTTGTAGCTTATCCTATCATCGTGAATTTCTAAAAGCAAGCTGGTGTCTCCATGCAACAGTAACCTGCGCATGGACGATGCTCCTGCAACATTTTGTTTACGATGTCTCCTAAAGCCCATGGCTCAAAATACGGGTTTCTTTTAGCTATCATTTCAAAACATTTCACATGATTTGGGGTAACTATTATTATTGGTAAATTATTTTGTCTTTGATATAACTGAAAAAGAAGAAAATTATAAGATCATCAGCAAAACCAAATTTTTCAGATTTCTCAAAAGTGGAAACTCTTTTCTGACGCAGATATCCGATTGAATACATCGTGACCCTATATATTGAAAAAAGTAGACTTCTGTCTCTGTTGACACGGGAGAATCAACAAAGTAAACATAAGCAAGGCAGGTTTGACACGACAAAATCTCAAACAAATATTTTGAAATTGAAATGTGTCACAATTGCTCACTTTCTGTTTCATTTACGTAGATAAATTCAATTTGAATTGTTAAAGTTGTGAGATAAATGTGCTTTTTCAATTCTACCACCAACTGAAATAATTCAAAGCAAATTAAGACCACATGCTGTTTTCTCACTTTCTGATGCTTCTTTTAATAAAGAATTAAGTTGTTTTTACACAATTTGTTTATTTCATTAAGAGCCAAAGTGATTTACTTGCATATCACAGCAACGTGATTAGTAAATAGCAAGGCAGACATTTTGAAGTAATTCATATGATGATATAGGCCTATCTATGAAATACGAACAACTGACTGACAACAAATTTTGGTTGTTTGTTTGTTTGTTTGTTGACATTGCATGCGATTTTCCGTGTGACAGTACGAGGTACCAGAGGAAGTTGAACAATTATTTAGGCACACTGCATATCTGCATATCAAAAAAGAACAAAATTTGCTGTGGTTTGCAAACTGGGTTTGACAAGAGACTTTGACTCAGTTAATTGCTCACAATCATCTTTCAATTCTTCAACTTTGAACAAAACAATCCTCTCCCATTTTGACCTGACCAAGCACGATGTTTTCCGGTGACATTTTCCACGATCATGGAAAGGTATAAGCTTTATTTTGATATCGTTTTTGGTTTGTTCGAAGTTCGAATTGAAGGACCTCAAGTGGCTCATTGTAGAAAAAAGCGGATCACACCCTTTAGGGGCATCTTTCCAGGGACTTAGTTCTGTGAGAGAAAAGCAGATGGATTGCTAGCAAATTTGATTAAGGATTTTAGTCCTTTTTGAAAGAATTTGAGATGAAACATCTTTATACAATCCCTCGTAATTTGAGACAGATGCAATCGATTTTGACAAACTAAATTTTCTTATCGAAGTTGATATGTTAGCTACACGGGTATTATCAGTTTATAGGAATCTGAAAAATGGTTTGAGAGCTACAGGCTTCCAAACGTCTTTACATTTTTTTTTAACCCACCTGGTATACCCATGAGATCTAAATTGATCTTCTTCACAGAAAGGAAGACTGCCAGTCATTAGGCCATCCGCCATCTTGAGTAGGAACAATGAGAAGGGAAAACACCAAGAAACGTTGCTTCATGGAAGGCGAACACCATACAGCATCACTTAAAAACAACAACAAAACTAAACACCAAGAAACGTTGCTTCATGGAAGGCAAACACCACACAGCATTACTTAAAACAACAACAAAACTATCGGAAGTTAAACAGCAATGCAAATGAAAATGCAAAGCTCGTTCAGAGCCAAAAGTTGTTATACCATGTGCGGGATGGTTTCCATTTTGCTTACCGTTTCAAATATTGCTCAAAAAGCAAACAAACTAAGACGACGTTTTCAACAATTTAAAACTATTTTCTTCTTGTTAGTTGCAAGCATAAACTTTGAACAGCAGCTGCTTGCAAAATCATCGAACAGAAAAATAACTTGCTCAAGAGGAGAATCTCTAATTAATTACTGTCAATATTTGCTTATTTCGCCAGGATTTTGCTTGCTCGTAAATTAATTTCTCCATGCATTTTCAGATCACCAGCACCCTGGAAAATACTGATTAGTTTCGTTGATGTTTTAATGAGTTTTGTTTGTTAGACCGATTAAAATGAAATCAAAGAAATCTGAAGCGAAAAATAAATACAAGGTTGAGTTTGTGGAATTTTTTATCAGTTCAATTATTGTTTAAGACATAAAATAGATGTAAGTTTCAGACAAACAATTAGAAAACATGATTTTAGCAATTAATTACAAAGCCAGAATAATTTAAGGGATTACAAACGATAAAAAGGAAATACATCTGTTTGCACATGCTGCAACCAAAATCTGCTTCGTGGTAAGGACTAAAATGCCGTTTCGTGTCATTTAATCGCATTTTAGTGACATGTGTAGAGCATTAGTTTATGTTCAAAGTCTACAGACAAGAAGAGAGATATGTTGCCTTTCAAGAAGCATGTCTTTGGCTCCGTAAAATTATTCGTTGGTAATTTTTGTGGAACTATGAAAGTAGAAGAACACTGCTGCATCTGACTTCAGCTGTTGAAAGACAGATGTGATTTTATGCGTAGAAATATCTCCTTACTAGTGACACTAGTACTAAGTCGAATATGTAAAGGAAGATTGATGTGAACGCAGCTATACTCCTGCATATGCATTTGCGAGTCCAGTTAAATCATTTGATAAATTTGAAGAACATAGTTCATGATTTTATGTACCATCTGAGCAGAAGGTTGCCGACATAAATGCCTTAAAGACGGTGACTCGTAAGCGTACATTTGGTAAGTTATTGATAATTTTTTGAAACTCTGCAATCATCCCACTATACTATTTTTCATGGCCCGTCCAACATGGATAATTTTTATGGTGCATCCGGGTGTTTATGTTGAATATAAACAACACACATGTCATCGTAAACATTTCATGACCGTTCCGTTAACAAAAAAATAAACAGATTTATCAATAAAACCACCATTAACATTACTGCAGTACAACCACCTGATAAGGTCAGTTGGATTTATCTAAACGTCAGTTNGGTTGCCGACATAAATGCCTTAAAGACGGTAACTCGTAAGCGTACATTTGGTAAGTTATTGATAATTTTTTGAAACTCTGCAATCATCCCACTATACTATTTTTCATGGCCCGTCCAACATGGATAATTTTTATGGTGCATCCGGGTGTTTATGTTGAATATAAACAACACACATGTCATCGTAAACATTTCATGACCGTTCCGTTAACAAAAAAATAAACAGATTTATCAATAAAACCACCATTAACATTACTGCAGTACAACCACCTGATAAGGTCAGTTGGATTTATCTAAACGTCAGTTTACACCAATCAAATTCATTCGAATGCAAAGGGTTGCCGCAGAGATACGATTCCTCCATACTTTATCTCGTCTTCATACATGAAAATTGTCAATTTGATATCAATGAATGTATTCGGCGTTTCAAAGTTTTCTTCAAAAGTTTGTTAATGAATGAACGAATACTGTTATCTTGTGAATTAAGCCCACAAACAGGTGAAATGTTTGACACGCGAATCTTTCGGATATTTCAAGTTAAACAGTCATTGAATGAGTTCATTTACTGACCTGACCAGCTTCGAGAGACTACCGCTGGAAAGGACATAAAGGAAGAACTGCTAAAAGCGAATGTTGTAAATAAATGGTAGTATAGAAAAAGCAAGGTATGAGGTTTTTGCCAAAATTCATGGTTATCTATATTTGGATGTTTCTGTAACAGAATAACCTTTCTAGTGAAGAATGTTTTCTAGAAGATTTAGCAAATTCAAAAGCAGGTGAATTGATCAGATTTATGATAAACATTGAGTAATGACAAACGGACTGTGACATAATGCTTGAAAAACATGATATAAACTCCAAGGATTTCAGAGGATGAGTTTCCGATGACCGGAATATTTCCTGTCATTTGTCTGTATGTCCATTTCCTGTCATTTTTTTACATTTTATGAAGAATATCGTATCTGTTTTCAAAAATAAAGAATTTTTATGAGCTTTTTCTGCAAAAATTTTGCCGTAAGGTTTTTATTTTTCTATTTTATTTTATTCAATAATCTATAATTGAGAAGTTGAAAATGTCTTTGTTCACCTTGTTAGGAGATATAGATTTGCAATGATTTCTTGACTGTTTCTTGCGGGAGACTATGGTAAGACACCTGGAGAGTTTCTTGATACGAAGCAATATTTTTTAATGATCAAATTAATGATGGGCAGGAAGACTTTGAATTTGATTTTGTTTTTTGCTTTGATCGTTCGAGTTGTAAGTTGTCTTGCTCTCGTAAAACAAGCAGCGAGAAAATCGATGACCATAGTTGCAAGAAAAATTTCAGAATAACATAGACATGATTGTAGAAATAACGTATTTATTTGTATGTTGGCATGTGCCTTCGTTGCGTGTGGCAGACAAACATTTCAGAAGGTGCAGCAGAAATCGTTGGTATCGTTTCACTGCAGGCCCGTCGGAACGAAATTCATATTGGGGGGCTGAAACTAGATGCGAGCGGAGCGAGTAAAAATGGGGGTCCGGGCGCTTGCCCCCGGGAAAACTTTTTGTGACCACGCCCTTTAGATCGTTGGAAAACGCCTCTATTATGAAGAATTTGCCATCTAAAGGAGCAAAGGATCGCGACTAACGGGAGGCTTTCCCGGGAAATTTTGAAAATAGGACCTCAAAATCACTTAGAAATAGACTGTTTTTTAATAGAAACGTGATAGCTTGATAACTCCGATATGCTCTGATAACTTCCTCTAGTAAAAATAAGTTTAAATCTTCATTTCCATATGCTTGACTTTTTAACAGCCTTATAAAATTATTGGGGGAGCCCCCCCAGCCCCCCCCCCGCTTCCGACGGGCCTGCACCGTATTGTTCAGGCGATATTGTTAATTTTCTGTTGTAGTTTTGAAGTTTGTAAAAAGTTACATTGTGATTACAATCTCTGTGAGTTACGCTCTCTTTCATCAGCAAGCTATCATCATAAAAGCTCCTTCGATACAAAAATCCGTCACAAAATATTTTATTCTTCTCCTTGTTTGATGAGCTTTCAAGCTCACACAGAAAAGTAGATATTTGTTGAAATCGCAACAACAGATGGGAAACTCAGCTTGATGATGACTAAGTCATGTTAATAATAGAATATTTCAAGACAACTTGTCTCATCCTCAGCTACGAAAGTTGGATAATTAGTGCTTTGAATTTCTACACGCGTTTAACTTTCTTAGCTGAGGATGAGACAAGTTGTCTCGAAATATTCTATTGTTAACATGAACTAGTCACCGAATTTGTCGACTTCTTTTAAGTTGGCCTAGCCCTTTTATTAATCAAAGCATCGATTTTTCGAAACAACTATGACATTTACTAGATTTTCTTAATTCTTTATCAGCTGAACATGGTTTAAACGAATTCGTCATCTTTATTACAAGACCTACTGGTCTGCTCCCGAACATGAGACTCGTCAAACTCATTTAATTAAGTATTTGAACTTAGTTTAGGCTTTTCTAAAGTTTGAAGATGATACTACATCAAAGCTATTGGAACAGCTAAAATCATATCCCGTTTGAAGTAGAAAAGTTAAGGGCGAGCACTAGAGATTTATGAGACAGTTGACTGATACAAAATAGAAGATCGGGTTGTTGGAGAACGAATCTAAGATAGAACAACNAGCATCGATTTTTCGAAACAACTATGACATTTACTAGATTTTCTTAATTCTTTATCAGCTGAACATGGTTTAAACGAATTCGTCATCTTTATTACAAGACCTACTGGTCTGCTCCCGAACATGAGACTCGTCAAACTCATTTAATTAAGTATTTGAACTTAGTTTAGGCTTTTCTAAAGTTTGAAGATGATACTACATCAAAGCTATTGGAACAGCTAAAATCATATCCCGTTTGAAGTAGAAAAGTTAAGGGCGAGCACTAGAGATTTATGAGACAGTTGACTGATACAAAATAGAAGATCGGGTTGTTGGAGAACGAATCTAAGATAGAACAACACAAGCAGAGGAAGTTTCAGTCGAGTGAAATGTGGAGCACGTCTACTTAGGAAGGTAAAGATGATCTCTTTGGAAAGTTGAAAGTGAATGAGAAGCATATCTTTTTCGAAGAGAACTGCAAAATGGTGAAGTTGTCATAGTTTTGCTTTAAGTTTCTGATGAAAATTGTCGCCGGGTTGAAAGATCGCTATTAGTTTCATCTCTCTGATACTTTAGGTTCGTGTTTGAGGACCATAAAGTTGTTGGCTCGTAGAAAATTTACTACTACTTCCATCGAATTTGATTCGTAGAATGGCGAACGTACTATCGATAAAAGAGACCGTTTTATACAAGTGTAGTAGCCCTAATTGTATAGGTTGATGGGATCGTCAGCTTAATAAATACAAAGTCTCAATGATGTCGTGAGTAAATTCTTTCCCAATTCATCAAACAAATTCTGTGTTCCATTCAAAGTAGACTACGAAACGAGATCAAAATGCAGTTTCAAGGCTATGCCACATGCCACAGTGAGATGTGAAAAGATTTTCACTGACGCTTCCACCCCACTGTTCTCGTTAACTCTCTTTGCATTCGGATTTTTCCGACTAATTGAATATACAAATCAACGCAGAACTTGAGGATTTATTGTGTAACAACTCATCAATTCAATTAAATATTCGAGTTTGCGCACTTGATCGTTTAAAAGACTTGATAATTAAGTTTGCAGGTATAGATCAAGGGAATCTTTTTGGATCCGTCTTCTGGACATTCTCTCATGGTAAAGAATTTCGACAAATTTTTCTTCTTGATTCGTCGAGAAAGCGGACAATTTCAGTATTTATCGAATCTCGTTGGAACATGGTTGTTTAAAAGACTCGTAAGTTTGCAGGTGTCTAGGAAAAAGTTTTGCTTGGATCTGTCTTCTGAATATTCTCTCATGGTCAGGAATTTTGATAGATGTTTCTCCTTTGGTTTGACGAGAAGGGCTTAGATATCTTAGCTACAGTTTTTAAAGGTTGATGTGTTGGTGTCACATACTGTTTGAGAGAAAATGAGATATTGGCGCTGCTTCTTCCTGTAGAATATTGATGAGACACTTTCACGTTGGTTTCTCCTTATAAAAGAACTTTCTGCGCTTATTCCGACAACAAGTTAACTTTTTACTAATTGCTTGTGTTTTGACTTTTTTTAATGATCCTTGGAGTAAGATTTAAAGGAATATGCTGAGTACTTTTCTGGAAATCTCAGCAAAATCTTAGCGAGCTAAATTGATGGGATTTGTGATAAATTACAAGATTTTCAAATGAATTTTGTTCTCAGTTGAATAGACGAGCGTTGAATCTTTTAATTACATCAGATAAAGTAAAAAGGTTAGGCAAGATGTTTTTGGATTCATGGGATTAAATCAAAATGATCGGAAAATCTGCTGTCAATAATTTTCATTCAGCTATCACGAATTTTACATTGAATGTATGTGAAGAAAGATATCTTTGCTTCAAATTTTTTCATATCAATTTCATGTTTTTCATTCGTCCTTTTCGTTTGTTATCTCATGAGCGATAGGACACCGATTGTGTATCAGTGTAAAATTTGTGTCAGTGGTGAGCCACCTTAACCTATTGTTTTTGTGTTTTGAACTTATTTTTACTTGTAGTGAGCCACCTTATCGCTGGTCGGCGAATTAAAAATTTTTTGGTAGTGAGCCACCTTAANAAAATGATCGGAAAATCTGCTGTCAATAATTTTCATTCAGCTATCACGAATTTTACATTGAATGTATGTGAAGAAAGATATCTTTGCTTCAAATTTTTTCATATCAATTTCATGTTTTTCATTCGTCCTTTTCGTTTGTTATCTCATGAGCGATAGGACACCGATTGTGTATCAGTGTAAAATTTGTGTCAGTGGTGAGCCACCTTAACCTATTGTTTTTGTGTTTTGAACTTATTTTTACTTGTAGTGAGCCACCTTATCGCTGGTCGGCGAATTAAAATTTTTTTGGTAGTGAGCCACCTTAAGTGCAGAGGTGTCCTATCGCTCATGGTTATCTTCGATATTTCATAAAGTAATTAATTCCTCTCTTGATATAGTTTTCCTATCTCTACATTTTATCATTTTAGTTTGAAAAAGCTGTGTTAAAGACAAATGACGGATATATAGCGCCTAGTTTAAAAATAGGACAGAAGATGTCTGAGTGGCTTTATTGTCCAGTACATTTGGTAATCTCTCGAGGTCATCAAATACAATGGAATACAATAGACTATATTTGGATTGCCCAGGCCCCTGATTTAAGTCGCCTTATATCTCCGTCATTTGTCTTTAAGGGTCTCTTTAAAACACTTAAGATTTTGAACCAACTGGAACGAAACTTAATTACGTAAAGTATGATATATTACAATCAAGCTTTTAGCTATTCTGCAAAAGAGTCTGGATTGAGCGACATTTGTGCACATTTTTTAGAATATTTGAATAATTTTCTAATGTACACAATAGTGATAGAAGCTCTCACGTCGATCGCTCGAACGTCAAACCTTTCGAATTCTGCTATCCTTATCCTAAGTAAAATATTTATAAAGATTGACAAAATATCTAAATGGTAAGCTCATTTGATGATGTTGTTGATGGCGACCATATTATTTGATGTGATTCATTAATCTAATGTATTTGTTTACCCAAAATAGTCTGTTGGCAGGTTTGCTTGTAAATAAACAAATATTTTCGACTTATTTGTTGACTCAAGAGAGAATGCAAATGTCTTAAGATGTCGTCAAACTCATAATGAGCACGATTCTCCAAGTTATCTGCAATCATTTACATCATTTGTAATTGCACATCACCAGAAGTTAAAGGTAATGATATAATGATCGTCGCCATTTCTTCATAGACATCGAGGGACCTGTATTGGTGTAAGTTGCTGTATAATTTGTTGAGTGGCGCAAAAATCTCGAAATATTGCACAGAGCAGAACAATCAGGGGTCATTGATATCAGGCTAGTTGTTTAGTGGAACCAATTTGTGGATGAGTTTTGTCAGAGTGTGCCACAGAAAATTGTCACATACAGTACATCGTCAGGACCATTTTGAATACCGTTGTCGATGTCGGATGAGTTTGTCGCCGAAGTTCGTCAGATACATTGTCATAGCCATCTGGCACTGTTTTTGGTTTCTTTTTAAGACTAGTTTGCCGAATTTGTCACCAAAATTTGTCAGCTGAATTTTACATTCGTAAATGCTCGATAATTAATAATGTCGATTACCAGAACAGCCGGACATCCTGATATCAGTCTAATTGTGCTATGGAAACCAAATATGGTTTTCGTCTGAAAGTGCCCACAGAAATTCGTCACTTAAAAATTGTCCTTCCTTCACCTTCATCGAATCTGTGTTGTTTGTCTCAAGACCTAAAAACTTACAAACTAACTCTTCTTCATTGGTAAATTTTTGTTTATCGATTCCTGTTTTCTTCCTCAGGTGAGCAACATGAGGGTTCGATGCCCTGAAACCCTGAAACTTGCTTACACATCCATCCCTCCTTACATCTACAAAACAGAAGATTCAAAGATTGCCGGAGTGTTTGGTACATTCCTGGAAGATGCAATTAATTCGTGGTGCGCTGGACAAACCAACTTTTCATATTTAGAAGTTAAATCTGGATTATCTGGCCTAGAAGAACATATCATGAACGATACAGTCGATGTGATTTTCCCGATTCCTTTTGCTTCAAAGAAAAGATTTTATCTTGGCAGGCCATATGTTCCTGTTGGTAAGACTTACAAATTTCAATTTCTATGCATTTCTTATGTCAAAACTTTTATTTTGTAAAAATTTCTTGTGACATAAATTTGGGGGATATCTTTTGATGCAAATATCCTTCTGTCTTCTTCAACTACTCATAAGGCCAAGGTTGCACAACTTTTTGAAGCAAGATTTCTTATTTAATTCCCAAAAGGAAGACAATTTCGTTGGCAATTGTACACGTTTTAGATTTAATTTCCTGTTGTATCTCATGAATCAACGATTAGCTTTTTGTTAAAATTCTGAAATGTTTATAGCACTTTCAAGTTCCTTTCATTATTATTTCAGTAACAATAGTTCGTAAATTTTGCCAAAAATTCTAAATAAATTTTCAGATTCAGATTTTCGTATTCTTTCGATAGACACTAAAATGTCACATTAGTTGCATCGTGCTACAAAATTGACGAGAGATTTGCTTCTGGCCAAGGACCTAACTGAGCCGTCGCAAAAATGTTCAAAAATTGCAAGTTTTTTTTACGCTACTGAAAGTCAATATTTGGCGGTGTTTCCTGTGAAGTGATCAAAGTAAAATAATTCAAATATGAATATCTAAACGACATGTCCTACTAAAGTTTTAGGATTTCCTTTTAAATATCAAATTGTGTTTCCATTTACTTCTGAAATAAAATAATTGTTCTTATATTTAATCAAATATATATTGCCTTGCAGTTGAAAGTCCTGGCATTGCATTCTTTACTACCCTTGAACCAGACGCCAGAGATGCCATCGTTAATGCGCTTTCAAATGGTTGGCCTGCTCTCATTTTTGTCATCATGTCTGCATTGATCGCAGGGATGGTATTTTGGTTCTCGGTATGTCACACTTATTCTATTTTTATGAAACCTGTGCTTTTTGGAAAGCAAAATTTTCATCAATCGAAGATAGAGCCACACTTTCTCAGTTCTTTGTTTTGCTATTACATCCGAAGATGACAAAATATTGACTTTTAATTTGACAAATAGCTGTATTTTGAAAATGTTTCGCTAGATAGCATATTTGCCGATTCATGTGTTGGTATGATGTTGGGTGAATTTTATAAAACAAAAGATTCAGCTCTATGACATCACAAAACGATTTGCCTTTCTAAAGAATAGATTTCACACCTCCGGGTGCACTCAATCGAATCAAAATAAACAGTGACAGCAAAACATCATGGTTGGCTGCGCTGAAAGTGTGAAATGTATTCTTAAGAAAGGCAAATCGCTTCATGATGTCCGAGGGCTGAATCTTTTGTTTTATAAAATTCACCATTCCGTTGCAGAGTTCTAATTGGCAAATATTTAAAAAAAAAATTTTTTTATTCTTTATCAGGAATTAGCAAAACAAAGTCGACAGTCGAGAGAAACAGCTACTCTGCGTCAAGGCTTTTTATGGGAAGGACCTTTCAAAGGTTTCTATTGGGCAATGGTCTCCATGACGACTGTAGGGTAAGTTTTCTTACGTAACAACTTACCTTATAAGCACATTTATTACTAGATTGGATGTTTTGATACAGGTCTCTTTACTCTGAAGAGTCTCTTTGGTATATGTCGTAACCCAAAGTAATAAAATACTCCAAATTTCACCATCTTTTCGTTTTGTGAAAATATTCGTATCACGTCAACTTTCGTTCTAGAAATTTTTAAATTTTAGAATTACCTAGCCATTTAATGTTCAGCTAGGTGAAGATATGAATCTTCTAATTACATCCAACATTCCAACACTACTTGTGACGTAGATCCCTTTTCCAAGACCTATGCAAAAGACTACGGTGATTTCAATGTGTATGTAAAACTAGTTTTCAGTGATTAAATTTGCAATGATTTTATTGCAATTATTTTTATTTCTACCGTCTTTAAAAGTGGTATCCAAATCATATTTACGTTCTGCTTTTATCTTAGATATGGCGACTTTTACCCCAAATCTGCTTTTGGTCGTCTACTTGCTACAGTCTGGATTCTCATGGGAATCGTAATAATTTCATTATTCACCGCATCTGTTACAACAATCCTGTTAGCTGCCTGTTTAGCAAATGATGTATCAATCAACAGAGCTCAGGTAAGATTATTGGTCTGCTTAGGGGTCAGGTAGGGTCACGGGTCAGGCCACAGGTCAGGTCACCGATCAGGTCGAAAGTCAGGTCAATACAGATGTCATTACACGCTGGTTTTTCATATTGTTTTGCCTCGGTCCTGAAGCCTGCATTGACTTATTTACATTTTGCATGGCATGGCAGACATCTTCTTATCCAATTGCTACTTCTGGGTACGCTGCCTACCTCTTCGTTGTTTTCTGTAAAGAAATTTGAAGTGCGTCAAGGATTTTTATCAAGGTTTAGGTAGCTATTTTAAAAATCAAGTGTTGTTCGTACACCAAAAAATTTAATTGAGCTATTTTTTCCAGGTCGCTGTAATGGAAAGAAGCATAGAATACAGCTTTGCAATCAAAAGAAATGCAATTCCATCAGGTATAAAAAAAGTTATTCGCAAACAAATATTTTTAGGAAGTCATTAACTTTGGTCTCTTGAGGCATTGCAACTAGACAGAGAAAATCATATGGGATAGAAAAAGCATTTCATAAACACAATCCTTTCAAGCATAAGTGTCTTTAGATCGGTTTTGACAAGAAAATTATACGCTTTCATGGTTCTTGTAGTAGCACTGCTATAAGGGAAGCAAAATCTTTGAAGTACTGGGTGACCATAAAAACTTCACGAGCTAGAAACTGATTTTCTTCAAAACACATGATAACAGTGAAATCCATGAATTTGTTAATGACCATTTTTCTCCACTATGACCCATCTGCCCCCACTTTACCCCCACTTTACCCTATTCAATGCTCCTTTTCAAGTCGTGCCTTACTACAGTCGGACCTCAATTATCCCAACTCATTCGGACTGGACTAAATTTTCTGGCTTATCGGAAGTCCAGATAATAAAAAATGTGAATATTAGTATGATGAATACTTTGGAACAAGAGGCAAACTCCCAATTGCTTGGTGTCCGGCTAATATTGATGTCCGGCTTATATTGATGCCCGGGTAATATTGATGTCCGGCTAATATTGATGCCCGGGTAATCGAAGTTAGACTGTATGAGAACATGCATTCTTAGAATCAATGTTTTTCTTTTCACAGGACATGCAAGTATTGAGAGTCTGTTAGAAAAAGCAGGATCACCCGACTGTCAAGGAGCATTGCTGGATAGCTTTGTGGCTGGATTTTATCAAGAGAAATTTCATGATTTTCGATTAGTGGAAATTATGGAATATGTCTTTTCATATGGAACAGTTTTAACAAATAAAGGAATGTGGATTGAACCAAATATTCGTAGTTACATTGAAAATAATAAAGACAAGTTATTCAAAGCCATGTCATCGTCAATAAGACCTTTAAAAGTAAGTCAAACATCTTACTTATATTGCTATTAAAAGTTCAATGAGTCAGGAAAAGCTTCTGTGTTTGAAAAATAAATTAAATTCGACAATTTACTAATCTTAAAATTTTCTTTTTGCTATGTTACATCAAAGATCGAATTAATCTTAGAGATATTTGCTATTCTTGCTACGGCTCTCAATTGGCAAAATTCTGAATTTTCTGAACTACCTGGTTTTGAAGCATACTACTGAATTTGCACATCATTTTTATCATTTTCATATTTTTGATTTCTCAAAGACCTTTAATCATTTCTAGAAATATCTGACATTAGTTGAGATTAGATATGTTTGAAAAGATATAACATTAGGTTATTAGGCTACGAAGTTTTTATATATTTTTGATATCATTACACAACCATATAAAATTGAGCTTTTAGGTTACACGAGAAAGATCGCTAGATAAAGTGAGAATTTGACTTTTATGTTTATATTTAGGCACACAACCAGGGCAGTGCAGCAGAAGAAAAGTCAGCCAGTTTATTGGACATAAAAAATAAATCTGTATTGATGATGCTGATAGTGACAACATCATTGATTGCACTTTTATCTCTTCTTGGTTTAATTTGGGATAGATGTTACCTAAGGAAGCGATTTCCGAAATCAGAAAAAGGTTTGTCTCGTCTTCGTCATTCTCTCGTCTCACACAACAACATTTTTTTTTCATTTTAATTTATTTATACACAGAACCCCTTCAGCTATTTAACACTACAAAAATATACATTTTTATTAATCAATATAATATAAACAAAAAGAAAAATACCGAAGCCTAATGTAATTGCTGTTCTTCCAGGGAGTCGTGTTTTAATTGGCTTTCAGCTCATCAAAAGTATTTTTAGTTGTTTTTTGAATTGGCACAAGGTAGGAAGCTCCCTGATACTTATAGGGATTTCATTCCAGACCTTAAGAGCTGAATAGGTAAATCCTTTTTTGGCATAGACACACAACATTCTCTCGAACTCGTGTTCAACACCTTCAAGATGAGGAGAACACATGCACCTTTGGAAAGTTCAACATTATCTTAGTCTTACCATGGGTAAATACGATATTTTGAAACAATTGATAAACACAACATCTGGCGCAATAAAAAATCTTCTTGACTTTTAATTGGCCTAAGATACGAGCTATTCTACTACATGTCAAATTCCGAATCTGGCGCTTTATTAGATGAATTTAGACAGCGTCAAATTGAAAATTCAAGATTAGTTATCGAATAATTTGTCGAACGAAGTTTGCACAGGAAATTTTTGAAAAAAGCTCAAAGAAGTTACTTGCATCAAATGTGTTTGTGTTTTAAATGTAAAGTTTATTTTTTGTCAGTTTGATCGGCTATTTTTCGTGCAGATAGTTTGTTGGACTAGAATTTTGAGATGGAGTAGGTTTCCCACAAGAGTCCTCTGTAAGCAAAATCACAAATATTGATTATTGTATAAGAGGTGTACTCGCAGTCCAGAACATTTGAATTCCTTTAGAAAATAGAACCATTATGAAACATATTACACTTTTTTTTCTAAGTTTCTATTTCATATGATGGTTCTGCTTTTCAAAGAAATTTTGAATATCTCATAAATTAAACTTGAATTTTCTTTTTTAGAAAAACCTGGACGATCTTCAACGCAGTTATTTGAAATGAAAGAAAGTCAAATACGAGATCGAGTTGAAGTTTTAGGAGATATAAAGAGAGACATGGACTATTTTCTTGATTTAGTACGAGTACAAATNTATTCTTAATTATAGTGAAATATATTCTTTTCTGTGAGTTTTTTTTTTTATCATTTTTTATTTTTCGTGCAGATAGTTTGTTGGACTAGAATTTTGAGATGGAGTAGGTTTCCCACAAGAGTCCTCTGTAAGCAAAATCACAAATATTGATTATTGTATAAGAGGTGTACTCGCAGTCCAGAACATTTGAATTCCTTTAGAAAATAGAACCATTATGAAACATATTACACTTTTTTTTCTAAGTTTCTATTTCATATGATGGTTCTGCTTTTCAAAGAAATTTTGAATATCTCATAAATTAAACTTGAATTTTCTTTTTTAGAAAAACCTGGACGATCTTCAACGCAGTTATTTGAAATGAAAGAAAGTCAAATACGAGATCGAGTTGAAGTTTTAGGAGATATAAAGAGAGACATGGACTATTTTCTTGATTTAGTACGAGTACAAATAGCTTTATCAAATCGAAGAACGAACAGGACGTTTGAAGACGATGATGTAGCTATTAGTAACATTGAGTTGTTATCTGGATAGCGTGTTCAATCTTGATGTAGAATATAGTATATATCACTTAGAATTAACTGGTATTCCGTTCGAATTTGTTGGCCCAGTTTTGTATCATCACATACATTAGCCTTTACCAATCCCCCTCAGGATTCTAACCAAAGAGTATTTGTATTAGTTAGATATTATTTATGTTGGGTTCCAGACCATTCTGGACTGGTGACAGGAGTGGGAGAGCTTGGGAGCTTCAGCAATCCAAACAATATCAGCAGTGCTGTTGCATCAATAGTTTTGACTAAATCATTTATTAAATATTGTTTGGAAAACATTAATTCATCAATTCTAAAGCAGCTTCCAACAGCCACACCATAGATTCTGAGGCATACATAAGGCTGCATGCCTTTCATTTCATTGCTGAAAGCATTCAAAGATTATCCAGGAGGTATTAGAATGAAATGCAAGTTTTCTTTCAAGGCTTTATGATAACATACGTAGAAATTAGGAAACATTCTGCTTTAATTTTTGGTAGTGGAACTTGCTTATACTGTGATCTTGGGAAAGGTTGGATCTTTCAAGCCCATGGCTCTTTTTACTGCCTTTAGAAACATCAGTCATTTCTTGATCAATCGGTAGTTTCTGGACCGAAATTGTTTGTTAGGAGATCAGTTGAATATTATCTGATCGTAGTTATCTGAAGTAATTATCTGAAGTAGTTTGATTCTTGATTTTGCCTTGAAGAAGGAAAGTTCTGAAAACTTAAATCATTTCCAGTTTGATTTACTTGAAATCACACACCACGCTTCTTTTGAATGAAGTGTTATAAATTTTATTGGGATTTTATGTTTTTTGAATTACCATAACTGATATTCTTTTGTCGTTCTTCTCTTTCCTGGAAAACGTGGAACATGCGCTTAATTGCAGAAGTGCTCGTGAAAAATGTTCAAATAGATTGAAAAAGATCTTAAGGGCCTAATTTAATGAGATTCTGCTGATTTTTGAGCTGCACTTTTAGCTCAGCTGATCGAATCATTGACATTCCTTTACTGGGTACCAGGGTAAATTACAATGTCTACTACACTACTAGACTTATCATCAGTCTACTACACTACGTCAAGTTTTTCAGTTGCGTACTATCGGTGCAAGCCGATGTAGGAGAAATGAAATGCATTAAGGGTAAGGTGGAGGTGGGCAAAATGGGTCAATGAAACTAACATTCATGGATTTCAATGTTATTGTGCTTTAGTTGAAGAAGATCAGTTTCTATCATATCATGAACAAAGGCAATTTTATTTATTGAAAAACTTTACAGCCAAGGACTGAAGGACATTTCAGCTCGCTCGATTTTAGACGCACAAACGAAGTGTACAGGGTTCCTGCGAAGGAGAATTCAATTCAATTCGAAGAACATGTTCAAAACGCATTCGCTTGCAATGGCGGCAAAAATCTCGCAGCACGCCGTTCTTGTTGAAAATGTTCCAAAAGGAATAGAATTTGGCATTGATTATAATACATGGTATGTTGGACCAAAGTTTAGTGGTATTCAATCGATACCTGATGGATTTCATTTCATTTTTACGAGCAATGTTAAAGAGAAACAGCATGCACCAAGAAATGGCCTATTTTTGTACCTCAAAGATTCCAAGTCAGACCCTGAAAAATGCATCTCACATCGAACTTCATGGGATGAGAGAAATGAAGAGATGACTGTACCTTTCAAAAGATGTTCATTAGAGTCCTTGTCAGGTCATTATTTATATTTGATATTGATAGTCAGCATCATTATTATAGAGGAGGCTCGCCCTAATTCGACCACTTTTCATTAAACGAAGATTTGCCGCTAACTAAAAAAAATTTTGGAGAGAAATTTACCTTGAACAGGCTCCTTAACTCATGCTACAAACCTCACAGTGAGATCTGCATCATCCGTTTGCTTGTTGTCATGCTGGAACCCCACGAATATGGAGAGGTCTGGAACGCCTAACTTAGGCCCTATCGCCCGGTTTGACCGCTGCAGAAATAATACTTTTCATACATTAAAAACTTTTCAAACCCTTTGTTAATTCACCAAAATATTTGTTCTTTCCCCAGAAGTAACATAACAAATTCTAATTTCATCGAAAATGATTTCTAAATAATGCTAATTTCACTCCCGCTTTTAACCGTCTCATCCTTGACCTCAGTCACCTCCAACCACATAATGCATCAATAGCCTAGAGAACTCACAGAGTTTCACAGGTGGACAGAAAGGGGCGCCATGAAGTCAGTTGTAGTGCTCTTCGAAAATAAGCCCTGGGTCTGACATTTTGCGTGCGATTCTTGAACTTTCTTTTGGATATGCAACCACAAGAGTTGGAGGAAACAGTCCTGAAGCCTATTGCATTTTAAC
>REGM01000052.1:936794-962553 GCA_004194415.1 Aurelia aurita | reverse complement strand
GGGGGGGTAGCCAGATCTGTCAAGAGATGGTCCTTGAGATCTTGAAAAGCAAGGAGATGATCGTTGGGTAAAGGCTTGGTACGGTTAGAAGGTTTCAGGTTTCCAAGAATGCTGGAACGATATTAGGAGAGGCGTTCTGAGACAAACTAGAAGGCGTGTCTTCAAAAATTTTCCTGGTGGCTTCGCCCCCAGTCGCCCTAATTTCAATACCCCCAGTTATCTTAGCCCGTACACACCGCTGGCTAGAGGAATCCCTATTTGCCACTACTCTAGAAGCAATCTCGGGAAAGTGATTTGAAGAGCCTGTACCCTAACCTCCATAAAATGTTTCAAATTACAGCAACAATTCCTGTGACAACAGCATCTTGCAAAAGATGCCATTGACCAACTGGACAATTTGATTCTGACAAGTAATGAAAATAGCAATTTCCTCAGAGATTGAGCTACCAGCGCTGAATCATTTCGTAGTAAAGCTAAGAAAGGTAATTTTGTAATTCGAACTGGATATGCTGGACTGTTTTTGTTGAATATGAATTATTTTATTTTACTTCTAAAGATGTCTATTCGTTCCTTGAATTGATTTGCAATGATGGGTATCAATTTTCTATGCAAAGTTTACGAAACGTTCTACCTATTTTGTATTCATTGAAGCCACGTTTATGAAACAAAATATAACTAAAAGGGCGTAGCCCTCATTTTCCGAGCGTCTGAAGGGCGTGGTCACTCAAAAATTTCTAGGGGCTTCGCCCCTAGACCCCCTCGCTTCTCGAGTGCTGCGTACGCCCCTGAAAGATTCCTATTTCGAATAAGGGAGTTTAGCTACAAGCTCTTCGCCGCTATCACCAATGTAATCGTCTCCTAAATTTAGAAGTAATTCGTTATTTAATTCCAAGCTGTTACGTTAAATTGTATTGCAAATAAACGACAGGATCAGTTGCTCATCTTATTGCTAGTGCTGTCAAATAATTAAACTCTGTCAGAAGTTACTACTATTTAATCACGTTCTTGCCGTGTATTATTTTGAAGCTAAAA
Source organism: Aurelia aurita (assembly GCA_004194415.1). Taxonomy (NCBI): domain Eukaryota; kingdom Metazoa; phylum Cnidaria; class Scyphozoa; order Semaeostomeae; family Ulmaridae; genus Aurelia; species Aurelia aurita. The sequence continues at coordinate 961,521 of REGM01000052.1, read as the reverse complement.
ACCAATCGGGATAGACATTGCGTTGCATATTAATCACAAAAGCCAACAAAAAGTTGCTCAATTTTCATATTCTGAAATTCACGAAATTTCCACAATTGTGTGCTTTCAGTGCCAGTGTCAAGCAAGGGGCCCGCATCCATTAGTTGCCCCGGGGCCCGGCCTCGCTCTCGGCGGCCCTGGGTGGCGCCACGGGAGGGCTAGGAGCTACAGCCCTCCTCCCATCGGAAGCATCTAGCCCCCCCCCCCTATCAGAGGAAATTTTGGGTTATTTTTGGAGGGAATTTGGCAAAATGATGTATGAAAACTGCTTCTTTTTTCTCATTTTTGCCTCTCTGTCAGAAGTTCCAGCCCCTCTGTCAGGAGGTTTCTGGTGCCACCCCTGGTCATTTGCCCACAGATTTTAAAGAGAAGAGACCTACACAAATTCTGCAAACTTTCAAATCTGGTTAAGTGAAACTTCTTCTCACAAATGAGCAGCAATTAGAATTAAAGCTCCTTAAATTTGTAAGAAAGATTTCAAAGTTTGTTGAATTATTTGTTTCAAGACAGACGAAGATGCAAACGGACTTGCTCCATACCCAACAGATGAAAAATATAAAACTTGGAAACAATTAACAAACTTCATAACAAAAGACACAGTTGATCGCTTGGCACCATCATGTGGAAGAATATCACCGTTAACGCAAGTTGATTGTACTGCAGAATTAGAGAAGAAGGAAAGGAAGAGATTAAAAATGGATGAAAAGGAGCCTGAATTTTATGAAGAGTTGAAAATCAGATTCATTGTGATACCAGATAAGAAATATCCTGATCATGCAACTCCTGCAGAGATCACAAAATATAGTATGGACCACAGTTTTGCTTTGGAAAGCATGTTAAAAAGTTTGGAACACTTAGATGGTAAGAAAATGATGAAACTTTGGTAGCTTTCCTTGTAAACTTGTCCTCTTGATATTCTGAAACTTTTGATAGATTTTGGAATATTTATCAATGTTTAAGGGCACAACCATTATTTGTCATGAGCTGTGAGTCTTTAGCACTTTTTCAACCCAGTTAATTTGTTTATTTGGAAGGGAGCACTAATATTTAGTACATGATTGCCATCTTCTGATTGATTCTCAAAATTTTCACAAAGTTGCAATTTATGATAGGTCTTACTTTTTTGGCAGGTGAAGAGGAGCTTTTAGCAGAAATCCAGTTTGCATTTGTTTGTTTCATGATTGGTCAAGGTTAGTTAATCTTTGCAGATGTTTTACGGTGTGACTTGTGACTAATCATCAAAAACCTTTATGTATTTGCTGCACATTTTATGACTGTCTATTTGCAAGTTTTGGCATTTGTACTACTTCACAGTGGCGGACAATTTGCCAAATATTGAGGGGGCAAAGCTATTGTTTTTGTTAAAAAGCAGTGTTTACTTCTATTGTTTTCAAACAAAAGGTAGTTGTTCTTTCCAACTTTGGGCATTGGGGTACGACAGCACCACCTCACCCCCTCCCCCTAGTGTCTGCCAATGCTACTTCATCGTGCAGACAATTTAACTTTATTTAATCAGTCCTGGTAATATGAAATTTGATGGCGTGCTGCCATTTGCACGCCTTGAACATTTTAGGCATGCGATGGCGTGCGATCTGAAAAGGATCAACAAGGATGACGATTAAAATCCTACAAAAGTTTAGAAACTATGTGCAAACACTGCCTGGAGAAGGCTCATCAAGGAAAGCAAATCAAAGGACAAAGCATATCATTATTCATCAAGTACCAACAGAATTGAAAATCTAACTAATTAAGAACTATGTTTGCGTGTGCGATGAAAGGCACACCTTAGTCGTCTCAGGTATGTGTGGAGGCGTGCACATGAGATCGCACGCCTAATATTACCAGGACTGTTTAATGTGTCAAAAAATAATTTAATGTTAAATTTGGATATATAAGTTTGTAAATGCATTAACATTTGAATATTTATTTGCATCTTCTCATTTCTGGTGAGTTTCCAATTTCTTGTTGCTTTCAGTCTTTGATGCATTTGAGCACTGGAAAACCATCATGCGATTGATTTGCCATTGTGATGAGGCAGTTCTCAAAAGGCCACAATTCTTTATCAAGTTCTTTGGTAAGTTGAAGAAAAAGTCCAAATACAGTCCTTTAGAAATATGCTTTAATTTTTGTAAAGGTTTCACTCAAATCTTTTTCAGTAATTGAATAACTAAATTAGAAAAAAAATAACTACAAAACTAAAACAATACAATATCACATTCATTTACTAACAGAAATAGCTGTTCCCACAACTTTTCACGTTTTATTCTTTGTTTGACTAACACTCTCTTCAATAGAATCCACTGCAGCAGAAAATATCAATGAATTCTTCTTCAAACATGGTCATTTTATTTGTTCTCTTCAAAGTGATTGATAAATTTTAAGAATAGCAAAAATTAAACGCTTGTCATTTTTTCAGGTATTGTTGAGCTTGAGATTAAAGAAATACCAGAAGACTTCTTTGTTGATATCGTTGCGGAACAAAACTTTTTGGTTCAAACTTTGCAGGTAAGAACAAGTCTTTTTCATGCTGGATTTTGCCAGTCATTTGACAATTTTAGGCTAATAGAAAAGTGTTTAGATATTAAAACACCACCTAAGAATGGTAAGGTGCATTCTGTTTCAGAGATTTCCTTTTTCAGGGCGTTTTTCGTTGATACAAGGTTATACACAAATGACAACCTCTGAGATATTCGCATGAATACATGAGAGTTTGATCATTTGTGTTACTCAGCCCAGGGTGATAATGGTTGTTTCTTCAATGTTTCCACTTTTATTGCAGATCAGCGTGTTCCCAAAATTCATGCCTTGTGAAACTGCAGGTCTTGAGAACTTTGAGAAAAAAAATTTCTGGTCAGATTACCAAGTATGGAAATATTAAGAAAGAATAGTATTTTTCCACAAAAATGGAAGATGGTTTACTTCTCAGTAGGAACTTGCATGGTTTTTCACTGAAATTCCATAAAAATTCATCTGCTAGCCTTTTAGACTGTTTTCTAAACATTTTCTAAGATATATTGAAATCAATTATTTATAGATCCTCCATATTGGCGAACATATGTTTGAAGGGATAAATAATAACTGTGTCATCATTTAAAAAAATTGCGAAAAATGATTGCAAAATGTGAAACTAACAATGGTTCTAATCCAGTCTAAAAACAATGTAATCTACATTAACATTTAAAAATGGATTGCAGTTGATCCTTTAACATCACACCGTTTAATGTCTAAGTTTTCAAATTAAGTATTCAGTCTTGTACTTAACTCTAATCAACATTTTATTTTCATCATGGCCTGTAATTTAAAAACTAAAGATGGACTGTTTATATTAGAGAATAAATTACATAAACTGGGGAATTACTCGAACAATGTATTTATCTTATTTCTTTATAGACAGTTACAATTACAACTGAAGAGTTTAATTAAACGGAAATAAGCGAATAGTCAACATCCTATTTCATGTTCAATAGATGACCGTCTCGCGAGACATAATTATCTAAAGTCGTAGTGGATTGTAATCGACATATGGTATGATGACTCTGTCACTCGCCAATCATAAGGAAGGGGAGGGTGTTAACATCCAGTGCTCGGATTCCCGTATTTCAAATGATCTCGAAATAAAACATTCCTCGTCTGCCACAGTTCAAGTTCTGAGATATGTCAGAGGCAGCTGTTCAGATAAATACTTGTTTGTCAAGACGCAATTGATTAAGGTCCTTTGGGTTTACCATCTAGATATCATATGGTGAATCAATCTGAAGTGAACCAAATGATAGGAGCTGTATGTTAGAATCTTCTGAGATCTTGGTTTCGTGCTTTATGTACTCTCGAAATAAACCCATTCTTTTTAAAGTTCTCCGTTATTCTGAAGAAAGTCAGTTTCATTTTTTTCTAAAAATACATTTGTTTGTGACTGACGCATCTTTCCTCAGTCATCCGTTTTGAAGCTGGTACAATCTACGACAAGCCTGCTGAGGGCAATTCTTTTTGTTTGCTTCTTGTCGAAAAAAAGTTCACAGTTTGGTTACATTGATACATAAGGGCCCCCCGACTCCAAGAATTAAAATCTGGCGAACAGAAGTCTCTGAAAGCAACGCATTCTCCCCTTTTCACAATCATTTATAGTCCTGTAAATCTCCCATTCTACTCTTGGTTTAAATGAAAATAGTCAAATCCTTTATTTGTTTGTTTGTTTGTTTTAGATCTTGTTTTCGACACTTAGCGAGTCTGATGACGTAGACAAAAGACTTCTGGAGAAAAGTGAGCATTTGAAGAAAGAAATTTCAGAAAGGTTTAACTGGACTTTTGAATTTGAAGACGATGAAGAACAGCCAGTCATTTTTGATGAAATTTGATTGACAAGACACATTGAATTGGATGGTATGTTCTTTGCGCTTGTAAAATTACCGCAAACAGCATGGGCGTCAACATTTGATTGGCTGATGAATCGACACACCTCGACAAATTGGGCCAATCATACCTCAATATGATTATGCTCTCGACTATTTGAAACACGTTTGGTTAAACAATATTCGAAAAATGTAACTTTCTCTGCCGCAGAAATTGATATTGTGAAGGATGGTAAAGACTTGGTTAAGACGGATAAATGGGCATCAACTTCCGTTTGTTGTGGTTTTTACGCAATTTGATTGGCTCGATTTTTCATCGATGTGTATAAGTTTGTCGGCCAATCAAGCTTTGGCGCTTTTCAAAATAGTGTCGAAAGATATAGTTAAAACTAAGGGGAATAATAACATGGATTTCAAGAAGTCGATAAATTTTCATCAATGGGTAAATGCGATCGAAATAAATAGACATTTGCTTCTGACCCTAGAAACAATAGTTCGGCCTGAAAGAAATTTATTTGAAAGAAAGTGAGTAATTTGCGCTTGTAAGCATGAGCGTTGACAGGACAAAATAAAATAGTGCGAAAACATACCTCCGAGCTACTTTCCTACTTAAGGTTTCTTTTTTAGTTCCGTGGTACCTTGCGGAGGAGAGTAGGGGAGACCGGGGACATTTGTAGCACTTTTTGGAATATCGGTCATATCGTCTTAATAATGATTGATTGCGTTCTTGGAGGTAAATGATATTGTACTTGTGTAGAACCAATATTTGGGACGTTGTGAACGACTCTGTTTGTTTATCTACGCGAAACGTATAAACACCATGTAGCAGATTTTCTTGAAAGATGAATCCTTGAAGCAGTATTTGTCTAAATATACTAAAGGGAAAGGTGAATCGTTTGGGAGTGTGCGTAAATTTTTAAACACAAAATCTTAAGCTTTGCCTTTTAAATGACATTTGCATTTCGAAACGGTAAATCTCTTTAATACTGCATGGATGCACGCTGTTGCACCATAATAGAAATTGAATCAAGACCTTAAGCCATAAGTCAGTTACATCGGGGCAATTGTAACACGCTGTTACAATCGACCCTGACCTGGTTAGCCATCTTTATTCCCCTTTTTTACATTTCATGAGCTGTCCAGCGTAAAAGTTTTAACGTAGTTACGATCCTAAATAGATGAAATGTCTATGATGTGAAAATATTATGTTTTACTCAAGAGCAAGATTTTCCAGACACAAATTCACAGTGGAAGCCCTTTTTTACTTTTGTGCTCAAAAACAAGTTTTAGCCCCGAAAATTTGGCAAACTTGGATGAAAATTCATGCTTCTCAAGTAGTAAGTAGAGTATTAAAATGAGCATGTTCTGTGCAAAAATGAGATTCTTTGCTTGTTTTTGCTAGGCGTGAAAGCCATTGTTACAATTGCCCCGTGTTACAATTGTGCGCGGTCTCCCCTGCCACCTAGCATACTGACTGAACGTATTTTCGCATGATCAATAAAGAATTGCAAAGAATATAAATTCTATTTTGCCTGGGAACGTTTTTTCGCTTGAAGTTGATTTTGAATCCGAAGGAGAAGACTAATTCTGGAATCGCCATATTTTGAAGCGGTCATTTAGCTTTCATAGTACTACACACCACAACATAAACAAGCGATATGTTCATTGATTCATTGATTCATTGATTCCTTGATTCATGAATTTTACTCCAACAGATTAAGCACGCTAAGGGACCCATAGATGGAATGTGTGGTTAAGGACTGACGATTGACATTCGCTTAGTCCTTATTGAGTATTCTTCCATATTGGTGAAGCACTATTGAAATGCTGGTAAGCAACGAGTAAACAAATAGCAATATCATGCTGTTAGCTGTTGACCCAGTTGAAATTAGATTTTTGATTTTCGTTCTATTTATCGCTATTACTGCCTTAACTATTACCCCCCTCATCGCTCAGACTACAACCCAATCGAAATTAGATTTTTGATCTTCGTTCTATTTATCGCTATTACTGCCTTAACTATTACCCCCCTCATCGCTCAGACTACAACCCAATCGAAATTAAATTTTTGATTTTCGTTCTATTTATCGCGATTACTGCCTTAACTATTACCCCCCTCATCGCTCAGACTACAACCCAATCGAAATTAGATTTTTGATTTTCGTTCTATTTATCCCTACTGCTACCTTACCTAATACCCCCCTCATTGCTCAAACTAGGACCCAGTCGACAGTAGACTTATGATTTGTTTCCCAGTTACCACGTTACCAGTTACCATGATACTACCTTGACTATCACCCTCATCATCGCTCAAACTAGGACTCATAGTTTACATACACAAAACTGGACTAATTTTGCGATCTGCTTTGTTTTTCTTTCGCGGCAATCAATGCACAATCACTGCTCTAGTCTTTGTACGTGAAGTCATGCAAGTGGCGGCTAAAAGTTCTGACGCACGGACGGAAAGTAGGTTTGGGATAAGTCGAACATCCGAATACCCTCTAGCATGAATACTCTGTGAGCTATCGTTAGATCAGGATTCAGGGTAAACGGCAGATTTTGGGGGCAATAAAAGGCAAGGACATGACTATAAAGCGAATCGGAGAAAGAATTTATCAATAAAGTTCAGAGACTCAAGCGTCCCTGTTTCTTAGTGAAAAAAGAACATATTTTTTAAGTCTCTCTAGCAGGAGAAATATTGACCAGGTTTTTCATGAGGCCAAACTATCACTTTAAAACCGATATTGAATTTTGGCACCAATACGAAAACCTCATCTCTAAGTCTACTTCAAAATGAGTCTTTCGTCGAAAGTTTTAAGCAACAGTCATTGAAATCATTCCATTATATCAGCTTTCAGAATTGTCCAGTAGGTGCACTTTCGCCCGGTAGGGGATCATCCAAATTATTATCTATTCCTTAGATTGCTGACATAGCAACGGTGAACCCAACTGAGGTTATTTAAAATATTTAAATATCCAAAATGTTTGTTTCCTCAGCTATATTTATTTTGTATTTGCTGAAGTTTGAAGTACCTGTAGACCCCTCACTTATGATACCTGCAGCTTATGAAATGATGATTAAATCCAGGGTTGAATCTATCAAACTCGCTTCTTTTAAGTGGTTACCTCCTATCATGAATCAATGAGACATCTCCAAACCTCATGTCAAGAATTTCTACATTTCTTGAAGTTTGAATATGTTTATGTTAGATTAGTCTTGAAGTTGAATGCAAACAATTTATACAAATAATTTTCCAAGGTCGTGATGCAGGGCAATCCCCGCCATATATTTATGCCAAGTCAATTCAGACACCAGTTAGTTAAGTAGCTATGAATGGGTATTTGAGTGGAATAAGAATATTTTGGCATAAACATAGTAGATTTGATCTCTTCTACTTGTTTCTATTTTTAATTTTTTTACTTTAATGGGGTTGTTAGACTCAGGGGGCATTTGTTAGAATTTTAACAGGGATGCTTGTGTTGTTTGCTCAGGTGTGAAAGTTAGCCATCAATTATGGTTTGCGGTTGCCTAACATTGGACTTTTTTGTTTCTGGAAAATCATAGTTAATTGTTTGGGTTTTGAGAAGATCGCTATTTTGGGGTCAAATAAAAACGGACTTCTCATGTTTTCGGATCTGAGAATCTTTTGGTGACTTTTTTACTTTAAAAATTAACAGCCCTGTTGAAGATTTTACTGATTGCTCCTCCCCCTCCTCCGTTGACTATTTTTCTGTCTTGTGGTTTTGCTTCCAAACGTAACCGCGAAAGAGCGACTGGTTGAAAAGTAAACAGACGCCAAGCATCAACAATTTAAGTTTATATCTAGAAATAGGATTTTGTCACCTTAAGGAGATCAGTTGTTAGCGTTCACGAAATGGAGTAGCACGTTAAGAATTATTTCTCGTATGTACCAGGTGTCCCAAATATGTGCCAAAAACGTTTGTCAGCCTTTAACGAAATGGAAAAGGCGATCTAATTTAGAACATTTAGCTTCAGATTTCCGATAGTTGAACCTTTATCGTTACTCCTCGGGTAGTGAACTCCAAGATATAAGTTAGTAAGAATTTTAAGAAATTACAGATACTTCTAATAGTGCTTTTGTTACTGGGTAATTGTAAATTCACATTTCATCCGTTCACAAAAGTCCGTTCACAACAGTGGGAAAATGATCTCTTTGAATTTTCAGAAATCCTGTTAAACATTTGGAAAATGCTTCTCCATAATTAAAAGCACTGACAGTTATCCAGTGTACCCCATCATGCCTTGCGTGTTCACAGCATTTTGGTTTACTGTTCAGGCATTTCTATATTACCATGTTTTATCCTTCTTAATCCATGTGTAAAAACAGCTTTACCTAATTTGGGAGTGCCCCATCTTTACTGGTTGATGCGTACATATCTGGACTTCTCCTCCCCAAGGGCTGCGATTAATAAAGGCTTGGTCCCAGAGAAGCAGCTGTTCAAATTTGCTATGAATCAGCAATCTACCTTTTTGCAAAATATTTGTTTTCAAAACATTTACCGTCCATTTTACGTCATCATTTTGTCCTCTGTTTCTTTCATACTTGATAAAATCGCATAAAAACAAAAACTTAGCTGTCGTAACTGGGGGACTTTCCCTAAATGTCCCTTCCCCATTGTTTTTGGAACAGAGTGCAACTCTAAAGTGTCAGCAATAGCACATTTTGAGGGATGGCTAAAAGATACTGTTGGTCTACCAAGGAGATCCCCCGCTAAAGCATGCAGCATTGCCGTCGCTACGAAAATTACAATTGTTCTACCACTTTCTCCCACTATCCCACGTGCGAGGAAGGCCCTTATATGTCAAACGCCGTGATATGTCACGCTTATTTGGTAGCTCCTTCAGAGCTGCTTCTTACTGATGCATTCTCATGTTTCCTTTATGTTCACTTCATATGTTCACTGCATATAGACCTATATATATATATGTATGAGGAAACAAACATTGCAATATAATAAACAAACATTGGTAAAGATATTATTGTTAGAAAAGACATATCTTGTAAACTCTTTAATCAATAGCGCCCTAAAAATTTTCTTACCATATGTTTACTTGATATGTCCACTGCACTTATCACAAGTGTAAGGAGGCAGACATTAGAATAAAACGAGCAGGCATTGGAATTGATGTTATTGTCTGAATCGACGTATCTTACTGACCGACGTAAACTCTTTTAATAGAACAGCTTTAAAGTAAATGAACGGAGATATAGCAATCTAGTCTAAACATAGCACAAAAGAACGGCACGCGCCACTTATGTTCCTATTGTTTTCATTGATCGAAAACATCAAATACAATAGGTTCTATTTAGATGGACCCAGTCCCCCTAGCTAAGTTGCCTTTTAACTCCGTTGATTTACTTTAATACGTTCACTACCATAAACATATACACGAGGAAGCAAACGTTGAACTAAATGAAACAAACATCGAAAAATAAAGCGGGCAAACATTGAAATAAAACGAGCAAGCGTTAAAAATGCTGTTATTGTTTGACTCGACGTATAATACGTTCACTACAAATGTTCACTACAAATGTTCACTTTTATGAAGAAACAAACATCGAAAATTAAAACGAGCAAACATTGAAGTAAAACGAGTTAGAAATGATGTCATTGTTTGACTCGACGTATCTTGTATTAATTCCAGCGTTAATACGTCCTTGATAGTCATCGCTATGTACCAGTAAGTTTCCACGACATTAACTTAAATAGTTATCATTAAAGTGGTGTTATAAACAATAAGGCGAATTGATTAACATATAAAAGAAATCGAGCGGACGGAGTTGATATTCTGTGCGATTATAAAATATGAATGAATGTATTCACGTCTGAATAGAGTCACCAGTACCGACGGTCCTTCCCATTTGCCAATATCTAACAGATTATGACCATGTTGAAAGTGAGGAGATACCGTTGTCTTCAACTTCCTTTCAAAATTTGGTTTCATTTCTGAAGTTTCAGTTTCAAAATAAAGCAGAGTTGCACAGGATCTCGCCGAAGGGTGTCGTTGCTGGTGGAAGATGAAGGGTGGTGTTGTTGCGCCCCAGAATACTTTTCTGGATATTATTCTCCGCCGTTCAAATGAACTTCGTAAGTATACAAGTACTTTTACGTTGATTTTTTGAATTCGTTGACTAGTGAAATGTTTGCTCAGTAACTTGCTTAGCAACTTAATTTTTTTTATGATTGCTCTTATAAGAGATATAGGAAGATATTTTCAAAACGTGTTTCATTGGCATGTGAGTAGGATTTAAAAAGTTTTGAGTCATTTTACATTTGTTTGAGATTTCGGACATTATTTTTATATCATAAAGTGATGAAATACCGACGAGTTTTCTTGTTTATTGCTGACGGAAATGAACGAGCAGGAAACGTTCAAAAACGTTGAAATTTATGCATTTTATTCTAAACTTATTTTAAACATGCTTTAGTCAAACCTGACATTTAGCAAATTACACTTATTCAGATATACTGGGTGTATTTAGAGATTGGTTTCCTGAGTTGTATTCCCCTGAGCTACTGGTAGAGTAAGAAAAATGTTTAGATGTTTGAATGCCTGTAGATTTCAAACCAACCATTTATTAGATTGCTATTAGCTGCTAATACCCGTGTAGCTAACGTAGCAACTTAGCCACAGGCTTCCAACTGTCGAAACATTTTTCTGACTTTCTGCAACATGGAACTTTCCAGAACCGTATAACCAGAATCTTTCAGGACTCTGCTCTCCAAAAATTGTGATCCTGCTTCGCTATTTCCTGGCTCGTATCTTGGACTATTCGGTTAGCGTTTATTCGATGAAGTTTGAGTAAACGAGATTTTAACTGATCTAGGTTGCAAGTGAGGTGCAGATATCATGTAACTATTCGTGCGTTGCTATGAAATAGCTCGAACGTAGTGTTTACAGCTCCAAGAGAAACTCGTAGAATTCGTAGAATGACAACTCGCGAAGGCCAGGACATTGTCAAGGCGTTTTTCAGGAATGAATCGTTTTAGAGATGAAACTTTCATTTTGTAAATAACTTTTTTATTTTTCCTTGACTGCGTTGCTCCAGTTGCAAGTTTCATAGAAAGACACTACAGCAAAGAAGGCTGTCTAGAATGATCCTATGCAGATATCGTTGTTCTTAAGGCGTCAACACTTTTGATGCTTCTTAGATCGATGCAAGCGTCCTCGGCTACCATCTTGCGAATCCATACAATTACTGCCTGGCAACATTGATAATGTTTTAAGAAGACAATAATTTGATTGCATAACCAGTCATAACTGGTCTGTCGGGCTTCGGTATTTTACGTGCGTTTTAGACGTATTATTTTTAGACGAATGTTGGCTTGCCGCTTATAGCCGATATGTAACTCCGAAAAGTCCAATTTTTATGCCTATGTATATCAAATCATATGTAATAATAAATGTTGTGAGCGACGTGTGGCAATAGTTTCAGCAAATATACATAAAATTCTGTGTTAAATAAACTAAAATGCCAAGATTGAAAACACTAAACGTATCGGGCATAACCCTTCATCAGTAGACAATCAGTATATCAAATCATGTCAGGAAATTCATAGAGAAAAATTCCTGACAAGACTTAATACTTAATTTGTACCAATAAAGGAGAAATCCGATTGCTACAAAGCTGATGCGACGTCCCCTGTGTATATCATTTGTGTTCCTAAAAACTCTTAGAAAGGATCTTGTTAGGGCATTGTGCATAGATTCGTAAATTCACATGAAAAGTCAGAGAGATCCAAAACTAGTGCAACAATTTATAGTACTCAATATGATAGTATATAAGAATGATATGATAGTATATAAGGATGGTATGATAGTATATAACGATGGTGTGATAGTATATAAGGATGGTATGATATGTGAACGCTTTGCTACGTTTCTGAGAAAAGGGCCATTACTGCTTGTGTGCTTTCTTCTTTGGTCTTTAAATTTCTCGCGGGCTTTTGTTCGGGCAATTGATGTAAATGTGTTATATGCCTTCCTTTTATTATATGCCTTCCTTTTATTATATGATATATACATGCTACATGTTTTACAAAACTGCGAATGTCATCCACCTAAAACATTTGCCGGCTATAGACAAGAAAGAATTTGCTTGCACTTAACTGTCACGCAGTTTGTTCTTCGTTTATATTTATTTTGTCAAAATCCTCTTAGGCCTGAACTAAACCGATTTGAAAGTCATGCAAACAACACCAGTTGACAATTTTTTTATTCAAATTTCGTCTATTGAAATTCATATTTAGCTTGCTCGCTACCTGGCTTGATTTTAGCAGGTTTCCATGTCTCTGTGTAAATACGGTACAATTTACTTGCCTCTCAAGCCTAAAGCAGAATTCACACTTGAAGCGATTTTTTTTATTCCATGAATTAATCCAACTTTGTCGCATTGCCGCGTTTCGTTGTTTTCTGGAATGCGTCAAGGACGACGCTTCAAGTGTGAACAAATTCCTCTTGCGTAAAATGTCCACTGTTCGAAAGAGAGATATCACTTGAGAGTTGAATTTGAAGTGGTGGTCTAATTTGAGACAAGACTATCATTTCGTTCAGGTATGATATTGCAAATGAGAACATCTAATAATAGGAACAAATATTTGTGAAATACAGACATATAAAATGCTTACAAACATGATCAAAAGGCTGCCACAAAACATACTCCTAATGAAGATGCAGTCTGTTTTAGGACTCGTCCACCCGTGCTAGAAATTATGCATTAAAAAGTTCATAGTTGGCTTCGTCAAGATCTAAAGGCTCCTGTCATTATTTTGTGAAGTCATCCCTTTTCATTTAAAGACTCTTGATTAGCAGTGATCCTTTGCGCGCTCAGATGACAACTAAACGCCACAAGGGCCTAGCCAGAATCAAACTTTTGTATTTCAAATATTCTACCGCAAAGAATCAGTGTTAACTAAGGGTGTTTATGAGAAGCACGTCAGTCTTTGAGAAAGATCAATCATTTTAGGCTTGGTCACTTAAATTTGGAACTTTGCCAAAGTCACTACAAAGTGACTTTTAGCAGATTTCATTCTGCAAGAACATCTGAAAGCAACATAGCTTGGATGTGTCGCTATGAGCGGAATCTTCTGCCAAGTGGAGATGTATGAAATGGCACTGTGATCAACGATTATCTCAACAAGAATCAGTCGCATATGTGTCAGGATTTAGCAAATGAAATATAATAGAATTGTCCTTAGAAATTGTCAAGACTACGTGTCATTGTCGAGTTGGCGAATTTCTGTTCAAAAGCTTGCAATGATTGGCTTTTATTCCCCGTTTATTCCTTGCTAAGATTTGGTTGGCAACTACGCTAGAACGTGAAAATGCCCGCGAATAAAAACAAAGAAAATTTGTTGCATCAGTAATTTTGCGTTATCACAAATCTCACCTGACATCTAATTTGAGAGAGACTTTAATTGTTGGAAATAGCTGGAGGTCCAAAGATTTAGCCATAAAAATATTCTGGTATGTTAAGTTCATTCACTTGAATTGGGCATTTTATGTTTTGACTGATCGCAAAACGACAACAAGATTTAGTTGCCATATTGAATATGAGTTGAACGTTTGTACCTGCACCTATATTAGGCAATAAATACGCAATATAACTTTAGCTATAGTATAGTCGACATCCGTTATCTTGAACTCTGAGGGAAAATCGTTATTTGTTCGAGCCTTTTACTGTTTTGACTGATCGAGAAAAACGAAAGCAACATATTCATACCAAACTGTTAAAGTGACGTTGACCTGTTTTCCGTGTTACATTGTTCTTTTGCTATATAGTTTAACAATGAACTGAACTATCCCACCGTTGATCAGATAAGGCATCGAAAAAACTCAAATTTATTGAAACTTCACAGTTTTGTGGTGGTGTGAACATTTTAAAATTCGTTGCACGGTAACCATGTTTTGGAAACAAAGTTTTTTTAGAAACTTAGTCATTTAGTTCTACATTAACCTGCTCCTGTATTGTTTCTCCTGTATTGTTACGAAGAAATCACCTAATACCCAAAACAACAAATGCATTTTAAGACTACATTCACACGATGCCGGTACGATTTGAAAACGACAAAAAATGTGACGGTATCAAAATTTTAGCTAGTGTTCACACGATACCAGTGTTAGATGCGTTTCGGTACCCTTGTGCAGAAGTGCCCGGTACGCAGACGTATACAAACATTTGTTTATGCAAAAGTGTCCCCCATTGTTTTACGAAGGGTGCGCAAATGCATAGTCCAATTCTCCATTGTTTTACGAAGGGTACACACATGCACGTATGCAAAAATGTTCCGATCCCGGTACCTGTAAATGAAGCTGCTCCTGGTAATTGTCTGCATAGTTATGAAACCCATACCGTTGACGAAACGAAACTTACAGTCATGAAATGCATTGCGATCGAGGTGGTTACACTTCCGCATAGGGGACACTTTAGCATGCTGCACCGCACAATTTGAAAACGATTAAAAATTGGACGGTTTTGCAATCTCTGCGACAAAGAGGCTGGATTTTGACGACAAAGAAATCTGTCTATGCCTAAAGAATCAATCAGCCTCGTTTCAAAAGTGTTGACAATTATTATCTATGGTGGTCTGTCTATTGTGAGCCTCTTCTGTTTTTTTAAGTCCGAGACTGGCTAGCCTTCCATGTCTAGCTTGCCTTGAATAAATTTCTTCTATTTGCCGCCTTTCAAACACATAGTAAAATCGGGACCGATGAATCGGATTTGATAGTAATCAATCGAAATCGTATGATTGACGTCGGAATTACAACACAGATGATGACATCTAATATTCATGCGTACATAAAAACGTCAAAGGACGACCGACGGCGTCAAGAGACGAAACTTCAACCTGTCATTTATGGTTTATGCTTGCGTTTAAAATATTCGAATTAGATTGGTTTCTTTTTATTTATAATTAAGAAGCTATTGTATTGAATATTCGAATTAAAATAAGTTGACAACAACAAAAGTCTGATATTTGTAAAATTTCGTGCTTGGTTTTGGCATATTTATTTTTGAACGTCAGGTCTCATTTATACCGCATTCACTCTGACACAATTAAACCAGCTTTATCTAAACCAGGTTAAATTTCAACCAATCAAATCCATTCGATTTGTTGGATTGACCAATTAGAACGCAACATTCAATAACCTAGTTTTGTTTAAGCTGGTTCGAAACACAGAAGCGGATTCATAGTCTTCCGAACAAATCTTTATTTGCTTCGTAGTAAAGCCGGCGCCAGGCCTAGTTTTCCCGTATATATTTTTTGGTGGAGAAGAAATCCCCTACATGAACTTATAAGAGTTCCGAGAGCTAAGATCAGTGTGAATCGATACGAGGCCCAACCTGGATACATTTCAGAGTTTTGTGTCCAGAGTATACAAACATCGACCATTGAAAAAGGGCTAAAGTATTAATGGACGATTTCGGCAAAGTTGGTAGTGGAAAGCTTTTTGCAAATCATAGGTGCTTTTTTGCAGATTCAGGAACGAAACGCAGAGGATCTCGGGCCTATCATTGTATTCCTATATAACTATTGCATCAACACTTGGAAACAATATTGAACTACGAGTTCCATCATTATCAAGCCTGATCAAAAAGAGAGCGTGTACTATAGTATTCGATTGTCTAAACAATAACATTTGCGAACTGTTTGAAAACTATTTTGAGAAAAGGGACCACAAATATGCGACGCGAAACAATCATAATTCAGTGAAATTACCCAAAGTGAAGCTAGAGACTGGACGTAAAAGTTTTTATTTTTTAGCGGCTAAAACGTTTAATACTTTACCCCCTGAAGTTAGAATATTGAAATATAGAACTGTTTTTAGAAAAGCAATAGAGGAACATTGTAAATAGGCGTAGACTATATTTTTANAATCATAATTCAGTGAAATTACCCAAAGTGAAGCTAGAGACTGGACGTAAAAGTTTTTATTTTTTAGCGGCTAAAACGTTTAATACTTTACCCCCTGAAGTTAGAATATTGAAATATAGAACTGTTTTTAGAAAAGCAATAGAGGAACATTGTAAATAGGCGTAGACTATATTTTTAATAACTCTGTTCTCTGTAGTGACTGTAGATTTGAAACGTTTTATAATTTTTAATTTTAATTTAACCTTTAGGAACAGGACTCTAATGACAACAGTGCTTTTTGCGCTGATAGATTATCCTGTATAAAAATTCGATTTATTATTATTTATTATTATTATGGTTTAAAATGGATTTGTAAGAATTTAGATTCGTTCGTAGCAAGAAATAACCAACAAGAAGATATTTGTTTGGTTCTTATCTAACAAATATGAAATTCAAATTATGATCAGTTATACAAGATCTTGTCTGAACGGGGCGATTTTCAACATCAGGGGGATGGTTCCCGGTCCACATAGGGCTAATCAATCCTAAGATTGACAGAAGCAAATTTCGCCTTACAGTAATGCAATATAATTTGAGAATTTTTACCTTTTGTTATTGTTTTAATTTGAGAGAGCAGATTATTAAACATTTTGACTAAATATTAACCGAACATCTGCGTTGAATAATCAAAATAAATCGTTTCTCAATCATCACCATGCCGTCAAATTCAATATTTCTAAATTCAGTTATGAAATTCTTCTTTGCCGCAAAACGCCTACATTAACAGTACATTCGATATGGCCCAGATAGAATTCCCCAGGGGGTACTTCATTGTTCAAACTACTAAACGTGCCACCCGATTTTGTTGCTTTTCAGCTGGAAATTCCCTATATATGGGTCTGTTTTTGGTACCAAACCCATAGATACGGGGTGTGTTATTTAAATGAGCTGTCAAATCGCTAAAAATGGGTCCAACTTTCATAAATGATGGGGGTCCTTGTGGTCTGATAATGGATGGTAGTCATGGGTCGTTTTTGAAAACCTGTGCTGCACGTCTAGTTCGACCTTCAATGAGAATACTCCCTGGGGTTATCCACCCGATAATAGAGAAGTAATTTGGACCATGTTTGGACTGAAATCAGGAAAGGGGGACCCTATCTTCACCCTTCTGTGCGTCCCATATTTATTTAATTAAAGGCTCCAGTTAGACGTAGAAGTAGATGTTTCCTTTAGATTAGAATATACAAGATCTATCACGTAGGCGTCCAAGTTTGTTTACATCTTATCAAAGCTATTGATAATTCTGCTTGACCACAAGGATCGAGTTTATCTCCTTTGCTATTCATTATTGTTGGTACCTTGAAATCATGTGGTATTGTTGCTATGGTTATCCTCTTTCGGACTCAAATGTTATCAACAGGTTATTGCTAACTAAATAATTTTGCTATGAATTTTGCTTAGTCTGCGAAGGTGTTTATCTTATCCTCAAATTAAATTATTGAATGCATCATCTACAAATGCATAATTTTACATCTCTTGTATCCCTGCGTTCTTTGATGAGTTGGCTGGACTAATGCAGTAGCCCGTTACGCAAAATCCTTCATAAAGACTTTTTCAAATTTAGATTAAACTTCTCTTTGGAATCAACTCATGACCAAACCAAATGCGACACTGAAGTAGACTCAAAACATCAGTCTCAGTATCGCTCATTGTTTAGAATCTTAATTGAATTAAATTGTTGAACCAAGACAAGGAATCACGTCGTAAGTCTAACTCTAATTTCTACTAGTAACAAAATTCCTCTCGTAGCAACATTGCAAGCTATCTGATGGGCTAGGGGAAAAGCGACGAGACGTCGTCTCAAAGGCACAACATTGTTTCAGGAATGGTTCTTTCGAAATGTTTTGTATTGTACCAAGGTCAGATAGTATAGGTATAAAGTTAGAAGTTGTTGTCTATTCTGAATCACGTGACTCCTTTGTGCTACATCCAATGGAATTCTGAAAAATACCTTATGGAATCTAAAGCAACTTGCATTTCTTGCCAATTGCCGTCACCAGCCTCACCTTAGCCCCTTCGTCATATTCCTTCAAAGCCTCGTATTTTCAACCAAAACTGCCAAACTGAGACCATACATTTCGGAATTTTTAACCTCAGCTCCTCCCCTTAAATGCAGTTTATTTCTGTAAATATTTCCCAGTTATTATTGACTCTCCTAGAATGTATTGCTTGAAATAAAGACACCAAATATTTGTTGACACCAGCTATATGGTTTATTAAGTATTGAGCAAGTTCTCTTGAGTCCTCGACCATCTTGTTTGTTTTATACACCTGTGAGTAAAGGCGTTGTAAATGAGCGTAGAGATAAGATATGAAAATGGTAAGAAAATTTGCCGGTGTCCCAAAACTTCCTTACGTTTGACTGACTCTAGTTGAATAACAAGTAGCGATATAGTTTTGAAGTATTTATCTTCATATTTCCATGTGTCCTTCGAATTAAGAGCTGTCTGAGTTATGAGCTTTGAAAGATAAGTTGGTAGAATATTTAGAAAATTGCAAACAGGCCTACTTCCTGAAGTTTGCATTAGAAAATATATACGGTAAATCTCGCATTGCTGCAGACTTGGGAAACAATCCAATTCAATTTATGCAAAGTCAGACTTATGCCAAAATGTTAAAGGATAAATGCGGATGGGGTGGGATAACTATCAATGTTGTCCGAAATACAAAATATCCGACTAGTGTGAGTCCCACTTATGCAAAGAAACATTTAGCATTTTCATCTTTTCCACTTTAAACATATCCACCCTGGGATGCAGTTCAGTTTGGTAACAAATTAAATAACTTTTTCCAAATGCCCCATCAAAGTCAAAACAATAGCCAAACGGACTCGTCTCCCCGACAAGGCCTGAATGAAATATCTTTGCATTTAAAGCCATCTTACATTACGGCACCAAATATGATAAAAGTTTCTCATCATATTTGCGCAACGATCATATGGCACTTACATGGTGATTTTTTAGAACTGCTTAGGAATGACCTAAGCTATGGGAACTAGGCTTCCTGTATGTGGATGAAGTGCTCCGGCAGTAAAAAACTGCCTTAGGTTGGAGCAGGACTAAATATTTTGTAATTTTGATTGCATTCTTTTCACCAGAATTGACATTTGTGATCGGAAATGCAGCACTCAAACATTATCCAATCATCTACTCAAGTGAAAGTTTCACCAAGGCAACTGGTTACTCAAGGCGTGATGTCTTACATCGATCTGTCACTTGTGAATTCCTATGGGGATCACTTACAAGTAAAGAAACAAAGAAGAAAATACAGGGGACCATTGATGCCAAAACGATCATGCAAACCGAGATTGTCTTGTACAAGAAAAACAGTTGAGTCTCTCCTTTCTTGCGCTTTTTATTTTAATGAGGAAGGACAAAATTGGAAAATGATTAGCAAATTAATGATTGCTACATTTAAAGGCATTTTTTGCTCGGACAGAAACAAGTAGTTAAAACAGGAAATCTCACAAATTCTCATCAAAATTCAACTGATTGACGAGAAAACGTTGTTGATTTTGTCAACTATCATTGTACTTCGTTATATCTAGAGAAAGAAGCTTCACACCTAGGAGATAGATGATTTATTACAGAGAGTGCCTTTTCCTGCTTACCCCTACTTACAAGTGACTTGTTTCTTCTCTGCTGCTACAAGATTGAAATTACTGTCGGGCCATGTCTTCTGCTTTTTCATGTCTTCTGCTTTTTAATGATTGCTCTTATTTCAGAGCAACCGGCTTGGTTTCTTTACCAANCAGAAACAAGTAGTTAAAACAGGAAATCTCACAAATTCTCATCAAAATTCAACTGATTGACGAGAAAACGTTGTTGATTTTGTCAACTATCATTGTACTTCGTTATATCTAGAGAAAGAAGCTTCACACCTAGGAGATAGATGATTTATTACAGAGAGTGCCTTTTCCTGCTTACCCCTACTTACAAGTGACTTGTTTCTTCTCTGCTGCTACAAGATTGAAATTACTGTCGGGCCATGTCTTCTGCTTTTTCATGTCTTCTGCTTTTTAATGATTGCTCTTATTTCAGAGCAACCGGCTTGGTTTCTTTACCAAATATCTCCAATAAAAAATGATGAAGATGAAGTCATCCTGTTTCTCATCACTTTTAAAGATATCAGTCATCTCAAAGATCCAATTGAAGGTGCGTGATTGATACTTTTATAATTGCATTTTCTGTTGTTTATACTTTACTTATTCACTCAGAATGTTCCATCTTTCCTTGAAATCATGATAAATAATTTCCTGCGTGCCTTCGCTGTTCGAAGATCAAAGCCAAGCAATTAATTATTTCCTTCGTGAAAAAATGTTTATAGTTTTCTAAATAGTAAGGTAGGAGTTACCACTTCTAATAGGTCAAAAATGTGTCATTGAGGCTTTCCTGCCAATAAAAACGAAAAGGGTGAAGCATTAGGGCCAATCAAATGAGAGATTTTCTTAACATTGTTTTTGGTTCATCAGCTAGAGAAATTCTTGGGTAAGGTCTCTTAATCTAAAAAAAAAGATGTTGTACGTTTTAAGAACATTTTTATGGTTGTTAACGAAGATTCCTGAAAAATAACACATCCCTAAAAGAATGAAAATGTAGGTTATGCGTGTGGTGTAATTATACAAAACTCACTTTATTTCATGGTTATAAATTACCGTACCTTTGCAATCTAAATGTTATTGAATGTAAATCTCCTCATTTCGTAAATTAAAGTTTAAAGTTCGTTTATGGCCAGTTAACTGAACATCAATTTGATGTGTATGCATAAAAAGATCTCATTTTGTCAAATTATACTTTCCAAGTAGGTTAATGGCTAGTTAACTCAACTCGAATTGAATATGAATTCTTGCGAAGATCCCATTTCATTTCCGAACGCAATAATCATTGTTGTTTTTCTTTTATGATTTCTTTATTTTGTTTCATCATTTCATTGAATTTTCATTCCATCCTGTTTTGAGCTGAGATGTGGCCCTTCACCCTCCACCAAAGCCAGTTTGCGACAGCCTCTCGCTAAAATTTATAGAGTTGGGTTAATAAAAGACTTTTTGCAACAAACCTGATGAATTTGCTTTATTAGATTTTGCTTTAGGAATTTTAAAACGGAGAGAAATTAAGACCTTTACATTCAATTCAAGCAGCTCAAGATCAAATAGCTTATAAACTCACTGAGAATTTTACGTAATAAATATACTTGCATCAATTTCATGCCTAGATTTTGTAAAATTTCTGAAAGATTTTTGAAACGAGAAACGTTTCCCTCTAGTTAGAGAAACGTATGTGCATGATTTTTTCGAAAGCACTTGAATAGGAGAGATCTAAAACATCAAAACATTTAAAACGGAGCGGAAACTGAGCGTGGATGTGCAAAAGGTCGCAACTTTGAGCCCCCTTTGCTCCCTGCAACAGATCCCGAAATAAAACAGCACTTGACATTTCCTTCCTCAGGCCTCTTCTTTTATCGCTCAAAAAGCTTATGTACCCAAACCCATCAAGTAGCGAAACTACGACATGTAATAAGTCTACCCAAACCATTCCTTGAGTCTGATCGTGCGATGACGTAAATCATTTTACGCAGTTTCTGTTCTGCATCAAATCGCAAGACGAGAACGTTTGAGATCTGTCTGCCAGATAATTTAAATGAGAGTTAAAAAGTTTGCAAATGAGACATATCTAATGAGTAATTTTTGCAGAATTTGAAATGAATTTCCATTTTCTCACTGCAGAACCAACGGTAAAGAAATGGTCAAGGCTGNGGAATTTTAAAACGGAGAGAAATTAAGACCTTTACATTCAATTCAAGCAGCTCAAGATCAAATAGCTTATAAACTCACTGAGAATTTTACGTAATAAATATACTTGCATCAATTTCATGCCTAGATTTTGTAAAATTTCTGAAAGATTTTTGAAACGAGAAACGTTTCCCTCTAGTTAGAGAAACGTATGTGCATGATTTTTTCGAAAGCACTTGAATAGGAGAGATCTAAAACATCAAAACATTTAAAACGGAGCGGAAACTGAGCGTGGATGTGCAAAAGGTCGCAACTTTGAGCCCCCTTTGCTCCCTGCAACAGATCCCGAAATAAAACAGCACTTGACATTTCCTTCCTCAGGCCTCTTCTTTTATCGCTCAAAAAGCTTATGTACCCAAACCCATCAAGTAGCGAAACTACGACATGTAATAAGTCTACCCAAACCATTCCTTGAGTCTGATCGTGCGATGACGTAAATCATTTTACGCAGTTTCTGTTCTGCATCAAATCGCAAGACGAGAACGTTTGAGATCTGTCTGCCAGATAATTTAAATGAGAGTTAAAAAGTTTGCAAATGAGACATATCTAATGAGTAATTTTTGCAGAATTTGAAATGAATTTCCATTTTCTCACTGCAGAACCAACGGTAAAGAAATGGTCAAGGCTGGTGGAAAAGTCACTCGCAAAACAAAGGATTGATCTCAGCAAAACTTCAGACAATGCAAGATCAGTATTTTTGCAACTTGCAAAGAAGGATACAAACAAAAAGCAAAAGTTAGCACAGGTATCAATGATTAATTTCATTTCCTTTTAACAGTTAAAATAACTTTCTTGGCCATTTAGCATTCATATACTATTGAGATGAAATTTTTTAATTTGAACAAACTTAATTCAGATGTAATAATTTGTTTTGTTTCTGGCAAGTTAAAAGATCGGGGAAACATTTCTATGACATAGAAATAATCAAAAGTCGTTGATTCTTCCACAGGAAGTTATAGTTGGTTAAACTGACTAAGCTAGAAATCATAGATCATCTATGCTAGAGATCTGTAGGTGCTGTCCGTAAGGGCCAAGAGGGCTACTGTCCGTAAGGGGCCAAGAGGGCACACCCTCCAAACTCATTTTTAAAGCTTTAGATTTTTTTAATTCATCAGAATGTTTTTCGTGTCTGTAAAATCTCAAACATAAGACTTCCTTGTTGCGCGAAAATTTTGAAAGAATTTTCGTTCATTGGAAAGATAAAGTTTTGATCTTCGTTTTCCTTGAGGTCATTATTCGACAACATATCGGTGTTGTAAGCAAAGTGGATTTTTATTCGGTGCAATTCAATCAAGCTAGTAGCTTTTTATTTCTTTCCTATTTCCAGTTGATGACAACTTCAGGAATGAACGTGCAATATTCATGGGAAGGCACAAAGATCCCTCGATTCACCGTCTTCCATTACAGTTTATTCAAAACAATTTGGGATTGGATAATCCTGATATTGACTTTATACACAGCAGTCGTTGCACCATTTGTTGTCAGTTTTCAATTCAAGTCAGTTGATTTGGTCATTTTCAACATCATTGTCGACTTGATTTTCATTTGTGACGTCATATTAAATTTCAAAACAACGTATTCTGGTAAGGAAGGTGAAATTGTGTACGATTCGAAGATGATTGTAAGGAATTATGTCAAATCTTGGTTTGCTATAGATTTTGTCGCTGCCTTGCCTTATGGTGTCTTCAATTTGGCCTATCCTGATGGCGGGGTAAGTTTGTCGACATTTCCTCGATGTTAGTCCTTAAAAGGGCTCTGTCACTAAAGTGTAAACCATCTGTAAACACCATTGTTTTAGGCACGTGTCCATTGTCTTTTGCAGTTTGTTTGGTGGCTTCACCCAAGCAACCAAAAAGTGACCGTTAAAAATCCACTTATATCCGAGCAATCGTAAAATATATGAATGTTTGGGTTTTTCCTCTGTGAAGTATAAGGATTTATCTTCAAAATAACTCTTTCATTTTTGGAAAAAATATTAAAGTCTGTGTGATATTGCCTATCAAAAAACTGGAAAATCATCGTTTCGACCGAAATTTGGAGACGGATCCCCTTTGATATTAGAAGTTGAGAAGTCTTCAAAAGGTAAAAAACTTGAAATCACTGTGAATAACAGAATTTGTTGCATAGTATTTGAATCAGACACTTGTCACAGCCAAACGTCAAAAAAGGTCCGAAAAAGGAGAAACGAGAATAGAAGCAATGTTTCATTGTAAATTATAGTTTTCACAGTTTGGAAAAGCACCGTTGCAAATATTTGTAGCAGGGTGACCCATGGTTCTTCATTGCCCAGTCATTGCAAACTTACGGAAAACACAATATCATGGGTGATAATATTCTTTAGAGAGGGGAAGGTAAGGGCTAAGAGATAGAGTAATTCAATTTTATGTCCCTGCAGGGGCGTCGTGGCAGCTGTAGATTAGGGGGGGCCAAGCTCCAAGAGTTTCCGAAAAAGTCAAAAGTTTAATAATGCTTTTCTTGGTTCATGAGCTACTGGATATGTTTGTACTTTGACTTTATGTGAGATGACTTGTGACATTTAAGCTGGCTGGTGGATGGTTCATCATCAACATTAGAGAGAAACCACAGAAGACTTCGAGTTTAACAAACTAGAACT
>REGM01000052.1:905336-926087 GCA_004194415.1 Aurelia aurita | reverse complement strand
GGGGCCTGCCCCCGGAAATTTTTGAGGTCATGTCCTTCAGATCACTGGAAAGCACCCTTTAAAATACTTTTTTTAGAATGAATATCTCATGAATCCCATCCTCACAACTTGTATAATAGTATCAAATTCAATTGAACGTTTGCCAGAAAGCAAGAGTTACAACAGTTACTGGCTGTTAATGCCTGGCAAACTACCCAACAAAGCTTGGCTAACAAGAAGTTTTTGTACATTATTGATGAAAGCTGTCCAGTTTTGCCACACATTTAACCAATGGGAAACCGATGAATATTTTGTTGCTATTTGCTTACACATCAGTTATCAATCTATGTATCAAATGCCCAAATTCAGTTGAAAGAAACCTAATTGCTTGGGTGGGGTACATAACATGTTGAGAGTACGGGGGTGAGTTTATGGGCCTAAAGTTCTCTAAACAAGGGTCATTTTTCGGCAAATTTTCCTCAGACATGGGTTGGTTTGGCTCAAATCGGCGAAATCGTCAAAAATGGGTAGTTTTCCGCCAAAAAAGTGGGTACGAAGGCAAATTTTGGCAATTAGAAGTACATCCACAAGTCGTGTACCCCCTCCCCCGGGCCTAAATGTGATATAGCAAAACAAGTCGTGTACCCCCTCCCCCGGGCCCAAACGATTTTAATGTGACTTCTGCTATATGCTACCAGGTTTTAGGCTGCGACTGCGATCAGTCCCATTTATAACCCAGTGGGCAAACAACGTTGATAAAATGTTGAAAAAACGTTGTGAAAGAAGACTGTCAATGTTGCGCCAACGTTGCTGAAACGTCGAAAATAAAATTTTTATCAACGTTGAAATACAAACATTAGATGAACGTTCTTCGACATTATATCATAGTTTATCAACGTTGAAACCTTTTATCAACCAGAATTCGACGTCGACTGAATCTGACTTTGCCCATTGGGAAGTGCATTTTATCTGATTAAGTGATATTTCCGGCATTTATACGTTGTTGGAAATTTTGAATATCCCCATCACTACAGAAGTCGAGTGTGATAGATATTTTACAATAACAAAAAACTTTACTTTGAAAATTTCTGGGGGGGGCAACTGCCCCCCTGCCCCCCCGCTATGTACGGCCTTGCTGAAACAATGAAGACAACTAAACAATGAAGACGATAGAAACAAAGAAAAGAAACAAAGAAAACAAACGAAACAATCAGTTAAAGATATAAACAGCAAAAAACATTGATTGACACTTGAAAAGCTGATGATAACTGATCGCTTGTCCAAATCTTAACATATCCTTGTAATCCCGTTTGAAACCCTTTTGTTACTATGGCGTCAAATTTTATCCAATTTTATCAGCTATAATACACGTCGCTTTAAAATTTATCAAATTTACTACGCCAGCGTATTATACGAGCGAAAATCTCTATTCAAATGGTATGCGCTTTTACTTTTCAAGATAATAAAGACGTGAACCTCAAGATAAAATCTATCTTATCTCTCCTTCATTTTGTTTGTCACAGTCGAATCTTTGTTGAATAAATTAAGAGCCGCTCAACTCGATGCTTCATTCTCGATAAGTAAATTAGTAGCCTCGTCTTGGAAATAAGGTCGTCTGTCATCGTCTTTAAGGGTCAAGAAAACGCACAAAGGTCCTCATTAGTGAAGTTTCGATACAAGAACAGTGTCATCAAAGTCGGACAGCTCGTGCAATGCAGGCTATCATTTAATTACTGGGAGAAGGGAAGTTCTATGAAGTAGAGAGGATTCGCTCTGAAGAAATCTGGACGCAAAAAGAAATCTTTCCTGGTGATCTATTCTTGCAGTTGCAGAGTGATAGAATTGCACAATCGTCCCAAGATAGGATTACTCGCCAAGTTGGCTTTTTGAAGGAATTTTAAATCGTAAACTGGAAAAAGAAGAAATTACATTGGAGAGATGAATCAAAGAGAGAGTCTATGTTAAACAGAATCGATAGTGCAATCAAAACTGGAGCTGTAAGAGAATTCTAAAGACGCTTTGATTTTTTGACAAAAAAATTGGGTTTTGAGCTGCGGAAGTCCAGCTAATAGAAACGGCAGAAGATACAAAAGTACTTTGAGACATTGAGATTTGAAGGATAATGATCTGAAATCAACTCGGAATAAATCTTCTTCAAACTGGAATAACTCTTGAAACAATATTAATTTTGCAAGCCAGTGACAGTGCTATAGAGTGGCATAGGAATTTAAGATTCTTTACCAGTTTGGCACAATGGTTAGCGCTGCTACGATCTCTTTCTAGGAGAAAACGAGGACAGATTCAAGTAGATTGATCAATAAAGTTTGAAAAAAGTAACAGACGTTTCTTGGGAAATAATATGCGAGAGAGAACTGAAATAATCGAACTATAAAAATGTGGTTTGCAGTTACTTCATTCTCTAACAATAACTAACGAAGGTTATTTTGAACGAAAACGCTTCCAATTACACTGAAAAGTAAAGGCTATATTGCTACAAAGAAACATGCAGACTGAAAAACCGGCGTGTGTCGCGGAAAAAGGAATATCATTTTCAATAAGCAGAATATTACAAGGACATCAAAATGGCAAAGATGAAGATCTGAAAGACGCGATACGACATGAGAAGGTTACTGAGACAGTTGCTAAAAATGTTCAAGTTTGCAATGGAGTTGAAGAAAGATTTCCTGAATCAATATTGCCATATCCATGGCAGATTATCAACAAACAAGCACGTAAGTATGCTGACTATATCTGTGATGAGGGTTCTGAAGGGGTAAAATGGGTTCTGGGATTTGCCTAAATGATACTCTGGGAATTGGATTTTTGTGTTAGGACTGGAAACGGATGAGCTGCGACTGGGAATACAAACAGAAAAAAATACACTAAGAACGGGATTTGATCACTGATTGTATATTTACAAAAAAAGGTGACTGGGATATGCCGCAAAACATGACTGGGAAAATTAGATTGAGAACCCCACTTCAGGACCCTCCATTATGTCATTTAATAAGGTACAAGACCCGAACACTCTATTGATAAACGGAACAGTTTACTAAATATTTTTCGCCTAATACTGCTCCAAGTTTGTCTCTATTTTGGATCTTACATGGCCGTTTGATCCTTACCAATGTTTTGGAGAGATGTTTCAGCAAGGTGATTTCTGTATTCAGTGCATGTTTCGAGTACTCACTCGTGTAGGCCTTTGCCTTTTGTGTATCTTGCTATTTAAAAAGCAAACCTTCCAAGTTACTGCGACTACACCCTTGTTGTTGTTGTTGTTGCACCCTAAAAATCACTGCATTGCATTTCATTCAGCTTCATCGTCACTTGTATTCCTTAGAGCAGGAAAAAAGATTTTTCAATCTGCAAGAACACTTTATATCATCAAATTACTTTTACGATCCAAGAAATCAAACAGAAGTCGTTACTTTTCTAACTGCTTGAACTAAGTAAACTGCAATCAAAGATTGCCGCATCTTTTTTGCAGGTTCCCCCGGTGATCTAACTGAGATTGGGAACATCGTGGCACAAAATCCTTTGCTAAAAATCCTAAAATTTTGTTCAGTTGACTGCAAAACATTGAAAGCGAACTGCATAAATTAATAATTCTATATCGTGTTGCTTTAGTCAATAATGTATTTCAAATTACATCTCGGTTAAAATATTAGTATAGGCCTTTCTCCTTTTCTATTTGCTCGTCTTCAAGGATCCTGTCATATTAATCATTCATGAGAACTGGCTCCATTATACTGAAGTCCTGGAGAGGTTTGAAATTGCTTGATCCTATCTTATTTTAGATCGAAGAATTGGCCATCCCTATCAAAGCAGAGCTGCACCAAAAAGAAAGAAACCAAGAACAACATTTTCAAGATCACAAATAGCAGAATTAGAAGAATTATTCACAGAGAAAAAATACCTGACATCTTCAGAGAGACAACGAGTTGCAAATTATTTGGATTTATCAGATTGTCAAGTGAAAACATGGTTTCAAAATCGAAGAACGAAATGGAAAAGAGAAACTGAGGAGGAGAAAGAAGAACAAAGACATGCATTGACACGAACGATGTTGACATGGCCTAAGGAAAGAATTCTTCCTTTTCCAAATTATCACCATATTAGCTGCAACTTATCGAAATCGTAATAAAAAGACTTATGATTGTGCTCTGAGCCAAAAGACATTGGCTCAAAATTCGTCCAAACTACTGGCGGTCACAAAAAAACTTAGAAGAAAGCTTAAAGCCACAAGTAGCAATAGACCATTCCGCACTCGAAGGCGCTCGACGCTGTGCATCATGGGATCGTATGGGGACTTGTTTACGTTCGAAAACACTAGCTTCGACAACTTCGAATCGGATTCGAAAACCCCATGCAATCCCGAGATGCAACGCGAACAGCGCCTTCCCATTCAACTGCAGAATGGTCTGTTGTCAAATTTCAGTTTACCTTTGCCCCACAAGGTACCAATCAAATGGCACGGCTTTCTTTAGTTTTACTAAAAGAAATATCCGAGAATGTGAAATGCGTTCGTAAAAATTTTTATCAGTTTCTTGAGTGTGAACGTAATTATTAAATTTCATTTCATTTTTGAGTTCAGAAATATGCATATGGCTGACAATGACAGCAAATGATTTTATTACTTTTTACAATATTTAAATTTCATTTTCGAGATTGTAGTTTGACAATTCTGTTGAAGGAATGCACAGGTAATTGATAATTTTATCTGCTTATTATTCCCTGGCTCTGTCTCTTACAGGAACATTAAGCAAGCGCCTACATCAAGAAAAAAAAAATACTTTATGAGTCAAGACTGTGTAGATTACAGTAAAACCCCGCGTATATGAACCTAGTGGATTAAGAACCTGCAGGCTGAAATTGTCCAATTAGACTACCATTTTATAAGAACCAATCCATCGTATTTATTGTTTAAGAACCCAGGCTGACTTGCAAAATTGTAGGTTCTTATACGCGGGTTTTTACTGTATTGCAGACGACTATAAAATATCGTTGCAGATAGTTGCGAAAACAATCATAAAAATCATATCTAATATATCATCGCTGGTTTTGAATCTACAGCTCAAAAAGCTACTAATAGTATCTTGAAATACTAGTCTTAAAGACCTTCTGCTAACCATGAGGCTTTGCGTGCTGCGCATGAGAAAACAGCACAGCACCGGCCTAGCATCAGAGACTTTCAGATAATCTTAAAGTCCATTTGCAATGCATCCTGGGACAGCAACGGGGTGCAAAGCCATATGGTTAGCAGAGGGTCTTTAAATCAGAGTCTTCTTTCTCTTACGGATGTTTGAAAACATGAAACCTCTACGGTCCTCTATCAAATTTTAAACCAGACAATTGCCAAGAACATGTAACGAAAGACATAGTTAGATTGTTAGTGATGAAGCAATGGAATAAAATGAAAACAGCACAAATTAAAGAACTCGTGTACATTCCGTGCTATCCAATTTCACAGACCCTTTATTTTATACATTTCTTTTGATAGCTGCAGCTTGATAGCTAGCTGTACGCGGCACACAACCTCCTATTGGAACCAGAACCCAAAAACTGTGCATGTTTCAAGGATCAGACCCAAATATCTATAATTATACCTAATCCATTCGATTTCATAAATAGAAAAATATTTGTGTAGACAGTTAGCTTCACACGCTCCTTTGCGCATTACTTTATTCAGAATTTCAACCACTTTAATAAGAATTTTACTCTCGTAAAAATGGATCTAATCGTCATCCAGATAGTTTTGGCAAACGTAAAATTGATGTCAGAAGGTGGGCCAGAAGGTTTACCTTCCATTATACCTGCTGCGTTGGTTCCAGTTGTCATTACAGCTCTTCCATTTGAGATATTGACACAATGTAGGCCATTACTGATAGATTCAAGTTTGGTGTTTTGAGGGCAAGAAATGGTCCTGTTTAGTGTGTCGACGGCAGATAACATCAATACTTATTAAGAACTATGTGTCATATTATGTCACAAATTGTTGATAAGTTTTAATTACAATATTGATAACTGGAGGAAGAAATTCAACGCATGAACCTAATAACAATCGGAACTGCTATAAATGACCATAGTTTAAGCAGCAATCATTTCATTCAATACAAATTTGTTCAATAAAAAATTGTGGTTTGATAGCTACTGTAACCACATTCAATGTTTCCCTTTAATGAAAGCTTTCTTTTCTACCAGAAAGGCCTTTCAACTATGGTTGTTACCAATGATACAGTTGCATTTAATCAACACACTGATCTAACTAAGACTTGATCTAATTATTTCTTTATTCTAGTGGTATAAAATAGCCAAAACGGACACATACGAACTCAAATCTTAAATGAAAGATAAATTATTGAATTTTCGACAATCGGAAACATTGCCAAGATAACGGATTTCGAGGGAAATGAGATTTAAACTTTATCAAGACGATAAATTAAATCATTTTAGTGAGGTATGAAACTATTAATTGATAATGAACCATTTCGGAAATGAAATGCTTTTGGAGTTATTTGATGAAAGTAACCAGTTTAAGAAGGGAAACACTGTATCTTGGCACGGATTTGGTCCAAAGCTGTTTTCATCATTTCAAAATTCGCTAAGAGCTCAGAAATTTATAGGGGAAATGGCGATCGACTATCTAAAGCAGTAGAAATCGAATAAAATTGACGATGTACCAAAGCAGTCAGAAAGCTCTCTTCAAAATGCAAAAACTATACATGGATCATACCGTGGACACGAAACAGAGGGGAAAGCAAGAAATAAATCTTGGTGCAAAACAAGAGACAAATCTTGGTCGCTGAACAAAAAGTTTTTAATAATTGAATTGATACACAGACACATACACAGATACCATTTGCTTGGCACACAAATCAAATGTCGGACAGTAAGCCAGCTGGAGTTTTTTCACCAAATCAACTTCACTTAAAAATATTTGTAGTTTCTCGAGACTTATTACAATCGTAGTTTCTTGCCTGAACTGATATACAACTACAACCTGACTGAAGCGACAACAACAACATAAATTCAAATCAATAAACGTAAGTTAAGGGACTTTTATAGTCTAAGGCAAGCCCATGCAATGATTTTGAATTCTTTCAAAGCACCATAATGTGGCCAAAACGAAAAGCACATGTGGATTCTGCAGTTGGCCATTGTTTTACAAACAAAATTTCAAATGTTCATTGCACAATTTTTACTCGTTCAGTGAAAGCATTTAGCTTCTCCAACCTGTGTTCTCTGCATGATGTGACTTGAAAATAAATCCAAAGCCAATTTCCATGCTCGGATAGACTGCAGTTGTCTAAGAACACAACAAAACGGTAAATATATAAAGCAAGTTGACTGCTAAGCTCATGACTAAAACGGCATTGATAATTTTTAGATTAAAATCATAGATTTTTCGATACCACCGCAGTATTGGTTTAAAATGATGACATAAGTTTCCTAATCCAATCTGGTTCGTTTTTTCAATAGAATTCGAATATATCTTAATTTTACTAAAAATTATCAATGTCCTCAGGGAAAATTTCAATTCAATCACTCACAGCGGATTTATTCTTTTAAAGTACAACTCAAATTATATCTGTCTTTCCGATTTAAGTAAATTAATAAAATTAAATAAGGAAATTAAAAGGTGCATTTGCATAGGAACACGATTAAAGATACAGTTTGCAATCACAAGATTCATCAATCCTCTTACCGGAGATCCCACTTTTCAAAACTGTTTATAACTAATCATTAAGATTTGATAATAGGAGATTTCTTGTCAATTTAGAGGCTCTTCCTTTCCTCCAATTAACGATCTTGGCTATAATTCTTTACTAAACTATAACAATAATAATAATAATAATAATAATAATAATAATAATAATCACTGTAAGCACCGTAGTTACATACAACTATAGGCTAAATACTTACAAGATACAATAACTATAAGATACTATAACAGATCTTTTCAAAACCGTTTATAACTAAGCTGATAGCTAACAAAGTGCGTTTTTCTTTAATATTTGGGCTATTTCTTCATTTGGCAATATCTGTACTAATAGTAACAATTGCAATCTTACTTTCCTATATGCCAGTTTCCAACTTACAATCTGACATAAAAACATACACACAACAGCAAAACCATCTCAAAACTACCTCATCTGACAAACTTTCATCTGAACGTAGTAAGAAAGGAAACAGGTTGAAAACAACAATAGCAAAGAAGAGTTAAGTGGACAGCACTTTTGATAAGAACTATCTTAAAAGGGCAAACTACAAAACACAGAAAATGAAAGAAAGTTCTGACAACAACAAAAATTGATAACTGAGAATATTACACTAAGCCATATTATGTTGTTGATGTTGTTACTATAACTGTTATTACAAGTCTAATAGTTTCAAGCGGAAATGAGAAGGACGTGATGCTGCGAAGAGGATTGTTTTGATGCATATTCTAATCATTTTGTGGCCAGACCATCATGTTTACGAAATTGATGAGACATCCGTTCTATCCTTATTTTGTTTTCAACTGTCTCTTAGCTAAGCATCTAGGAAATGCAATTCTAACTTATCGCCATCTTAACTGTATGCAACCTTCCGGTTAAATGTCTGCAATTGGGATGAAGAAGAATGGTGTAAATCGATCATTGCTATTTCTCGTCTTTCACTTCAAGTAGATTATTTAAAAATAAATTTCTTATAAATAACTTTGCTTAAGCATTTCATGGTTCTAAATTTAGCAAGCTCGTGGAAACGTTGATATAACTTATTAATGTTATTTTTCATCTTTTCACCCTATATGAATCGAAAATTATGCTAGCTAATCCTGCATTAGAATTTCTTATGATTCAAAATTAAGCACAAGCATTTCGAGTGATAATTTTATTGTTGTTACGATGTTGACGCACAATTCAGATTAAAAAAGGACACATTTCTGGCCTTAATTTCGAAACTAAACAGGTAAGTGTATCTGTCCTGTCTTACTTAAGGTGCACACCCCCATTTTAAACCAAAGTGGAAAGAACAGTCATCATCATCATCGTCTTCATCAATTAATTTTAAGAAGGCTTACAAACAATGCAGTTAGATTACAGCCAATTTAGGCGCACAGAATAATTGGTCCGCAACGCAATGAAACGTCCGCAGCGCTCTAAGCACCCAGTGAAAGCTCTCAACGTAATTTGCTGCTAATAATTTGTTGACAAGTTTGTATGTAACGTTCGCTTTGTCGGTAAGTGACACGTCCTTCAAACAGATTTACTTTTCAGGAAAAAGGGAAATCAAAGATGCTGAAAATCCTAAAAAATCCTTCAAAATGAATCAGCAAAATGGATAAACATAGACAAAAATTTAACAACGTGCCCTGGTTTGGGCGAGCCTCAAAGATGTCAAGGATCTAAATATAGTAAGTTGGTGGAAATGGGAAGTACGGAAGTAAGGAAAGATAGCGCAGATGTTTTTATGAAAGAGCAGTGATCAAACTATGAATCCTTGAGAAAAGAACATGAGCAATACTGAAAATAGCAGAACAATTAGGAAAAGATCTCTACAAATCGCCGTCTGAGCATCAAAATTCATGATGCGTGGAGACAAACCTTGATCTTAATTATAACTGTTTGCTTGAAGTAATTGCCTATTCATATGGAGGCGAGCGAGTCTGCTTACCGGGCCGGCGATTTCTGCCCGAGATCTCAACTCCTTACTACTTCCAATACAAAGTTTGTTGTCTGTTCATATGAGCAGGTGAGCTGGCCCGCTAGGCGAAATTGAAGTGACTATATATTGCAAATCTGAAGCATTTGATACACCTCGACTGAAAAAATAGTATAAACCATTGCATCTTTTCACCCTATATGAACAAAAAATCACGCGAATTTACCAGACAGATGTTGGTCGTTGCAGACTTGGTTAATAAATAACACAAACAAGAGCTATCGAGCCATCCAATGACAAAACCTGCTCTACATAAACATAAATAACTCATAAAGAAGAATAAATTTCACTTAAAATATATCCCATATACAAGAGCTTAAAGACCCATTGCTAACCATGATCTTTTGTGGCGCCAAAGTCGACTTTCGTACAATATGAAAGTCGTTTCTGGCCTAGGTTTCTGTTTGTCTTGCTTTTCATTCGGCGCACAAAGGATCATGGTTGACAATGGGCCTTTAAATAGCATGACAATGAGCTACTAGCTTCAAAATAAACTGAAAACAAATGCACATTTTGCGAAAAATTCAAGCTTCAAACTACAAAGCATTTTCCTGAGCAATTATTGGGTCCAGAAATAGCAACAATGAAATAAAAACACTAACTTTAAGGTAATGCAAATACATGTGCTTTTCTTAACTAAAAAATTCATCGTACTAAACAGACAGAATCAATCCAATGCAATTTAAAAACAATTTGATAAACAAGAAATGGTTCTCAAATCATGAAATAGCTTCAAGATACAAAACCAAAAATAACAACATGGACTAGGCCTGATAAAATTAAGTAAATCTATTTAGATGGGGCCTAGTTCTCAAATCCATAAATAGCTTCAATGAAAATAAGATCAGACAAACTTTACAGTGCTGATAGAATGAGAAAGCAGAGACATGCAAAGCCATATCTGTTTAGTTGCATTTGTTAAATCAAATAAGTAAAGAGAATTGAGAAGAAAGAATGGAGTGAAAAGAAAGCTTGATAAGTTAATAGTCTAATCAATCACAAGGGAACAAGTAACAAATGGCGATAGTTAATCTAAATGACCGAGAATAATTCTGATTTGTGGCTATCGGTTGTTACAATGTTGAAGAATAAGGAGGTCCCAACCTAAATCAAGAACGGAAAGAAACATAATCTATCAAAGACTTTTAGTTTTATTACGAATATAATTAAGTTAAGGCGTCAACATACAGACATACTGTCTATGTGGTCAAAGATATGGTTTTAAATAAAATCATATTAAAGCGAATATTTCCTAATTGAAACATTCCACACTTGTTCAATTTCTTAAGATAAGTTGGTTAGGAAAGCATTTCTGTTAATGAAAATACCAATCTTTTACTTGTTTAATCTCTGTGTCACTCATACAGAATTCTAATTCATCATGTTGTACGCAAATTCATTTTAAAGCAAAACCTAACTGAAAGAAATGTCGAAATATAATTTGCATGTTTGTGTCATGGTTGGTGTGCGGTAGGCACCTCTAGGTTGTTTGTTATTCAACAAAAATGGCCTGAGAAAATATCACAGAGGCCAAGCAAACAGTTAAATTGCGTCAACAAACGAATAAATGAATACGGCGTCATAACAAATTAAAACAAAATTGCAAACTGCTTGTTATGACCAGTGCTGTGTTTACAAAAAGAATTTGGCTGCTCGTTTCGACTGTTCAGATGATTCTCGCCAATGTAAGCTAATGCAGGCTTTAAAAAGCTCATATTGCTATTTTAAGAACAATACCAATCTAGCCATAGGTTGTTTGTTTCTGCTATGCTCATTTTCAAACACACCCACCAAGGTATAAAGTTGCTTTACATAATTCAGTTATTGTCAGATATTTCATACTATTAACAAGAAAGCTGTCAGTTCTCCCCGTTATGCCTGCAGTTCTCAAAGCTATATTCAAAGTTTGCACCACCGAATCGAAGATTTTTTTATTACTATGAAGCCTGAATAAACCGTGAGAAAGAAGCAAGGTTAAAAACGAAGCATAAATCAAGAGACATATTCACAGAACGCTCATGGCAAAACTTTCTCCATCAAATACAAAACAAAAACTACAAAACCTGCTCATTATGAC
The DNA here is from genome assembly GCA_004194415.1 of Aurelia aurita. NCBI lineage: Eukaryota > Metazoa > Cnidaria > Scyphozoa > Semaeostomeae > Ulmaridae > Aurelia > Aurelia aurita. Next base: position 914,326 of record REGM01000052.1, on the reverse strand, counting down.
CAAATGAGACTGAATGTTCTGACCATGAAATAACTGCGTTTAGAGTAACGGACACATAGCGACTTAGTCTAAAAATAGGACAAAAGAAGGCCACGTGCCATTTATTGTCCTATGAACAATTTCTTCGGCTATTATGCACATTAGACAAATGGCTTATTCCATCTTTAACCCTGTTCTGGACGAAACGCAAATCTCGCATCTATGCAACTCATGGATGCCACAAGCATTCTAGACAAAACAATCTGATGAAAATCGTAAAGAAAAGCCAGAACGTAAAATTAGCAACAACTAATAACGTGAGCTGAATATTGCTGTACCAACTTTTATGATATCTCAAAATCTAAATCATTTTTAGCAATTTTCATGGCATAAGAATTAATAGCTATGCAACGGTGGAAAAATTTTGATGACGTTGCAGATTTGTGAATACATCTTGTAAGTGGTTTTAATTGAACATGGAGGGAGATTTACGCGGATTTTACTATCACTGTTCACTGCAACTGCAAGTTTAGTTTCATTGTCTCAAACAGATTTGAATTCAAGTAAATTCTCGACCTCCTAAACGATGGATCCAACTTCACAACGAGATTCAAACATCCCTCTTCGAAATCAACACTATTGAAATGATTCATGTTTATATTCAGAATCAAAGCCAAGTGTGACAACGATCTCAGCAGAGTTTGATTTCAGGTAAATTATAAAAATGTGCCTGCCCTGGTGGTGCAACGCAAACTCATGTAAACTAAATTAAACTTAAAATGATGAAATAAAATCAAAATGAGCCTGTTAAATCTTTCTCAGAAATCCCACTTTTCAAGCTAGACTTGCAAATGAGACACGAATGAAGACAGATTTAAATTTCAGGCAAATTATTGACTGCCCTGGTGGTGCAACGTAAACTAAATTAAGCTTTGGTCAATGAAATAAAATCAAATCGAGCCTGTTAAAATCTTTCTCAAAAATCCCACTAAATACGCCAGACTTCACAGAAAGTCATGCAGGAAGACAGAGTTAAATTTCAGGCAACTTATAAAACTGACTGCCTTTGGTGGTGCAACATAAACTACATTAAGCTCAAATTGATGAAATAAAATCAAAGTCGAGCCTGTTAAAATCATTTTTCAAAATCCCACTAAAGAAACCAGATTATAAGAAGAGCTGATCTAATATTCCTAGCCAAGGAAACTTCAAGCATGATTTCATTTATTAATCTCAAGCAAACTCTGCCAGGTCAATTATCATATTGCTGCTTCAAGGCAATCAAACTAATCCATGTATATTAATATGATTTTGAACAGATTTGGCAAATGATTTTACTTAATAATTTTCACATTCTTATAAATAGATATAAATCATCTCAGTATATGAATCGTAGTTGATTAACACAAAGATACTTGTTTTCAACTGAGAAAGAGACACTCAGACCTTTTTTAGAAGAAAACATGTGCAATGTCAACATCAAATTAGTTCAAAATGAAGACTGTCTTTAAATCTTCAAAGAGATGTTTATTCTCACAAGTACAAAAGATATACAACCACATATTCTTATGAGTTACACACCACAGAAAAGCTGCAAAAAAGTCTTGATCACCTTAGCAGCGTCCATAGGTGTAAGGTGAAGTCTTTAGCGCCAAGCGCTGGGAACGCAGAAGTAGAGAAGATCAAATTGAGTCCATGACCCCTTGTCACGGCACTCAAATGGTGGGGCTGAAACAGGGCTCAAACCCTGTCCGCCTGACTGTTCTGGGTGCAAGGTGGGAGGATTACACCACTGTGCCACAACACATTCATATTCCTGCTCATAGGCAATATTCCTTTGCCAAACTTCACTTCTCAGGGGAGCAAACAAAATTGATAGGAAACATTCAGTTCAATGAAAGAGGCAATAGACAACAGATTCATTAATTGATGGGTAGTGCTTTAGTTAAAAAAACTAGGCAGCGAAGTTGAATTATATTTACCAAATTCTCAATTCTAATTCAATCATGAAAGGTGAAGCAAGATAAAAGACTGAACTGCTAATTAAGAAATCTCATTTAACATGTCATCGATTAGCTATATCACTGCAACTTGCAAACTACTGCAGTTCTAAAAATCTAATTTTCTTGATTTCCATTCAACCAGTTTTCCTTTGTGCAAAAAACAGAAAAGACACATACTTATAGTTCTGACTTTCTCTCTATCTTGATGAGTTCCACTTCAAAGACCAGTGTTGCTCCTCCTAAAAAGACAGAAAAAGATCATTTCTAAGCAATGTAATTACCATTTAGTTCCATGTCTAAGATCCATGTGCTGAGGTCAGTTTTCTTTCAGCATCTGCTCCACTTTAGATTGAAGTCACAAAATGCAAAGTCTGATATGAAAGATTCATGCATGCTCTTATATGAAAATAGGCTACAAACATATTCTAAAAGATGGAAACAATTAAACATGCAAACTTTGCAGCAAAAAAAAGATGTACTTGTTCCTGGAAAGTCAACTAAATACTATAAGCTTCAAAATGAAATGGTTATAATGAAACATTCTTGATGACAAATTGGCCAAAGGAAGATGCAAATTTTAGATATAAAACAAGATGCAAACCTGGGATCTTTGGAGGAGCACCATGATCTCCATATCCTAAATCTGATGGAATAACCAACTTTCTCTTTTCATCTTCACACATGCTGAAAAGTGATTGATATGTACAAAAAAACTATCAAGACGGAAATAATAATAATCACATATTTTTTCAATACAAAATATGTATGCCCGGCCTATGAGACCCTAAGAACGAACCTCTTATTACATACTTCGGTCGCGCCCCTTACAACTAACTTACAATTCCAGGAGATCATGAGCTCTAACGATAACGGCACAATAGCCGCCCTAGCATTGTATCTCGTTCAAGCTAACGATATTAGGGAAACACTAACCAAATAACACCAACCTGATTTATATATGCCTGGATGTACACACACCTTTGAATTAACGTTTGTTACATTTATTCATATATTCTTCTGTTCTGTTCTGTTACGTTTAATTTATTTATTTTCGTTTAATTGTGTTAATGTTATGTTTTTGCTGCCATACATTTATAATGTAGTGCGATATAGCAATATGATGATGATGATGATGACAATATGATAACTTTCCTAAAAAAGTAAAAATGAAAAAAGCAGGTTCATTCCAGTGTTGATATTTATAAGATGAGCTGTAATGGTTTTCCTCTATTACAAACTTTTTCTTTTGTAAGAAAATGAACATCAATTTGAGGCATGTTTTGCAAAAAGGATTTCCCTATGCAAGATACAGACACATACTGTACACTGGAAAATTGAATAAAACCAGGAGCTTTATTGGAACATTGGAACTTTTGATTCTCTGATAACATCTGATATGTGCGTCTTTCACACTTTTTAATGCAAAAAATGCGTCTTTGACACTTTTTCCTACAAAAAAGTGGTTGTGACTAAAAAATGAAAAAACTTTTAAAATGTGAAGAAAGTTTGAATAAAGATTTCAGCTATGCAACATAATCAGCTATTTATATCAGGCTGAACTTACTTTAGCAAGCCTTGGTCCCATCCTGAAAGCAAAGAAAAAAGAATCAAGCGATGTTCCTCAAAGATGCTAAAACCACACAATACTGAACAGCTTTCTGGATGATGGTCACACATAGCAGTTTACCTTATTTTCCTACATTCCTCTGTACTTGATACTTTTTAAACATTTTAAGTGCTCAAGTTTCCATTCTCAAAAATAATGTTTCATCAGCTCTTGAATCCTGCTATACTTGCCTTTGATGACTTGCCCAGCTCCAAGTGTGAAGACAAATGGATCTCCTCTTGGAATACTGCTGTCAAATTCTTCACCACTTTCTAATTTGCCCTGGAAATATATTGAAAAACTAACTTAGCAATTTATTTTCCCGATGTAGATCGACTAGAAATTACTGTAATTATTTTATCCCTGTGACTCTTTTTAAGACATTGCCTGTGATATTATTATATTGCTTGGAGTTACTAAATATCTACATTATACGGTTGTTTAAGATGTTGCTCTTTGTCGAAGTTAAAAGATTGATGAACCTAGGCTAGGTTTAGGCTGGACTTGCTTACAAGTCTCTCTTTTGGTCAGGTTTAGGCCTATTATTTGTCATACCGTGTAGTGCATGTGTAGAACATCTCCTTTCTTCGACCTTCTTGTGCAATTTTCTACCTTCTTCTTCACACCAATTTGTAGCTTCTTCTTATCACAACTAACTTCAGATAAAACTGAAAGTGTAACAACCAAGGCAAAGAGGAGTGTAGGCAGATTCTTCATGATGTTTTCGCTGCTGCGCTTCAAGATGGCAGATCCGGAAAGAAAGAACTTAGGCCAGACAACGACAACAACACGTGCCGCTTTCTGATTCCTTGTTCCTTGCTTATTTCATTGTTCTTTTCCACGTGATCTTCAATTTGTTTTGACGAACGGAATCACCCTAACTGAGAAATTACTCCCAAACAAAGCAAGCAACCAAATTCAAGCAACCAAAAAGACAGAGCATGGACTGAGAGATACAAAAAAGTATCTTTAGCACAGCATTTCCTAACTAAACTTTTCTATTTTCAAAATACGGACTTCTCAGAATAACAATCTCAATTTTGGTGATTCCCCGAACAGAGGCCTGAGCACGACACTGGAAATGACGTCCTGTGCAAATAGCCCATGGCAACAACTGCGGCATTTTTTCTCTGAAAGAAGATGGCGGAAGAAAACGTCTGAAAAACAGCGGAGCGAATCAAAACATAGACAATGGCAGCTGCTAGTCTTGGAGCATTGAGTTATGGCTACTCAAGAAATAGCGTTTATCCAAAAGAAAATGAACTTGTCTGGGTTGTGAGAACTATCAACCCGAGAGAACCGAGGAGAAGCAGTACAGTGCCGGTACCAAGGCACAAATTTTTGTATCCCACCCCAGCAGGAGAGACGCTTTCAAATCTTGCAGAGGATTGGAGGCTTCAAGTCGAACCACCAATGTACTCCTACTCATTGCAAAGTGAAACTCCAAGAATGTATCCTTCATGCCAAGCAACTCGATGCGAAGAATGGTCAACTTTGAGACAAAACCTTCCTTCAAGAGGATTTTTCAGGAAGGAATCCCCAGCAAGATGGGGTACAGGGCTCATGCCAGTGGCACCCAAGTTGGTGCCGAGTTGTAAAGACAGATTCCCACATATAAACAGCCCGATGACCACGTAAGAGTTGTTTTAAATTTTTACTTATTATAAATATATATATACAACAGGGTACTCAGACTCTCGACGGGGTACACATCCAGCTCTCCATGTCACTGACGCTTTTTTTGTGTCCCATTAAACAATTTTACAAGACATATTACGGATTACACTACTTACCACCTACATTACAATACTACAAGGACGATTCCACGAGGAGCAGAAGACTATGACTACCCCGTGGCCATTACATGAAAAAACGTAAACAAAAAAGAAGAAGAAAGAAACCCACATATCAAAGAAACTACATATCAACTCAAAACCGACGTTTTTTTCAAAATTTCTGAAGCAGGTTGTTTCATGTTTACAGACCTGTTTACAGCACGGGACATAAAACGATCACCCATCGAGTCGGCTGGCTAACCGAAAATCAAATTCAAAAAGATGTTGTTACAGACAGAATAATTGTACCACCTGCAATAGTCGATTGACGATACTTACTGAATATAGTTTCGCATGATTCCGCACGTGGCCTAACGGTCCACAAGAAGTTGTGGCGTTTACAAAATTAATTATAACTCAACTTGTTCTTGTCACTGATAATAAAATTTTCTTTTGCAATTAAAATAACCAAACCTCATTTTGAACATGTGTTTTTTACAACAACAAAACGTCACAACTTCTTATCCAACTGTACTAGTGCAAATTTTTTGAAACAGTTGCGATAACAAAATAACTAATTGCTTTATCTTTCCTCCTTGCGATAACCTGAGTTAAAAGATGGGATCTGATAGGTTTTTAAATAGCCTATTGCATTTGATAATGGCGTTTTTAGGTTTTCCTTTATCCAATTTATAGAGCTCAGGTGGTTATCACTCTAATGTTGACGTATACATCGAAATTTCTTATCTTTTAAATGCATCTCCTTGCTGTTTTTTACAGGTACGTGGATGACATGCATGTAACAAATAGACTATTCAAGCTACACTAACCAGCTTGGAGAAAAACTTTAAATCCATATGAAATATAGTTCTGAAAATAACAAGTCTTAAAGACATTGCTTTTTTAAAAAGAGTTTTAACGACTTATTTTTAAAAAGAGTTTTAACGACTTATTTTTAACGACTTATTTTCACATCTAAATATCACTGTTGCACAGGTATTTTATCATGGTAAACAATATCATCTGTGACTAATATTTCATATAAAACAATTTATATAAAACAAGTTTTAACGACTTATTTTCACATCTAAATATCACTGTTGCACAGGTATTTTATCATGGTAAACAATATCATCTGTGACTAATATTTCATATAAAACAATTTATCTTAACTGTAATATTTTTGGGAATATTTTTCGCCATTTTTAGCGATGTTCAAGTCAAAATAAATAGACTTTCTCTTGCTTAACTTCTTGTGTTTCTTCTTTTGTCTCATCTTATTTTTAATTTGGTTAACGACGAAATCTTCTTGCTGGAACTCTTGAATTATTACGACCACTTGGATATACCAATCTTCCAAATGAGGTTCTATTGCAGCTCTTATTGTATGGTGATAAAGACCTCCCTAATGATGTTAATAGGAACATACTAGAGTTAACGTTACAATTTATCCATCAAACTGGTCGGTTTGATTAAGTTCAGTTCACACTTTCTTACACCACACGCAACCACCAAGCATATTTTTTCTTTTTTTTGTAATAGTTAGGTCTATTTTATATAATTGTTCTTTTTAATATTTCATGTAAATGGCCACTGGGTTGTCATAGTCTTTTGCTCCCGGTGGTATCGTCTTCGTAGTATTGTAAAGTAGTTTAAGTACTGTAATAAGTAATGTGTATTGTAAATTTTTAGATGGAATGTAAAAAAAAAAAAAATTGGTTGTTTTTAATAAAGAAGAATATTGGTCGCGCTAGCGGCAGTATCAGGAAGATTTTTAAAGTTCTTCCCACTTCTCCTATTTGTTATGGACAATTTTCGTAGGGAGTAGATCAAAGAGAAACACATTTACAGAAAGATACCTTTCATTTTTTATTCCTCCTTGCAATCTAATGAGAATACATATTTCTTTAAGTTAGATTTTTATATCAAAATACTTTTCGCCACAAGCAATTTTTTTGCTTTCGTCTTTCGCATCAAGTATTTTGTATCCAACCCAATAACGTCCCTAAAAATATGAAACAGAAAATCGTTAAAATTTCTAGCAACTCCACGGTTTAGATGAAAATGAAGTTAAAACATGAAGTTACAGTTTAGTCTCTTTCCGTACTGGTTTAAACATCTTTCCGCTCATTGAGGTTATTTGTACAGAGACGTAGTTTTGTTTTGAGACGATAATTATATTTTAGCATATCGACCAGTCCTAAACACTCTCTGTATTTTATTAGTTGTCTAATTTCACTTAACTCTGCAAGGCTTCTATGAGGAAAATCCTTTTAAATCTGTTTGTGTGGTGCAAAGATATCCTTTGGTAACAATTTAGTCGTCAATGCTTGCTTGGGGTCCAGTTTTGCCTCTTGTCTTAAAATTGCTTTCCAATCACAAGAGTGAGATCAATTGCTGCTAAGCTTTTTTATTTTCCTAAACTGAGTGTAAATTCTTCCAAGCAAGGTTTTGATTTAGAAGTAGCAAAGAGATAAAACTTACATTGACCAAGAATGATGGGAAATTGATATCAACAGGAATTGTCAATGTGATGTCATCGACCGCCACTTTACATTTGCTGCACATATCCAAAAATTGAGTACAGTTCATCTTCACACAATCGATTGTGTAATCACTGTAAGCGAGAGAGACCTTTATCATGAAATTCAAAGACCTCAGATATTAGACAGGTTGAATAAAACCGTTCCACTGTTTTAAAAATCGTACTGCTAATACCTCCTTTCCTTACAAAATCGTACTGCTAAATTGCAAATCGTCGTTTTACAGAATCTTCAACTTATTTCTTGATATTTGTTTTTAATTCTGAACTGAATGCCTTATTTCGCTCTGAGTCGTCCAATTCACAACCTCAAACGTAGCCTATCTTAAGAGTTTTGCCATAAAGAGATCTTTGTAGAAGTATTAGGTGTTAAAATTTTGACCAAATCAACATGGCATTTCAGAAAGCACTCAAGTCGATCCGAAGACCGTGATTTTGGCAACCTTGTTCTATCCAATGTAAATTCCATACATCCTTCATAAAAGAGACTCAACTTGTCTGTTACAAGAATTTCGAGACAGACCAAAGATATTCCGAACGAGATTATCGTTGTCAACCAACCTTTGTGATGTACGATCTACGTACCTGACATTACACCGGCACACAAATATGTGAACTGTAATACTGTTGTCTGTGGTAGCCAAAAGATCTTTGGATGGCTGGTAAGTGATAACCCTCAAAATCTTGCCAGCAAGCCAATGAGATGTTATGAATACACAGATAGAGTATTGCAGTTAAAAATTTGTGTCTATGTGGCGCAATGTTCGTAACGTAGGTCACACTACTCAAAGGCAGAGTAAGCAGCACTTTCCTGCAGCTATTTGACAGAAACCTTATTACAGATACTGCAGTTTAAAAGCACTTGAAATGATTTATCTTACCAAGATCCTGCATCATAGATACATGGTATTTTTACCCAGAATCCAACTTTCTTCCAAAGATCAACATCAACCTTGAATCGAGTTGGCAATTGCTTTCTCACTTGAAGCGTCACTGAAGCATCGAATTGCTCGCCTTTTCTCACAACCAACAAGGAAGGGAATTTTCTCACAGTAATCGATAAAGGGTAAAAACTTTGAGGATCT
>REGM01000052.1:793171-904766 GCA_004194415.1 Aurelia aurita | reverse complement strand
ACATAAAAACTACGTCGTCCTCCGGTAATACAGCCTCTGCGAAGGAGAGTGTTACGTCGAAGTCAGCAAAGCGAAGAGGCTTTCAGAAGAGTACTTGATTTTTATTTGCACATTTCCATTTCTTGATGTGCAACTGTAGCGAAGACAATAAAGTGAAGAGTTCTCTCTAAGGGATATGAAAACTTTAAAGCATTCGTGCTTAACGTAAAGCTGAAAATATATGACCACATTTCAGAGTAATTATCCAGCTGCAATGAAGCCTGAAACTTGATGATTCTTACCATTTTTAATCAATTCAAATCGTTGAGAGGGGAAGCTACTTAGGCCTATGTACTTCGGGACTTTAGCTGATGTATTTATACATTTGAACAAATTTATTGCGAGGATATCGAGTTATAGCCAGTGCTATTTTCACCAAAGTTTTCATGTCAGGTCTCTTCTTCGTAAAAATGATTTTAAAGGGGTTGCTGGGTTGCAATTATCAAAACAAAGCTGCCTGATATGTTTGTCAAGAAAATGTGTTTGTAAGCAAACATCTGCGGCTTTCTCATTGATGAGCATGGTTAATGGCTTTTAATTTATGGATCACTTCAGGAGTATTTCAGAAAGTTGCTCTTATTTCTTAACATGATACTTATGCCACGGTACAAATGCATTTAGATGTGGAAGTGTAGTGCTTCAAATAAGCTGCAATGAAAAAACGTTCATTTAGAAATGTCAACTCAAACCATTCAACCACACTTGGATTTTGCATCTATCATGTGTCCTAATAATGCTCATGCTCCTTTTGCACAGCAAATACGCAGAAAATAGAGGCATATTTTACATCATATTTTTTAATCGTTTTGATAATACTTCCCACAAATTCGTTTTCTCTTTGATCAATATACATCATATTTACAAATATTAGTATAACAACAGGAACATCATTTCTTGCATGTTTTAATCAACTTTCAAATGATAAGCAATTTGAAACGTATAAATACAGAGTGTCCTAAGAAAGTAACCAATTTGAAAATTCAACTTAAAGGGAATGTAAGCATATAAAGGTGGCTCAAGCCACTTGCGGTCAAATTCTAGCCAATCAGTTATCAGTATTTCCTGTTGACATATATCAGTTACCCAAATATGGTTCGGTGCGTGTCAAGGTCTATTGTCTTTGTAGCATAGGGCTCAAATCTTTAAAAGGGTGGGTGTAAAATTCTTTTGCATTTTTCTTTGAATTAAATGGCTTGAAAGGAACTTGGGGTACTTTTCAGTAAATCTGCCGTGGAAATCTTTTGATATCTTGATTAGTTTCAAAATGGCGGCATTTATCATATTTGAGGCTGTGACGTCATCAAATTTCTAAATCCTAAACCAAAAGAGTGACAGATTTTTGCTTGATACCATATTGTAGATCTTCATAAGCTATGGTTTTCCTGAAGATGTTATCATTTTTCCTCTATGAATTTTGGATTTACGATGATTTTAAACTTTTCTAAATTTTCCATGAATTCTTTCAACAAAAATATAAACGCCGCCATTTTGAAGATAATCAAGATATCAAAAATTTTCCACGGCAGATTTACAGCAAAGTATCCTAAGTTCCTTTCAAGCCTTTCAATTCAAAGAAAATTGTAATAGAATTTTACACCGACCTTTTTAAAGATTTGAAAGATTTGAGCCCTATGCTTGTCTTTGTACGACTATTTTTATCAACGGCTTATATATGCTTAGATTCCCTTTAAACCAAGAAAGGTATATAGATGAATTAATCTGGAGAAGGGTGGGATNATAAGCAATTTGAAACGTCTAAATACAGAGTGTCCTAAGAAAGTAACCAATTTGAAAATTCAACTTAAAGGGAATGTAAGCATATAAAAGTGGCTCAAGCCACTTGCGGTCAAATTCTAGCCAATCAGTTATCAGTATTTCCAGTTGACATATATCAGTTACCCAAATATGGTTCGGTGCGTGTCAAGGTCTATTGTCTTTGTACGGCTATTTTTATCAACGGCTTATATATGCTTAGATTCCCTTTAAACCAAGAAAGGTACACGGATGAATTAATCTGGAGAAGGGTGGGCTGAAAAATGACCAACGATTTACTGTACTGTAGTAATTTTGTTGGTTTTATGAACAAAACAAAATGAGAAATCAGACAAAATCTTGTGAAAGATTGTGTATCATATATAGCATGCTGCTCCGAACCAAAAAAAGCTGCCAAATAGGTACGTTAATCTCCCCAAATACTAAATTACAAATGCCCTAATTTACAAGACCAAATATATGCAAAGAGTCTAATTATGAACAAATTTTAAAACACAACAAAGTTTTGTTACCATATAAAGAGCTACAAGTGTATGCCATCTTTGAGATGAGTGTAAAAGTTTTTCGCTTACATTTTGAATCATAATAAATATATTGGACAGTAAAGTAAAAGTATACTATAAAACTGTAGATCTAACTTTAGAGGTTACATAATTCAGCGTCTAAATTATTCTTACATAAGTCCTATACAAACCTAATATTATACAAACGTTTCGCATCTAGCTTCAACTGTAATCAACGCACAAAATTAAAAGGAACAAAAGCTGGCCCATAACTGTGACTTTTTGAAAGGTAATGACAGTCTGGAAATACTTATGAGTAAACAGAACTCCTTGTGAGAACTTCAGGGTCGTAAAGTCCGCAAATTTGATGAAAAAATGGGGCCATAATTCCACAAACTTTCAATAAATTCCTGTAATTTCTGCAATTTTGCTGAATTTCTCGGGAAAAGCGCCCATAATTTTGCAAAATGTTTCAAGATGATCTCGTCGGCTGTGAGGGACGAAGAATACAACTGAACAGAAATTAGTACTCTTATCCTGGGTACCAGAGCCTCAAAAATAAGAAAATGGAAAAAGAGGGGATAAGGGAGATGGAAAAATGCTCTTCTCCCTCATTCACTCTTTTAATTTTATATTTCTTTATTTTATTTTTCATTTTTGAGGCACTGGTACCCAGGGTACAGCACTCTGTGAACCATTTACTGAAAAACGATACAAACAGAGCTCCAGTTGGAATCAATATCATCCCTGCAAAACACATCTCCCTCCAAATGAGCCCAATACAGCCATTACGGAGAAGCTTTTCAAAAATCTCCATGACTTTGAATTTGTACTTTGAAAGATTTACTCAACAGAATGATCCCAAAAATGATAAAGAGGCCACCAGCCACAGGACCAACGATCATTGATGCGCATGATCCATTGATAGCATTATAGAGCTGGAAAGGAAATGGAATCTATTAATAAGGTGAAACTCGTTCGTATTGAAAATTCAAATAAAGGAATTTGTTTCCTTTGTTCATTTCCTTTGTTCCAGAACATTTCCTTTGTTCTCCAACAATGTCGAAATCAAGTAGTTGTTGAAAGCAAGGGTTCTAGCGTTGTATTTGCATGTTTTCTAACCACTTCATTAACTGCTGTTTTTGAAGTCACCACTAATTTCGTTTTCTTGTGCCATAAATCTGCAATCTATTAACTCAAATAAGGTCTCAAACTTTAAATTGAAGCCTATCCTATGCAACTATATAAAATATGAGACAATGGAAGTTAAATCTCCTCCCCAGCACAAATGGGCACAATTTTGTGAGATACTCTGTATATCGACAACATACCACTGAGAATGTTTCTGCCGACGACTTCGAGGCTGCTACCTCAATTTCTAACCAGAAAAGAGGCACAACATTACTGTAATGTGTTGCTCCTGTTTTCTCTTTGTATGTGATATTGAATGGAGGCTGCCTCGCAGCTTGGATAGTAATTTCAGGTAATGCAATATTAAGCTGACTTCTTCTGTTCAATTTGAATGGAATGCCGCTCACTGGTTCTATTGAGTACTGAAAATGAAAAGAAAAGTTAATACAAAAAAATGCAACACTATTTTTCAGCTTTTCAGCAACAGAATCTGTCAATAGAACAATTATTCGTGCAATTTTGTACGGGCTTATGAATTTCTGAAACAAAAGATTCGTGAAATACAGTAAACCCCCGCATATAAGAACCTACAAAAATCAGAACCTACAGGCTGTTTTTCCTAAATTATGCACCTCGTAATTAAGAACCTGTTTCAGTTTGATGAAAAAATATGATCTTATTACAAGGGTAACAAAGTTGATTTTTTGATCATCCTTGTTAAGTTTATTTTATCCCAGTTGGCTGTTAAAATCTGAACCTCCTCCCCTGTTATTTGTAAGCTTAGCATTAGTTATTAGGTCCTTAATAAAATTGCCAAAAGAAATAACATGGTTGAAAATCTCTTGATAATAACTCCAAAAAGGTTTACACAAGGGACCCTTCGAATAAGAACCTTTATACCCTGAAATTGATCTAAATACCTTTGAAATAAGAACCTAATTCAGCCTGGCTCTCAAAAAAGTAGGCTCTTATATGTTCTTATAGGTTCTTATGTGCGGGGATTTACTGTAAGTGAACATAAGTATTTACGTAAAACGGGACTTTGTGTATTCCTTAGATGCATGATACTGATTTGGCTGTCCCCAAGATAATACAAAACATTTTTATTTTTTCGTTTTTTCGTTTTTCCGCAGCTGAAGAAAGTCAGTACCCGACTGGTCTTTTGGTAGTGCAATTTTTGAAAATAGCCATGAAACCCAGCACATATTGAATCATTTCATGTCAGATGTCATTGAGATTTTGAAATTTACATTCAGTTGAACAGTGCCCGATGAAAAATATTTCCGCATGTTAAGTTATAAAATTGATCAGCAAAAATGTATGGGTTTTCTGCAATTGGGTTTGTTTAGTACACAGCAATATAAACATTGAAAAATGTGTCAATAAGTAATAGACATTTCAGCCATTCTGCAAAAGAGTCTGGATCGAGTGACATTTTTCTACTTTGTTATTTCGAAGGTTCGATTGATCGGTGGGAAAGCTTCCACACTCATGTACATTCGAACTCCTACAGGATATAGAAAAAATGTCACTTGATCCAGAATATTCTGCAGAATAACCGTTGAGAATAGGTAGGTCGTTTAAAATGGTCGAGTTACATCTGCTGGGCTGTTACTTGATTTTATAGAACAGATCGTTATCGTAAAATGTTTAAGTTTACCCGGTATTGAAGTACGAAATATGAATATGAAATAAGATAAGAAGATTGAAATATGAGAAAGAGACTCACAAAAGTATTATGTAAGGCATCAACTGGTTTCATATTGAAATATGTCACGAGATCTGGATCAGCATGTAGAAAATGAGGCATACTAGCAACTAATGGGGCACCCTTAGACATCTTTGAAATGTCAATCAAGCCTTCTCTGAACACTGTAATATTGTTATATTTCAAAAGAGCTTTTGAATCCATGGCGTATTTGTGTGTGTATATTGAATGGACCAATCCATCTCCTAAGAAATATAAATAAGAATGAAAAATAAAACGACAATTTTTAGGGTAGTATCAGATATAGTGACTAAGTTAGGGAACTAAAGTCCGTCGTTTTCAAGGTAAAAAATATCGCTCTGTTTGTCTGTTTTGGAAAATGCGTTTTACCTTGAGAGACAGACTTCTTTTCAGCCTGGTTTCATCCACACTTTCGTAAATCGCGTTGTCAACTATTTCAACTTGAGTGAAAGCACGTGTAGCAGTTGTTTCTGAAATCAAGTTTATTCAAATAAATTGACGCATGTGAAAGGGGAAATTGGCTTCTTTGTTTGTTTGTTTGTTCGTTTGTTTTCTTCACGCTCAAAGTTTGTATTTTAGGAACATGGCACTTTTCTAAGTGACAAAGACACTGTTTTGCATTAAGTGAGAAATTGAAACATTCTTTAGGTCATAGCATTCTTTCACCAGAAAAGGAGCATTAGGGTTATTGAATGTCCAGAAAACTGTACCCGGACTCTCTCTGTTTGGGTAGGAATGACATTGCTCGGTTGTTCACAATCGGATCTTGCCTGTCAATCTGGTGCCGTGACTTTAGATTTATTACGATCATCGTCGTTTCACAACTTCACTTGAACTGATTTACACATGATGTACATGATTTATACCGTATTCACATTGACAAAGTTAAACCAGCTTGATCTAAACCAGCTTAAATTTCAACCAATCAAATGCATTCGATTTGTTGAATTGACCAATGAGGAGGCCCCATTCTATAACCTGGTTTGGTTTAAGCTGGTTTAACTTGCAAGCGAGAATGGGGTATTACACAACAATTAGTTCGAGCACAATGCTGGCGATTCGATTCCATAAACCATAGTCATGCATAAATGAAGTGGGAAAGAGTACTGAGGTAGTTTATCTATTGTAGAATATTTCAATCTTCAACTTACCTGCTTTGGTAATTTGAAATTTGAGATTCACGATGTTATCAAACAACGTGTAGGATTTCTTTGCTTCCGGCTGCTTTTGTCGGCATGAAGCTATCGTGTTTTTGTAACCAAACAATGTCGAATATCCTTCGACACGTCGAATATCAGCCGATGCAAGTGGATAATATGCTGCGTTAATTTGAGTACTATCAGCATATTCTATAATGGAGAAATAAAATGTTTCAACGCTACTTTTTAATAGCTACATTCTGTGAGGAAGAGTGCACGAAACAGCGGTCCTTCGATGTTCTTAAACGTACACGGCATTCCTAGCGCAAGATAAATAACATTTTGTTAGCAGATGTTAGATTTATCCTCCTACTTCAATAAATACTCACGTTCTACTCTAACAATCCTTTTTCGCATGCACAATGAGTAAGTTAGCCATCACGGTTTTAGGGCAATTATTGCAGTCCGCTTTCTGCGTTAATTACATACCCAGCCTGGCTAATCGTTCGTAGAAAATGACTTGTCTGCAATCGCTTTGTACTGATGTTTCAATCCTAAGCAAAGGATATCGTTATTACAGAAATTACCCCTCGTCATCCAATGCACTGTTGTTCATTTACATTCCCGGCCTGGCTAATCGTTCGTAGAAATCGCTTTGTTTATAATTGCTTTGTATTGGCGTCTCAATCAAAAGAAACGGATGCTAATGCCATTGTTATAGAAGCTGCCCTTCTTCATCTAATGCGCTTTTGTTTAATTACATTTGTTGATAGTCTAATCAACCGCAGAAATTTATTTGCCTATAATCCCTTACTGGAGTGTCAATCAAAAGAAACGGATATATAATCTGCCTTTGCGAGAACCACCAGGCTGCACAGCGCAAGGAACAGTCAACGGTATTAATGACAATGTAAACAAGATGCAATATAAAGTATTGTCGTAAATTACCTTTATACTGGAAGGCCTTGTTCGCATCTTTGCACGTGTAATACTTTGAATTGGCCTTTGAAGCTGCACTACTGGGTTCATCGAATGGCAAGAATCCCCTCATCGGAAAACCATTCGGGTACACATTCGGTATTGGTAAACGTGTCTCTACAAATCCATGTGAAATTTGTTTAACAGTACGAGTCAGAACAGGACCAAAGTCAATTCTATCTACCACAGTGAAGATAGCAAATTTGGCTAAATGGTTAGTTATATAGACAGCAATTGCATTCAGCGTTTGTGCATCTAGGCTTAAGCATTTTGCTCCTGGTGCTGGGCAAAACAAATTTTGAATGTGAGTAAAAAGAGCCAATTGCAGTGAATCATTTGCAGAAATTCCAGAACTAGCTCTTGTTCGGTATACATTTAAATAATACAAAAATCCGCAGCCGGTTGCATTCGGGTTTGCGGTGCAAGCTGCTAAAAGGGTTGTGTTTCCGGTTGTTCCTAAAAGTTCTGGTTTAGTGATGACATCAGTTAATGCGAGCATCTCAGTCAAATTGTACCCAGTGCGGTTTGCATTGGCAAGAATTCCCTTGAACGGTGATCCATCTGTGTTGTTATGTAGGGCAAGCCAAGGCCCAAAGCCAGCAGGAAACCAGCCAGTCGGAAAGAATGGATTAGGACTAGACAACAATTGCCCGGTGAAATTGCCAAATTGCTGTAATGTTTCTAAATGTGAGTATCCGGATTGGTTGGCCATGGTAAATAAAGCACCAACTGAAGGAGGGATTATTCCCATTGCAAAATTCTGATCTCCTTTTGCTTGCAACATCATCCCAATGTACCCAGCATTCATTATAGATATCTGTAAAAGAATAACAATTTGAACAATAAGAGAACAAATAAATCCAAATTTAAGAGGTTCAAGGGGCTCAAAATATGTTCTTGATATTCAAAAATTAGTGTTACGCTCTAGAATGTTGAAGAATTATCTTAATTGCCAACAATTATTCTTTAGTTCCTTATATTTAATTTTGCTGAATTTAAACAAACGAGCCAAATCTTCTCACGAATCATTTCGTAGCGAATTTAGACTTTGCCTCTCATTAAGAATGGTATCCCTGGTCTGCTTAGATAATTAAACAGCTGTGCATGAGAAAACGTTCAATAATTAACTCTTTGTTTCAATAGGGATATTTAACTAAATTTCTGAGATGCGTTTTGTGATTTTTCAGATGATTCTCTAGCTGAATGCAAAATAAAATAAAATAAAATACAATCTACCTTATCATTTTCGGAACATGTTTGGCATTCAGCCTTAGTAGCTGTGGCATCAAATTTCGTTGTTGTGAGTGATTTGTATTTGACAGTTTTTTCAATGTCATCATAAACGATGTCTGATTTCATTGAACTGAATTGGTAGATGTATGGGCCAATTTCATTCACCTGAAAATCAATCAATCAATCAGTCAACCTGAAAATCAATCAGTCAACCTGACAATCAATCAACCTTAAAATCAATTAATGAATCAATCAGTCAATCAACCTGAAAATCAATCAATGAATCAATCGAGCAATCAATCAACCTTAAAAATCAATCAATCAGTAGATCAACAAATCAGCCAGCCAGTTGTTCAGTCTGCTACGTAAGCCAGTTCGTGAATCCATTATCATTTATTGTTCGTCTATTCTCATTTCCTCTATTTAAAATCCATTTCATTCTGATTCTTATCTTTACTTTGGAGCTGTTAATAATTTAGCAACTTTTCATAAATAGCAAATGGATAAGATCAAAGGTCAAAGATCAAAGATCAAAGGTGTGCTAACATGGACTGGTTTTTGTTCGTCATTTCAAAGGCATAGTATGATTTCATTCGCTGATAAATGAGCTTCATTTTATTCCAACCTTAAAAAACAAACATCCAACCAAGCTATTGACACGCAAATCCATTTTTTTAATTCCGCACTTTCGTATGACAAGACAATTGACAAATATATTCAAGATGGAGAAGCAAATAGGGACCTTACAGCATGAAAAATAAGGGAATTCACTGGCAGTAAAACTGATACCAAATCGATATAAATTTCGGATTGGGCTTAACGTGGTAATATTACTGACTTAATGAACTAAAACCCAATTAGTTACTTCCAACTGAAGATAAAACGAAATGGAGCTGTCGCCTTAGATCCAGTCACTTTTTAGAGCAAATTACAAAAGACAAGGGAAGTTGGTGTTTTTCATAAAATAGGTGCAGTTAAATTTGTATCTTATGTCGGTTCTAATGATCAAGGGTACCAATGCATTAAACGGTGTCAATGAATTTGGACTCGTCATGATTTTTGTTCGTTGACTTAGGTCTATTTTAATCTAAATTTTGCTACAAATGATAACTATAAATAATTGCCAATTAATTTCAAACTTACAATTGGCTTCTCTCCTCTGTAAAGAAATCCATCTTTGTTTGTTATGTTCCAGTATCTTATTTTCATAACTTTTTCTTTACTGTAATCAGACAGAGAACCAATCTGAAGAAAAAAGGAGCCTGAACGATTAATGGCATTTATTCAATCCTTTTTTTTAGAATCCTTTTTCCATTACCTAGAAATTCATTGAAACAAAAAAAATGGTATTGGATCTCGCATATTATTAGGTTTTGAATCCATTACTTTAAAACGGTTCTACAACGGGAATAATTTCCTCAGAATATTACTCAGAAAAAGGGTATTTAAACTCATACTTTTACTATAAAATAGTATAGGGGTATTAGGGCGTTGATGACCAATCTCGATCTACTTTTGGGGTCTCCCCTCTCCCCATCAGCAGTAAGGCCTTGAAAGAGGAATTTTGACTTGTAATTCCCTGTTTTGGAATAAAACCAGTGAAGCCTAGACTAAATCTAAGGAGTAAGCCCTGATTTGTAGTAAAAACCTGCAAAAATGTCGACAATGACTACTAACTACATCACAAGGTCTAATTGAAGAGCTGATGATATTTGGGCATTTTAAGTCAGATGAAGTTAGCAACCTGCATCTCAAATCACCAGAAATATGCTGCTTTTTAAGAGCATGATTACTTAGGAAATCAATTCCGCATTTGCAGCGATTGCAGAAGTTTAAAGGGAATCTAAGCATATAAAAGTGGCTCAAGCCACTTGCGGTCGAATTCTAGCCAATCAGATATCAGTATTTTCTGTTTACGCAGACCAGTTACCTAAATATGGCTCGGCACGTGCCACGGCATATTGTCTTTGCACGGCTATTTTTTTTAAACATTGTTTTTCATTGAATGAGAAAGTTACTTCATAGCTACAGGCCGGCTTGTTTTGATTGCAGACGTCGACAGTTGTGGAGCAGGATCCCGCCTCACCGAAATGTTTTCTCCTGTGCNAGAGCATGATTACTTAGGAAATCAATGCCACATTTGCAGCGATTGCAGAAGTTTAAAGGGAATCTAAGCATATAAAAGTGGCTCAAGCCACTTGCGGTCGAATTCTAGCCAATCAGATATCAGTATTTTCTGTTTACGCAGATCAGTTACCTAAATATGGCTCGGCACGTGCCACGGCATATTGTCTTTGCACGGCTATTTTTTTTAAACATTGTTTTTCATTGAATGAGAAAGTTACTTCATAGCTACAGGCCGGCTTGTTTTGATTGCAGACGTCGACAGATGTGGAGCAGGATCCCGCCTCACCGAAATGTTTTCTCCTGTGCATTGAAGTCGTGGGATGATTTTCATTATCTAGCTAAGTGATGTTATTGCGAACAAGGTAAGTAGGAAACAATTCGTCTCAGGTCAGCCTACCTACACATTAAGACGTTTTCCAAATGTAGTCGCATATGCCATAGCAAGGGTGAATTTCGTAAAACAGAAGATTCAGCTCTATGACATCACAAAGCGATTCGCCTCTCTGAAGAATGCATTTCGTACCTCCCAGATCAAATCAAATCAAATCAAATCAAATCAATCAATCAATCAATCAATCAATCAATCAATCAATCAATCAATCAAATGATGCACTGAATTAAATCAAAATAAACAGAAAGAGCAAAACATCATGGTCGGCTGCGCTGAAGGTGTGAAATCTATTCTTCAGAAAGGCAACTAGCTTTGTCATGTCGGAGTGCTGAATCTTTTGTGTTACAAAATTCACCCTTGCTATACCACATACAAAATCATGATTTGAAAGGCTGATTTAAGGAGGTACTTATTCCCTAGTTTGAAATCGCTTGTCGAAGTAGTTCTAACAAGCAAGCAAACGCTGCTAGAACCGAGAAAAAAAAACAGAAATATGTTAGTCTTATAATCTGGAATATTAACACGAATTTGAGTGAAAATGAGTTGCGAAGGTAGGTACAACAATGCATTGGAGAAATCTTCATCGATTGTTTTAGTCTTTTTTGAGCATTTCCAGGAACACTTTCCAATCAAAATACAGTTGAACATCAATAACTCAAACTGTTTAGGGCAACAGAAATTAGAAAGAAGTAAACGAGTTGTGCCAGATATCTGCAGCTCTATCCGTACTTAAGGCTAAGTAAGCTCAGAAAGGGAAAATAAATTATTCGAGATATCGAGTATTTCGAGATAACCGGGTTCGGGTTATAGAGGTTTAACTATAGCCCACGAATTGAAAATCCAATTTTAATGATAAATTTTCATATCTAAATTAACCTTTCCACCATAACATTATCTATAATTCATAATTCACTGAAAGAAATTGGCGGATAGCTCATGGTTGTACATTAGACTGATTACATGTCGTAGTTTCGCTCCTCCGCCCCTGCGGTCTCGGTTTGGCTGGCATTAGTCTCGTTTTGGTGAGCGATAACTGGTATTCACTGTAATTAGTCTAGTTGTACATGTCTGCAAACGATAACACTTATTTGACTCACCTAGCACCAAAACGTGTTCTTTTTTATGTAGGTATTCCATTAAATATTTGCAAGACATGTTACTTATTACGATACCTACAAACTACGCTACAACACTACAGAGACGCTACCACGGGGAGCAAAATACTGTCTACCTCCCTGGTCTACCTCGCTGGTCTACCCCGAGTTCTTCTTCCAAATATAGTTGATCTGATACAGTATGTCATATTCTTCTCATTTCCTCGCAGTAATTGGTAGTTTTTACCCAGGTAGTAAGTCTACACCCAAATAAATACATACATGAACACTTTCAAAAGTTTATACAACAATGCCGCGACGCAGGCGCTTCACTATGCTCCGGAGTAATTGAAAATTATAATGGAAATTTATTGTCAAAGTCTAAGCGCCTGCTTTGAGTTTAACGTAGATTTAGTTTTGTTCCTTTGTCGAACGCACGGTTGACGAAATGATGGTTACTTGCATGCCAATAAATAAAAAGAAATTCTATTGGACGTTTAAATTTTAGTGCNGGTTTAACTATAGCCCACGAATTGAAAATCCAATTTTAATGATAAATTTTCATATCTAAATTAACCTTTCCACCATAACATTATCTATAATTCATAATTCACTGAAAGAAATTGGCGGATAGCTCATGGTTGTACATTAGACTGATTACATGTCGTAGTTTCGCTCCTCCGCCCCTGCGGTCTCGGTTTGGCTGGCATTAGTCTCGTTTTGGTGAGCGATAACTGGTATTCACTGTAATTAGTCTAGTTGTACATGTCTGCAAACGATAACACTTATTTGACTCACCTAGCACCAAAACGTGTTCTTTTTTATGTAGGTATTCCATTAAATATTTGCAAGACATGTTACTTATTACGATACCTACAAACTACGCTACAACACTACAGAGACGCTACCACGGGGAGCAAAATACTGTCTACCTCCCTGGTCTACCTCGCTGGTCTACCCCGAGTTCTTCTTCCAAATATAGTTGATCTGATACAGTATGTCATATTCTTCTCATTTCCTCGCAGTAATTGGTAGTTTTTACCCAGGTAGTAAGTCTACACCCAAATAAATACATACATGAACACTTTCAAAAGTTTATACAACAATGCCGCGACGCAGGCGCTTCACTATGCTCCGGAGTAATTGAAAATTATAATGGAAATTTATTGTCAAAGTCTAAGCGCCTGCTTTGAGTTTAACGTAGATTTAGTTTTGTTCCTTTGTCGAACGCACGGTTGACGAAATGATGGTTACTTGCATGCCAATAAATAAAAAGAAATTCTATTGGACGTTTAAATTTTAGTGCAGGTTCTCAAGGTAAGTATTTACTGAGTGCTGTTAAATAGTCATTTTGCGGGTGTCCGATCGCTTACAATCAGAATTCTTAATAATTGACACAACAATTCAAATAAACAGATGCATGCGAGTTTTCTGTGTGAATCAATTTGCGATATACCTAATTTTACGTATAGGAAAATAGACAAGTGTTTTCTTAGCTTGAAAATCAAACAATAAAATTCGAAAACGTTTGCTCCTTGTTTTAATAAAGATCATAAATCATATGTTGGAAAGGAAGGCGCGAACCAAAGTGAATCACTGTCGAGTTTGGTTGTCCCCTGATCTGTTGTCGGATCACAGGGAAGCAAAGAAACGAAAACTATGGTGTTCGCTAGGGGATACGCCTGGACCCCCTGTGGTTTTATGGGAACGATCCCGGAACGATATCTGTCTTGGCAGGTGCTCCATTTACGTAATCAAAAAGAAGGTCAAACTCAAGATCGGAGAGCACGGCCTTTAAAATCAAAGAAACCAAAAGTCGCCTAAATATAGAAACAGAATAAGATTGAAATAAAATCACGATGGAAGTCATCATTAATTAATCGCACTTACGGCTGCACGGTTTTTGCTCATTTCAAAACGAAAAATCTTTCAGGTCACTGGGAAAGAATGTTTATTTTGCTATGGAAACAATATTATATCCGCTATTGCTATGGAAACAATAACATAATAACTATCACCATAGGAACAGAGGTGCTAATTGGGATTCAGCTCATCGTTAGAGAAAGGATGTGAAAAGTATGAGATGAGCAGTTGCATGATGGTAGTGCAATACGGCGGCATGGTAGCAACTATTGCTATGGAAACAATAAGATAACAACTATCGCCATGGAAACAACGCTGCTAATAGAGGTGCAAGCTGTTGCTAGGAAGAGGTGTGAAGTATATAAAATGAGCAATTGCATCGCAGAGCTGCACTACGGTGGCACAAAATGGTTGCAACTAATGCTATGGAAACCCAACCAAAGCCTTGGCAACCAGATAACAAATTTCACCAACGAGAATCCAACATTTATATAGTAAAATTTCTGAACGCTTCAATAATATTCGTTTTTAGCAGTAACTGCATTGGATTTTTAAATTTCCTTTAAAATGCATGTACTAAGAGTAAATCTTGAGCTTTTTTATAAGTAATCAACTGTGTTTAAGTCTACTCTTTCGTCTATTATTAATGTTTCCTTTTTCAAATCAATCTGCAATTCAGAAGCCTTTGGAACCAATGCATTTCCGAAAATCTCTCTTTTCAAAACGAATAGCTATGGCAAATACAATTGACGAATCAGAGCTTTGAGTCTAATGAAAACTCTTTCCATTTATAAACTTTAAAGTAGTTCTATACTTGACATTAGTTTGTTATCTCGTTACACAAGGTGTTGTTGTTTTTGGCCGAAACACAAATAACATTCTTTCATGTCGTTCAACTATAGACTATAGATTATAGATTAAAATTCAACTATAGATTCAAAGTTAAGCAACTTAAAAGACTCATAAACACGGAGAGTGATTTATAACAGCGATTGGAAAAAGAGGAAGCCCTTAATGCAAGAACATTTGAAACACTTGACACTAAAAAGAGCAACGGGAAAGATATCTTAGAAAACCACATTTTGGTTTATTTGTTAATTTAATATTTTTATATTCAATTTGAACAATTTGAATTGTGGCTTGTTGTGAATATCATAAATTTATAAAAAGATTGATGAAGATCATTAGTAAAATTATTCTTAAATCATTTATGTCATCGCAAGATTTTAACTGAATAAGAGAAGCGAAAAAGTGAGGAAACTGCTGAATAAAGCCTAATTTCCACCAGGCGGATTTAAAATTTAAGTATTTGCCAAGGGAAGCAAAGAAATAAAAAATCTCCTGAGATTATAACAACTAAGTAACTCACCCAAGTTTTGTATCCCGAATGCTGTTTTGAATCAACACATATTTTATCAGCTGTTTTTTTTATCAAAGCTTTTGGGATAATTGAATGGCCGACGAAAAATCCGATCACAGCGATGAAAGATCCCGATATAATCAAAGATATTCCGCGACATCTCTGTTTCCTCTTTAAATCCATAGTTCCAGACATCTTCTCCCAAATCTTTCTCTAAACTACGTCGTCTTTTCTTTCAACTATGTCTTATGTAAACATCAATTTCTAGGTTGTGATTTGAAGGCAGTCTTCAGAAGTATTTGTGCGATGTGAACTGGACTGAACTTGCTTTTTACTGTACGGCAGGTAACAAGGTGACACCATAATCAAAAGTTCGCCCGCAAAGCAGTTTGCCTTCGATCAGCTTGCAGCTGGATTTCACTTGACAACAGGTGTATTGTACTCAGAACTGTCTTTGGTACTCATGATCTTTAAAGTGATAAGTACACTGGAAAGAACAAAAAGATGACTACAGCCGCATGGCACTATAAATTACTAAATGATAAGGCAGATGCTCAAATATTTTATCAACCAATGCTTAATTATGCAAGTCAAATTATGCGTGCATAATTGCGCATAAAATTGTGCATAATTGTGCATAAAATCAAACTGTGCATAATTATGCAAATGTTCTCCACAATCATCCACAATCTGGCACTCTCTTATCATTTTCAATGTTATAATTGCACTGGAATGAACAAACAGATAACTTATAGCCACATGGCAACCTGGAATTATATTACTCAATGGGGAGGCATATGATGCAGATTTCTATCACCAAATGCATTAATGTCATATGTTAAAATTTCACTTGGCAAACTGGAATTATAATACTCAGTGGGAAGGCATATGCTGCAGTCTTTTAACACCGAATGCATAAATGTCATACGTTAAAATGTTTTCTAGACTCCTCCCAACTAAAGCCAGCCTCACACTAGCTGTCGGGTGAAAATCTCTGCGAATAAATTAATTAAGGAGAATTGCATGACTAATTATGGAACTAATGTGAGACACACTTTAATACCTTGACTGGTTACTAAGCCTTAAATTCGGAGTGCGCAGTAAAGAAGGAACATGTCGCCTTGGACGAGGCAGAGTTTCTGAAAAGAAGGAAAGAAAGAAAGACATATTCCTGGTCTTTGCTTCACGTTCTGTCATTAGAGCTGAAACTTTGAGCAAGCCAACTTAACCCCCCCCCCCCTACCCCTGGTTTAGACCCCAGACCCCATCCCAAACTGGCTCGTTTGATTGTTGCGATCCCATTTGGATCTGCTATCCGTGCCCAAACGGGATCGCTTTCAAAAGTGATCCTGTTTGGATCCGATCCCAAAAGATCTCGTGTAAACGATTCGGATCGGATCCACACTGGTACGGATAAGAAGTGACGTGAACAATTCAAAAGCTTGATTGACATTTCAAAGGACGCAATTAAAAATGAGACAAAATGTGTACCAGAGCGCTACTAATTGGATCAGATCCCGTGTAAACGCGAACAATTCTGGATCCGACCAGTGGATCCGATCCCATCTAGATCCGACCAGTGGATCCGATCCCATCTGGATCCGATTCCGTGTTAACGGCATCAACAACATCATTCACAATGCAAATTAGACCAATTTGGAAGTAATGTAAACAAAATAAACCTGCTTTATCAATGATGTTCTGCCCTGAGCAGGTTTACTTTACTCAAGCTGATCCCATCTGGATCCGATTCCGTGTTAACGGCATCAACAACATCATTCACAATGCAAATTAGACCAATTTGGAAGTAATGTAGACAAAATAAACCTGCTTTATCAATGATGTTCTGCCCTGAGCAGGTTTACTTTACTCAAGCTGGTAACCTGCNGATCCCATCTGGATCCGATTCCGTGTTAACGGCATCAACAACATCATTCACAATGCAAATTAGACCAATTTGGAAGTAATGTAAACAAAATAAACCTGCTTTATCAATGATGTTCTGCCCTGAGCAGGTTTACTTTACTCAAGCTGATCCCATCTGGATCCGATTCCGTGTTAACGGCATCAACAACATCATTCACAATGCAAATTAGACCAATTTGGAAGTAATGTAGACAAAATAAACCTGCTTTATCAATGATGTTCTGCCCTGAGCAGGTTTACTTTACTCAAGCTGGTAACCTGCTTCAATTCAAACTGACTGAAATTGCGAAGTGTAAATGCATTATAATAACTTCTTTTCCTTAGCACTATTTAGATTGACGATTAAAATTATCTCAAATTTAAATTCAGTTTCTGCTATTCTTTACTCAAAATATATAATACATTATTTATAAGTTTCGTTTCATTCAAATTTGAAAGAAATAAATCCATATTAATTGTTTGGAATTCATTTACTTGAATTGGAATGATTAGGGATGAAAGCAGTTAGCAATTCAAGTAAGAGATTCAAATTCGATTCAGAAGGTTCTAATGATCAGCGTAAAAATATCTATCATTTTTGTCCAAATTCAAAGATTCACCAACAGACCTTTTAGCTATTCTGCAAAATGTCCGGATAGAGCGATGTTTTTCTGCTGCATTTTTATCCTAGAGTTTTGATTCAGTGGCGTTAGTGCTTCTTATCACTATTGTGCATATTCAAAAATTTGACATCTTTCGAAGAATGTTGAAAAATATCTCTCACTTCAAACACTTTTGCAGAATGCGAAAAGGTTCGTTAATTCAAAGTCAAAAGAGGCTTAATAACGAAAAGATAAAATAAGGAAAATAATAAAAATAAATGAAAATAAAGAATAAAAATTTAAGTCAACGTGCAAGATAAATCAGTACAGTCACAGCTACAGTCCAACAAAGCTATCAAAAGCCCCGAAGAACTGCCTTGTCGGCAAAATATCAATTACAAAACAACAGCTTAAAGGACCGTATTTTCTTTTTCCTGTCACTCAGTTTTCTATTCGAAATCTTATGACAAAATGCTGTTTCTAAGTCATAGAAACAGAAACAGAATCGAACTCAAATCGAATGTTGATTCGACGTCATTCGACTTGACTGATTGTTTCCAATCGATCCGGATGCTCCTATCCTGCAGCTCATCATGCAAAACTTCCTCGATCATCTAATTGTTCATATTTAATCAACATTAAAACAAGTAAATATGCACTTAAAGCTTAGAAATGACTTTAAATAATGTTGATTTAGTTGATGACAATGTCAATTTGAATAATTTTACAAAAATCCGGCCAGGTCGAAAACACTGACACCGCTGACACTACTGACANAGGGGGAACTAAAATACACAGCAATGTGTACGCTAGTATGTTTGTTCATTTGTATTTTGTTCCGGCCATTTTTTGCTCTTACAAATAAGAAAAAATGAAATAAAATCTGGTAAAAGAAGAAATTGCGTATTTAGAAGATAAAGAGTTTGGTCTAACATTTTAAAATCTCCACCAAAGAGCTTCCTGAGATGCACAACTCCATAAAACTACAGCAAAACATACCGACAAGCTAATTAAAAGGCAAACGGCCTAGTAGCCTATTTTAGCACACCGTCTTCTCGACGAGCCCTCAGAGGCTCCTTACTCTAGATAAGCTCTGATCACCTCCTACTAATCACCTCGTCACCTCAAAAGTTGATCATCTCAACCCAAACATAAAGGTACTCTTTTTACTTCGTGCACAAAAACTCAAACCTTCTTTATAGGGAGAGAAGCCTATGAAGCACATATGACTTGGTGCTGTGGTTCTTTCCCAGTTGCAATTTCATGTGGACCCACGACTTCATGCAACATCTGAATGACTAAAAGCACAAAAACCTCCTCACTTTTAACTCGGTGTATAGAAAAGTAAACAAGATCAGCAGCAGGAATGCTGTCTCTTGAAAGTCAGACTGATTCTGTGCAGAATAACATCCTACTGGTAAAAAGTATCAAAGCGTCCTCACCTTTAAACAATGTACTTATAAAAAGTAAATAAGATCTTACCAGCAATAAATTCAGTTGTAAGTACAGCCTGCAACAGGAATCTTGTATCTCTGAAAGTCAAGTCAAGGGAGTCGTCCAGCCATATCATCTTCCGTCTTTGCCCTTCTGTTTGCATAATTTGACATTTTTGTGTGTAGTTCTATCCTGCAACCTCTTTTTTCACAACTTGAATTCAATACGTGTTCATCTAAACCTGCCAAAGTAACAACAAATACACCACAGCACACGAGCCAACAGTAATTTATAAACTGGAATAAATACTAGTACTCAAGTATTTAAGTATTTAACTAGTACTTTAGTTACTCAATTTAAAGACTTGATAATTGTGTTGCTACTCTTGAGGTGAAGATTAGAAATTAACTCAAATTACTAATCATTTTTTAAGAACTAACAGACGACTTGGAGCCGGTGCCATAAATAATTAGAAGAGTGTACGTGGGACAAAACACGTACCATGCGAATCGAGGAAAAATATCTTGTGCCAAAAATGCAGGGTGTTCTTAAAAAGTGGTTTTATGACCACATATGTCATCAGCTCAGAGTACATGAGACGAAAAACAATTTACTTTTGGAGCAAGTGCCATAAATAATTAGCCAAGTGTACGTGGGACAAAACATGTACCAATCGAATCAAGGAAAATAACTTGTGCCAAAAATGCAGGGTGTTCTTAAAAAGTAGTTTAGGGTATGACCACATATGTCATCAGCTCAGAGTACGTGGGACAAAACACGCAACGCTCACACACGGGAATTCCTTTCATTAGGTATGCTTGTGTGAGGCTTATGTGAGAGAATGTGAGAGAATGTCCGACAAGAGGCGGCAGAGTGAGAAATACATAGAAGACAACAGATGAGAATCAAGGAAGCCGAATAATCAAAAATACCTCCCGACTGCAAAATGAAACTGCAAATAGCCTTGTGCTTAATATACATGTGCACATTTTCTCACTAGCCACACTCTTTGCAAATACATCAATGTAAACAACCAAACAAACAACCTTGGAGCAGAAATAATCGATGGCCGTTGGCAAAGCTACTTATTAAGAAAAATTCCTTGAAACCTCTCAGTTTGTAAGGTGTTCGTTTTGACCAACGGATTGAAACTAACAGCAGCTTCAAAAAGCTTCGAAAATAGCAAAGATCCTGATATTTAAAGCTGAAAGCATGGGTGGCTAGACACTGCATGAGTGCTTCTATGGAGGAGCGCTGCAAATAATACGCTTCTGCGGAGGAAAAAATCAGAGCCTCCTTAACAACAGTACTTTCAAAATGGCAGCTGACACAAGGATAGGAAAAACAATACAGAATAGAAATATGTAAAAGAATTTCCCATCAGGCTTCAAGGACAAATGAGGGATTGGGATGATTTGTAATAAAATGAAAGATTATATTGTTATGAATACAGTANTTGCAAAGACATCAATGTAAACAACCAAACAAACAACCTTGGAGCAGAAATAATCGATGGCCGTTGGCAAAGCTACTTATTAAGAAAAATTCCTTGAAACCTCTCAGTTTGTAAGGTGTTCGTTTTGACCAACGGATTGAAACTAACAGCAGCTTCAAAAAGCTTCGAAAATAGCAAAGATCCTGATATTTAAAGCTGAAAGCATGGGTGGCTAGACACTGCATGTGTGCTTCTATGGAGGAGCGCTGCAAATAATACGCTTCTGCGGAGGAAAAAATCAGAGCCTCCTTAACAACAGTACTTTCAAAATGGCGGCTGACACAAGGATAGGAAAAACAATACAGAATAGAAATATGTAAAAGAATTTCCCATCAGGCTTCAAGGACAAATGAGGGATTGGGATGATTTGTAATAAAATGAAAGATTATATTGTTATGAATAGTGTATGCATTGAACTTTATTCTAGCAATTTCGTCTTTTCTGTGAAAAAAAATTAGATATTCAAATGAGTCGCTACGCGCAGTGACGTCATCCCGCTCAAAATTCGATGCCCTGCGACGTCATACTAAAACAGAACAAGGCCGAACCATTGTTTGGGGCGTATCCTGACGTCACGATGTTCCCTCTGAATCATGGCAGCCTCCTTGTCGTGCAACAGTACAAAATGGCACCCCGAATCAGGCTAGTTTTAGGCCTAAGTTTAAAGGGGATCTGAAGCGAAATTTTTTATTTGTGAGAGGAAATGACTGACTGGTTTGATTAGTGATACCGTTTAAAGTTTTGTAATATTTCATTTCGTTTCGGAGATATTCACTGTTTTTTGTTTTGAAGTGATGACGTCATTTTGTTTGCATATTTACAAGGAAAGTATAGGCAGAGAGTAGAAAAATTGGTTACAATGACTATGTTTGCAATTTAACCTGCTGCTGAAGCATGTTAGGCGACAAAAAACACCCAGAAATGTAATATATCTCATGAAAAGAAAGTCCAGTGCCAAATCTTTTGTTTTTCAGGCTTTTTTATAAGAAACGTTGTTAATACCAATTGTTTTCGTGTCTTTTTGCAAACAAAATGACGTCATCAGCTGTCATCAGCTCCAACCATAAAATAGGGAATAATTCCAAAACAAAACATGATATGGAAAAACTGAAAACGGTGTTCTTGGTTGTTGAACCATGGTATTGGCTTTTGCAAATAAAAAATTTCGATTCAGGTCTCCTTTAAACAGAACGTAAGATTGTATTAGCCTGGTTCACATTGAGCCGTTGAAGTCGCTGGAGTCGTTACAACAAACGACCATACCGACCCAAAACACCCGAAGACTGAATGTGAACGGCGAAAATAAACTCCTCAATGACCTTGACGACCCCAATGACTGAATTTTACCTTTCACATTCAGTCTTTCGGATCTTTTGAGTCGCTTGTCCCCAACGATCCTAACGACCCCGCGACTTCAACGACCTAATGTGAAGCAAGCCTTTATGACATCACTTCAAACAACCCTGGATTTGTCCTTGAAGGTTAAGGTGGCTCTTGCTGGCTCCAAAATGATCAGTTCATGCACACACATAGCTAGACTTATCGAGACGGAAATTTGATTCTGATGATTGGTTCGCAAACTATGACATCATTTCAAACAACCCTAGATATGTCCTTGAAGGTAATTAACTCAAGGTCGCTCTTGCTGGCTCCAAAATGACCAGTTCATGCACGCATAACTTGACATATCGAGANAATGACTGAATTTTACCTTTCACATTCAGTCTTTCGGATCTTTTGAGTCGCTTGTCCCCAACGATCCTAACGACCCCGCGACTTCAACGACCTAATGTGAAGCAAGCCTTTATGACATCACTTCAAACAACCCTGGATTTGTCCTTGAAGGTTAAGGTGGCTCTTGCTGGCTCCAAAATGATCAGTTCATGCACACACATAGCTAGACTTATCGAGACGGAAATTTGATTCTGATGATTGGTTCGCAAACTATGACATCATTTCAAACAACCCTAGATATGTCCTTGAAGGTAATTAACTCAAGGTCGCTCTTGCTGGCTCCAAAATGACCAGTTCATGCACGCATAACTTGACATATCGAGACAAAAATTTGATTCTGATGATTGGTTCGCAAACTTGGCTGCCTGTTTCTCACGCTTTGCTTGCATCTTGTTCTCCCCCTCGTCTCATCTTAGCTTGATCTTTTGTTGATGAACGCGAAAATAAAACATCGGCGTCTACGGTTCTCGACTTTTTCATCTGATGACGTTAAATTTCGACAGATTACAATCATAAAATACTCAATAATCAGTAAAGGGCAGATAAGCTTCTGAATCATTTATAAGTGAACGAGAAGTGAGAGAGGGGCGAGAAGGCACTTTCATTAATGATTAGACATCTCGACGCTTGATTTTGGTTTATCTCAGTGTCATCAGCTCTCAATACACAAGGCCCGCAAAAAACAGCATCACTTCGACATTACTTCGACATTAGCCTGATAACCAGCCCATCATTCTAAAGGGCTGGTTATCAGGCTATACCGGGTGCGGCAAAAAAGCATGCAGTTTTGACAGGCCATGATAGATCGTACATTGCACCAAGTTTGAAGAGTTTTGATTCAATCTTTAGTCGAAATCTCACAAAATACTTGGCAATTGTTTTCGATTTTTCGGTTGCATACTTCGATTGGTCAAAAAGCATCGATAAATTTTCTAAAGACGGGGCTAGACAAGAGAATAATGAGTCCTGGTTTGAGCGATGAGGGGCAATAAGCAAGGTAGTAGTAGGGATAACTAGGGCGAAAATAATAAGTCTATTTTGTTACTAGGTGGAGTACGAAGCGAGTGAGGCGTTATAGAAATAACTTCAAGGTAAAACGATGAGGGTACCATACAGCATATCCGTTAAATTTTCACCAAAGAGGCTAGAGGCTAGAGGCTAGTGTAATACCATGCTGTGTTACATCCAAGTTCTGATTCGATTCATCAATAGGAGGAAAGAAGGAGATAGAATTTAATATGAACTATTTACTTAAATAAAACTGCGTTATCTTCTGATCAATGAAAGGAAAGAAGATAGCCGTTTAATATGAACAATGGATTTAAATAAAATTGCGTTATCTCTGTCATTTCTATACGAACTGGAACTATAGTTGTTCTGTTTTGGTGTTAAATTATTTAAGGCTTGATCTGAAAATAAATCACTAAATTAATGTAAGCTATTTCAGAAGAAGTATTTTTGTTGAACTGAACAATCGAATATTTTCAAAGCAATCAATATTTTTTCCTATTACAGATGTGATTAGCAAGCGTTTTTTGAGGCATTATCAAGCAGCGTGTCATAGTTGCTGGAAAGCTGCGAACTAGAAAGTTCTTAAACCAACTTGAGCGAAAGTAAAACAACCAGGGTATTCCAAAATGTTTCTTCGCTATTTTGTGTGGCTGCTGCAGAAGAGCTGTGATTTCAGTTGTCTTGTTTTTGATAAAATGGGACTGCTCAGGACCCTTTAATATGATAAGGTGGGGGCAAAATGGGTAAGAGCAGGGGCGTCGCTAGCCTGCGTGCAGCCTCAAACTCCTCCTCAAGGAGTTTGAGGCTGCACGCAGGCTAGGGCGTCGCCAGCCCTGTAAAAGTGGGGTGGACAAAGTAAAGACTTAGGTTTTGTAAGGTAACCCAACCACTTTGACACTATTTTTGCTGATGAATAAATACAACTCTGAGAAACTAGGGTGGACATGTTCACTCCAGTCCACCCCCTGGCGACGCCACTGGGTAAGAGTAGGGGCGAAATTGAGTCATTGACTAATTNAGGACCCTTTAATATGATAAGGTGGGGGCAAAATGGGTAAGAGCAGGGGCGTCGCTAGCCTGCGTGCAGCCTCAAACTCCTCCTCAAGGAGTTTGAGGCTGCACGCAGGCTA
The DNA here is from genome assembly GCA_004194415.1 of Aurelia aurita. Taxonomy (NCBI): domain Eukaryota; kingdom Metazoa; phylum Cnidaria; class Scyphozoa; order Semaeostomeae; family Ulmaridae; genus Aurelia; species Aurelia aurita. The sequence goes on along the minus strand of REGM01000052.1, from coordinate 880,095 downwards.
GGGCGTCGCCAGCCCTGTAAAAGTGGGGTGGACAAAGTAAAGACTTAGGTTTTGTAAGGTAACCCAACCACTTTGACACTATTTTTGCTGATGAATAAATACAACTCTGAGAAACTAGGGTGGACATGTTCACTCCAGTCCACCCCCTGGCGACGCCACTGGGTAAGAGTAGGGGCGAAATTGAGTCATTGACTAATTCATGAATTTCACTGTTATTGTGGTTTACCTAAAGAACGAATTTGTTCATTGAAAAAGCTGTAACTTTGCAGCCAGGGCCACTCCACTTTGCCTCAAATCTAAAAACAAAAATCATTTCGCCCCACTCCTTCCTGATTACCACAAGCTTGGTTAATCCGCTAGATGTATTTCATGCATATAAAATGATATGGATTGTTGCTGGATTGAATTTCTCTGTATGATTATGATATCACCTTCTTCATCGGCAGCCTCGTCAGTGAGTTAAGTTGAGTTAAGCTGGAAAGTTAAAAATGGGTGTATTGTTTCATAAAACAGATTTTGCGCTGTTTTTGTAAGTAAAAAATATGTATCTGTTGTTTAGGTGGTAGGAAAAAGCGCTCAACAAGCAGGTGAAGAACTACTCCAACACAAATGAACTGCATATGTTCTGCAAACGGAAACACGTTTTGTGAATTTCCTAACAGCTGTAATTGTTAGCAGCAAATATTTTTAGTACGAAGTTTCAATAATGCATAAGGAGAAAAAGCCATTGCGAAATGGATCCATCGAGTTTTTGCTGTACCATCAACTCGAGTTGTTATGTAAGTCCGCTTCGTCGGCTTTGATAGATCTGATAATTACTCCAGATTAAGTTGATTCGCAGTTGTGCTGGTATTGTTAGCTAGGATATCTAATTGCGAGCGACGAAAGAGCATGCTTAATAATAGGGAGCATCGGTGTTTTCGTCTACTGTCCACGCATATTTGTTTTGCTTATCGCTTCACTTTTAACGCTGGCTTAAGCCCGTTTAAGTTATACCGCTTATATTGTTCTTTATTTATACTGTTCTTTGCAAGAAAAGAAATGGCGTCTGACGACTGAGGGCAATTCGCGGTATTTCTTTGATATAATATTGCTTTTAGCTTCAATCAAATCATCGAAATAAAACAGAGCAAAGATTCTTCGTTTCGGCCCGAATTCAGACCGTCCAGCTGCAGTTGCATATTCATCTTGTTCATTGAACCATTCGAGGCCACTCGAGGCCACCAGGGGCAAATCAAATATTTTCTTCGTACAACTTTGTACAATTTATATATTCAATGAAGTAATTTCCACACAAAGTATTTTTTCAAATAATGAGATTCAATTGTATTCGTTTTCGCCTTCCTACTTTTGACAGCACTTGGAAAAATTGTTTATTTGTACAAATCATAAAACAACCCTTTGTCTAGTCAAATAATTACATAAGTTGTCGATGGTATTCTAGAAAGTTCGGCAAGCCTTAAACGTGTTATTTTGTTAAATTTTCGTGTCATTTTAGGAATAAGTTCTTTATTAAATTGTTTCGTCTGTTTTGTTTTCGCTTCAGTACCAGACATTCTTCGCTTCTTCGCTTTCGTTGGTCCATCCTGATCGTCATGCTCCAAATCCTCGAAATAAATACTTTTCTCCTTACTCAGAGCATTTTTTCTCCATTTCAACTCCGTGCTCATAACACCAAGACTCGTCTGATTTGAAACGTAAGATGCGAATTTCTCCACTTTAACGTCTAATTTGTTTCTCTGTTGATTTCTCAAAGGAAAGTCCAATTTGTAAACCCTTTCTTCCACAGTAGGTGCTTCAACTTTGATGAAATTTGACGCAGATCCAATATTTTGCAAACCAAAATTACTGTCTTTAACTTTAGCGGCATTTTGTTTTGATATCATAGCTTTCGATGCATTAAAAACGTTTCTATTACTGCTAGACAATATATGCTGAAACTGAGTATGCGCAATCAATCCCTCGTTAAAAAGATCAAATATCTCAGAATAGATTGCAAAATACTTATGCGTTGATGACGTCGATGTCGTGGTTGTTGTTGTTGTTGATGCCCGACTGTTTTTACTCGCATTGGGATAACTTGAATTCGAGGCTGCAGTTCGCAGTAAGAACAGGACGATTTCCTGTGGATGAAAATTATGATCAATAATCTATCAAAAAGCAAATATCAAGCAAATATTTTTGATAGCCTGGGGCCTATCCGTTAAGGTTTAAACGTAAAACCATAAGCGTTCCTGTTACTTCCTCAGTTATAAGTAAATCAGTTTGGCTTCGGTTAGGCAGGATCTTTAAATCAGCCAACCAGAGCACAGGAATTTACTGTCTTTAATCTGACTGGTGCTCCAAAAAGTTGGAGTGGCTAGGCTGGTTTTTCATTAGTCGATTACGAGGTCTAATTCGAGTGGTCCCATGTTGGTGGTAGTCTCGATTTGAAGAGAAACTAGAGGAGTCAGGTAATAAGTCTAGCCTTTACTACTATGGTTCTCTGAACAAGGCTTCCCAAGTCACCACAACTACGAAAACAAAGTTGAAGTTTCCCCACTTAGATGTTTCACAGTTCAAAGACCATGAGTCTTGCTTTATTCATCAAAGCTTCATTCTGAGGATAAAATCATAACCTGAATCTCAAAACTATATGTTATCTTCAATGCACCACTCGCTGCCTTATTATTAATATTTTTCATAAAATTGTTTGTATGAATCTGCAGTAAATATTTGGCTAGAGATTGTTCTCTGTAGTGTATATCATCTCTTTGCTATGAGCAAAAACATGTTGATTTTTAAATCCGCAAGTAAAAGAAAACAAGCTGTCAGGTTTTAACTCAATAGGCAGCTGCACAGTTACTCATTTCTGAAATATCCCAACAAAACATCGACAAATAACAATATATATGACGTAAAGAAACAGTGAAATCAAATTTTAGCGCATACCTGAAACAAACCAAAGAGAAGAAGTGAACCATGAACAATTTCGAGATCATTTGAGTCAGTGATGACTTCTCTTAGACTTGCACATCTTTTGACGAGCACTGGGTAAATCACTTGATGGGTTGGCTGCAAGGAAAAGAAGGCAATTCCATTTATTAATAAGAAATGCAAGCTTTCGACTCCAGATTCAGATTCAATTTCGTTTTCGACTCCAGATTCGTATTCAGCACTCAGAATATAATCTAGCTGCAAGTTCATCTTCCAGGTCTTTGTTATATTGATTTTACGATGATCTGAAGTTTTCGTTTGTGAGGGATTTAAAAATCAAAATCATTCATGTGGTCAAATTTCTTATAAAATCTAGAGCTTTAATCCCACACAAAGTTAATCACTGTAGATCGCCGTAAAATCAATACAACAAGGATTAGGAACATGAAACCTTGCATGCAGTTAAACTATAATTAGAGTGCTGAGTCCGAATCTGAATCCGAAACTTTTGCAAGATGAAATTTGAAAATTTCCATAATGGCGGCCGTTCGTCGAAGTGGTGCATTATTATTCGGTGAATGAAATAATTATTCAGTGAAAAGTTACCTCAGCACCAAGGCACGAAATGCCACATGCTGCCCCATAAGTTGCTCCTGGTGGCTTTGAATCATCGTGAATTGTTTCTTGATAAGCTTTCAGGAGGTGATGTGGAAGGTAATTCATTGTGGACATATGTCGTCTACGAAATATAGAGATCATGATCAATAGATCAGGCAATCTGCAGATAGGGGAATAGACGATTACGGAAAAGATGGCGTCGGGGGGCATTTGACCAAGATGCATTGCGTTTGATGATCGAATTTCTATAGAATCACTGTTGATTCCATTATAGAACGCAATGCATCTTGGTCAAATGCCCCCCGACGGCCGACGCCATCTTTTCCGTAATCGTCTATTGGCTAGCTATCAGTCCTAATCTATCAATCAATCAATAGATCAATAGATCGAGGAGGAATCAGCACATGGGGAAATTGGTTGGCAGAAATCAGTCCTCGATAAATCAATCGATCACTCAATTATCAACCAGCCAATGAAAGAATTAAATAATAGATTAAATCAATAAATCAAACGATAAAAGAACTGAAAAGAAAACAAGAAGTAAGGAATGAATGAACTGACAAATGAAAAAACTAATAAGAGAATGAATTAATGAATAATATAACGTTCTCTTAGGCCACTGGTGAAACTACTAAATAATCTATAAAAAAATTCAAAAAAATTAGCCTTTGTTGTACTAACGGTCAAAGTTTGATTTATCCGCATTTATTATTTCAAATTGGTTTTCCCTTGGAAGTACCTCCAACAGTGATTGGCTTTGCTTAATCAAAACAGAAAGATAACGGGGTCACTACATCGCATTCCAAGAAATAGAATAAATTAAAATAAATTAAGTTACTACCTGCATAAATGAGTCAATATCCTGGCAGCGTTAAGTTTATTTCCCCAATATTCAACAGGCAATTGACCATCAGTTACAACAAATAGAAGTAGTTTCATCAGCTGAAAAACCTTTGGATAAATACAAGTATTATCATATCAAGAAATACGCATCTCGTTTCAAATCTTGAAAGATCACAACCAAGAACTTTAACTTTCCCAAGAACTTTTAACTTTCCATGCATTTGACAAGTTCAATAGTTTGCTTATAGTTTGGTAAGAAACTTTGAAATGACTTTGAAAAGCACAGATGAGGAAATAACACCGCACTTTGTGGGGTGAATAGCCGAGCGGCTTATACAGTTTTCATCAGGTGACTGAAGCAAAGTTCGGTCGAGTGAGGTCAAACTCCGGATGGGTGACCTCGGAGGCATGACCCGGGGACTGACCTCGCAACTCACTTCGCCGTCCTTCGGAAGGGACGTTAAACTAGGGGTCCCATGCCTGGATGCGGCATGCATAGTGGGCCTAAATTAGCTTTAAGTAGCTAGAAAATCCTGACAGCCCACTTAAAACAAATAACTGACTGACTGACTTACGTAAGGTACAAGGAATAAAGATGTATTTTCAACCAGTGCTTGTGCGATCTGTAGAACCCCTGTTGCTATTGTCTTTAGCGAATCATTGCCTTCACAAGATTTTACCTAGCAAAGAGGATGAAAAGTTTCATCATGCAAATTTTAAACTAATGAGGAATATTGTGGTTGTGTCCTCTCAATATTTCATATTGAACAAATGCGAGATCAATAGCTTTCGCATGTATTTATACTCCAAGTTGTAATTCACCATCATACTACCTCAAAAAAGATCGTATTCAAATGAGAAATCCCCGCCCTTGCTATTTTCTTAAGAGAATTGCTGTACCCCTTTCAGAAGAGAGAATGAAACAATTTCATTTTGTTTGCGAAGGTGCCTTTACACAATGTATTGAAGTGATTAGTACGCAAAATAACACTTTACCTGACTCGCAAGAAATGTCACCAAATATGGTAAAATACTTTGCAGCTTCCCGTTTGTACGAATATTGTCTAACGCAGCCTTGAAAACAAAATAGCAAAATACAGCATTGAATATAATCGGTGGGATTGATTTTTAAAATGATGTCTTGTTATCATTGGATAATAGTCTCAGAATGCAACCGAAACTTGAGATACGTTCATTAAAAATATCTTTATTTTCAAAACTTGGACCTTTTTAGTACAAGGCTGTACAACTGTGATAAAGAAAACACCAAATTTCAAAGTTCCTAAATGTTAAAGTTATCTCAGCAACAAAGAGAATAGCGTTCTGAAGTATTTTTAAAATAATGACAGACCCTGCCAAATAAACACATTCAGGAATTACACAAGAAGACAAAAGTCAAGGAATTAATGAAAAATAGACAAGAAGCACTAAATTTTTAAATACCTTTCTTGCTTTTGAGTTATTACCAAACACTGACGAAATTATTTGTTCTAAGAACGTCAAACTTGGCTGTAAAAAAAATTAAAACAAATGAGCATCTTACTATGGAGTTTTCCAAACCTGCAGTAATTTTCTGAAAAACTTGTCTTCATATCGCAATTATTTGTTACGCCATTATTTTCTGCACCTTAAATTCAATCTAGAAATGCAAGTAGGCTTCGTAAAATGAATCTTAAAACTTGTATAGTATACCTCTTCAAGGACTTCTCTACTTCCCATTTCGTCTCTGCTTTGTTTACCTGTCAGAAAAGTCGTTGGATTTCACATTTGATTTCAAATTCACTAAAAACACAAAAACCTTTGCAATAAATGTAAATCATTACAACTGTGACAAAAATAACTTGCTCAATAATTGATTAATGGTCAGAGCGAACATTAATTTAAATAAGATTCAAATCAGAGAAACAATGCCTCAAACCGTCCTCAAAAATGAACTATGATCTTGAAGTGACAATGTTCCAACGCAAAGGGTCAGTTATCAAAATCATCCAACATAAACAAATTTGTTGTTGATTCATTGCTAATATTTGAACCCAAGAAATTGTCTGTCTATGCAAAAGTTTGAATTTAATGAAAATGATTTATTGTTTTAAAAAATTTGCAATTTTGTACCATTAATTAGGATTTTGTTCCTAAAAATTGATGGTTAGTGTTGCGGTATCAATGTTGAAAGTAGATTTATTGACAGTAAACAATAAATTATCAAATTTTCATACCACCAGAACAACTGTGTCCTTCAAAAACCAACCATTGAGCTGTGGAGAAAACAAGAATCTCTTTACTGTGACACAACCATAAAGAATTAATTTTGTCATCAAGAATTGCATGATTTACAATATTACTTTTTATTGTGAATCTGAAAAAATTTCTTTTAAGCAGTAGTTGATGGGACAGAAGAATTTGTGGGTTGGTCATTACTAAAATTTGTAGAAAACAAAAGAATCAAGCACCAAAAAGACAAAGCAATTTGCTTTTCAGAAGAATAGCTTTCACGCCTCTCAACGCACTCAATCAAATCAAAATAAACAAAGGAGAAAAACTGTTTGCTTGGAAGCGCTAAAAGTGTGAAGTCTATTCTTCAGACTGAAAATCGTTTTGTCTTGTGAGACCTGATTGTTTTAAATCCGAGGGCCCCTTGAAAATCAGCCATTAGGCTGAAGGGTCTCCCTCCTTAATAAATTGAAATATGAAATATGAAAATAAATATGTAGATATTAACGAACAACGATTTAAGAATATTTAGCAAGAGCATAAAATATCATAGCAATAATAACAACCTTTGATGGAGACCTCACCAGGGTCACCAGGCAGGGTTGAATCAAAAGCAGTCTCTCTTAGATTTGCATCTCTATCCTCGATATATGACACTGTAGAATCTTTGAAATTAAATGATCTGAAGTTTGGGACATCAACACCATTTTGCCCGTAGATGGCCTACAAAAGAAATTGAAACTCTGATGTTTACCAATCAAACTAGATTGCATCACAGAACAATTCTTGATAACTTAATTTGATTTCTAAAAGAAAAATTCCATAAAGTCCATAAATTGTCTCATGGATTTTTGATAAGCAGGAATGAAATATGCATTCAGCTACTTCTTAAAAAACTGTATTTTTTAAATTCAGCCCTATTTATTAGATGCAAACCTAAACATATGAGGCCAGATTGGAAAATTTGCAGAATGGGTGGAGGATCTCTCCTTCATTCAAATCGTTTGCGCGGCTGTATTTGTGTCGCTAAACAATAGGCCAATTGTTTCCTTTTGTTGTTATATGGAGATATGTTGATATACAAAGATACGCTAGAACCGTGGCTGAAATTTAAAGTGCACGGTAGAGAAATCGGCCCCGCACAGCAAACTTTCCAGTCTGGCTTTAAGGCATATGAGACAATATTTTATGATTCTGCCTGGTGAAATTGATTGTAAAATGGTCATTTTAGTTTATTGAATGACACAGTACACAAGGTAATTTTCTTCGGCTGATTTATGTCCCTAAGGAAGACAATGCAATTGAAAAGAGTTTGTTTAGAATGTATATAGTTAAAAAGATATTGTGATGAGGTAAAAGGCTCAAGGTTTTGGCTCCTTTGATGAAAAACACATGTTAATTAATTTATCTCCCAGGGCAAAATAAAATCAGCAATAATGGGACATCAAGTCATCTAATTTGGATAAATCAAATTAGACAGCTGAGAAATTTCCACTCTTTTACACTGTCAACCTTTAATGCTTTAGAGGCCCTTTACATGAGAAGTTTCAGCCCATGCTGAGTTTCAACTCGGTTGACGGTGTAAGCCTTAATCACGTTTACACGAAGGAGGCCGAGTTGAAACTCAACATGGGCTGAACTCAACTCACCTACTCAGCCCGTGCTGAAATTTCAGCACGGGTTGAAAATATCCATGTAAACAGAAATAATTTCAGCTCGGGAGTGTTGAAATCAAAGATTAGAATGTGAACAAAGGAAATCGAATCTATTTCCGCAATCATTCAACTTTTTTAATGGGGCTCGCATTCCTGCTCCTATTGTTTGCGACCGCAATCATATCATGTGACCATATCATATCATGAAATCATATGTACTGTAGTTAGTTTTAACTGATACGATTTTCATGAATCATTATCATCATCATCATGTGACCTAACCTCACCCCGTGCTGGGTTTTCATGTAAACGCAAAGCAAAATAAGCTATGCAGTCATAACTCAGCTTATGTTGAACTCAGCACGGGCTGAAACTTCTCATGTAAAGGGTCTCTTAGTCCTAGTTTAATTTCAGCAATTTCGAGTGGTGTAACTAGAAAACATTCTTTGCTTTTGTTGATCTATTTTTTGATTGATTGATCTCTCAAAAAAGAAAATATACTTATAAAGAGAAATTATAAAGACCTGACTGTCACTCCATTTCAAGGCTGTGTTAAAGTCATCTGTAGTCAGACATCTACGTTTGCTGTGCCTCATTATTTGCATTGCATTCTGAAACAAAATAAGATGAAAATTGAGGTGACATTAGGGTCTCAAATTTTGAGGTTAACAGCTACAACCCATAGACTACTATCAGTGAGGATAAGCTTAAACTATTGAAAGATACAAATTTCTCCCATGAGAATCTCATTTGCAATAAGAGTTTGTTTTGTTTCCTTTTTATCAAACATTATTATTATGCGATAGCGGCCAAAGAAGGTAAACCACTAAAGATTAGTTATGATGCTTTGTTTCATATTTCATATATTTGATATATTTAGCTAATATTTCATATATTTAGCTAAGGGGGAGGGTAGCCCTTCAGCACAAGTGCTGGTTTTCAAGGGGCCCTCCCATAAAATAAAACTAATTTACAAAAACTTATTAATATTAAGAACTATTGCAAAATCTATTTTACAATCTAAAAACCTATCTACAGTGTTCAAAATTTACAGTTAAAAGAAAAAGAAGTCAACCCTAAATCATCTGCTTAAATAACCTTAGGGAGGATGCTTGCTTTGACTCAGTTGTTACAATCAAAAATATTTGCCTGATTTAATCTTACATTTAAAGTTTCTCTCAATCTGTATGTGAGATCTTCAGAAAGATTGGTCAATACTTCATCTTTCAAATTTGGATTGCCAACACTTTCTGCATACAAACCAATCGATTGCTTTGGGAGCAAAGTGAATTTTGAGTTTTTATTGTGGTTCATTTTACTTCACCACCTTCTTTGATCTTTATTACACCTTCTGAGACAAGCAGCGATATTTAACATAAACACATTAAGCCAGCAAGTTCTTAGTGGTTTGTCATGGTGCTTTCACATCGAAAACTCTTGGGCCTAAAAGACCGCCAAATTATCAGCCTCCGTATCAAGTTGTTGTTTTGAGTTTTGCTTGGAAGAGAGGCCACACCAAGTATTGGGCGAAAAAGCCAGTGTGTTGGTTTGTTTGCAAATTTGGCAGCAAGGAAAGAAAGGGGAGGACAATTTGTTTGAAACAATTGAATTGTGCTAATTAGGCTAATTTTGAGATTCAAATTATCTAAAACTTCATGAGTTTTTCACATTTCTGTGAACTATTATAATTATTTTGTTTTCATGTGTTGTTATTAGCTCAGCTCAAGTTCATTTGCGCCAGTTGTTGTTGTTGTAAATCATTTCATTTCTTCGCACATCTATACATTGATTAATTAATAAATTCAGTCATTCTTCATTCATATTTTAGATCCCTAGATCACTTAGAATGTGGACTTGCATTGTACACTTTGATGGTCCCTACTAATAAAACATCTCTATCTTTAAGCTGAAATGGAAAAAAAAATTCAATGGGAGCGGGAGTCACAACTTTGGGGCGATAAAAATGTACGAACATGATGAATATGCGTTCTTTTTATTTAGAAGAAACTTGGATCAGGCCATGGTACTAAAAGTTTCTTAAGCTAACATAAAAATCTCGGCATTTTTTAGTACTTGTAGTTTCCAACACTGCTGCAGATACGTTTCTCGACACATAAAACATCAGATGGGAAGAAAAAGTGTCCTATTACGTTCAAAACGTAGTCAGAGTACATATTAACAATGCTACTATCCACAATCGAAATGTTATGAACCCAATTATTTTCAATCCGTTTTCCTGAAAATTGCAAGAAATTGCAAGGAAAGGAAAGGAAGGAATCACCATCCAAATACAGAAAAAAACTGATGATGCAAAGGAAAAGAAACAGGATTATTTTGACTTCTTTGAATTTCTGCGCAATCGAACGACCTTTAAACGTCACGTCATCACTGATGAAATGACCACATGGTGACCTAGCGAAAATGACACAAAAGGAAAACGATATTTTCTCGAAGATTTCTAAATAGTTATTTTTGGATCACGATGACGTCATTATACCTCACATCACAGATCATATGATAAATGGAAACGAGGCTGCTAGAATGATTGGTGTATATTCTTTTCTACTGAAGAAGAGTGGGAGTGGAAGTGAAAGTCAAGATTGCGAATCGAGTTGAAAGTAATTAGAAGAAAGAGCACTGCCTTGCAAATATGTCTCGACACACAACTGTAGTCCATACGTAAGTATATTCCTCAATCTTTCGTGAACAATTTTCACTAATTTTAACAGTTAAAAATCCAAAGCAATGAGACTTAATATTAAACAAAATAAAAGTGCTTTGTGGTCATGGGCCTAAACAGCGCTATCGGCATCGATCGTCACATCACGCCATTGTCGAAAGAAACAAATAAATGCCGTTTATTGCAATGCAAGTTGTAAACCAATCGCAAAACAAAGCAATACCTCAGCTTGATTGATTCCTTTCTTGTAATAATAAAGGGTTCCCAAATATAACAGATCCGTACAGAATTTCGGTTGTTGGACTTGGGTTGCGAACGCCAACAACGCAACGGTCAGTCATCGTCAGCAAAAATAACGGGAAGAAGGAAGACTTTACTATCTATCAATCGATCTATCTACCTACCATATATAATGCAAACTTCAATGGTTTGAAGATTATTGCATAAAACGAAGAAAAAAGAAAATAATATGATATACTCCCCAGACTAGGAAATTTCCAGAGGAATCAATCAGGAAAACTATTTTGACTGTTTTTTCATATGCTATTAAAAATTTTACAAAAACATATTACGGATTACTCTACCTACAAACTACATTACAATACTACATTACAATACTACAAGGACGATACCATGAGAAGCAAAAGACTATGACTACCTCACGGCATTACATGAAAAATTCTTAAATTTCTTAAACAGGGCTTTCAGTGGGGGGCGCGCGATAGCGCGCGAGCGCGCAGGCACGCGCCCAAGATGATGTTTGGGAGCGATCAATCGCGCGCCTAGTGATAAAATATTTCCGTCGTAGAGAGCGATGTCCGTTCGAGAATTAAAACTGGAAAACTTTCCGGGCAATTTAATTTTTAGTTTAAAACATACCTTGAACCTTCCTGATGATGATTTTAATGGTTGGACGCAAGATGAGTTACTTCATTGGCTCATCCAACCGAAGTTTAATCAGCCTTGCTTTTTTAGGCCATCTTCTTCCGACGAGAACGAGATTTCCGAGAAAGAGCTAGGCCATCTTTTTTTAATGTCAGACTTCTCGAGCAGGTTGTATTAAAGTCTAAATATGTCTTAATTTCACAAATAGTTTGAAAATTGCTTCTTTTGATTTAATTTACTCAACTGAATGTAGAAAATATACGTTTCAGGGTAATAGGGGTTTTCAAGACGATTAGGGGCAGGAGGAAAACGATAAGTTCTCGAGAGAAATGACACATATCTTTGTTGCTGTTTGACATTCGTTTCGCGCGCCCCACACTGATCACGCGAGTTTTTGGTCGCGCGCCTTAATTTCTGAACGTGAAAGCTCTGCTTAAACTACATACAATTACACATTAATACTACAACACACGATTAAAACTAATAAATACTGAACTAGGGTCTGTCTAACATTAGATGTCAGGCCAGGGCTGCGATAATTCATAAAAATAATGTCGAGAGCAAAACTCTTTTGTTCTCAATTTTGACTGTTCATTAAAGACGTCCAAATAAATAACCCTTATAGTTTTTTATCATTTCAGGGAAACGAAAGGTTCACCTTATCCACAACAAGGTGAGTTATTTATATGAGTACGCCACAATGGCATAGTTTCATCTGACATGGTCACAGCAAATCATCTGATAAGAAATTGAAAGAGAAGAGACGCCAGGGTTCATTCCATGTAAACTTCAGTTAAGCCAGAAATGCAATCTAGCTCTTTTAAATTTAATAAACTGATAATTAATCCTGTTTTTATGGCAGATTTTTCCACCAATACACACAGAAAATTTCTTTAATGCTCCAAAGATCTCTTCTTTTGGACATATCTGACAATTTGCTGTGACCAATGTCAGATGAAATTTTAATTAATAGCTATATATAAAGAGTCTGGGTTGAGCAATGCTTTTCTTCATTTTTATACAAAATGTTCTATTGGGTGGCGTTATTGCTTCTCTATCACTGTTGTGCACATTCAAAACTTCATAGATTTCTACAAAATATATAAAACTATCGTTTGATCCAGACTCTTTTGTAGAATAGCTAAAAGGTCTTCTGGATCATTATTTGGTTAGCACTACTGGTGTAGCTTATATACTGTGGAAAAGGATAATGGAGGAAATTTTTAAATATGACAAAATAGATTGTATGTGGAATTGAAAACTCATCTCAATGGTGTTTTCAAACTGTGATGTGATAATAAGATTAATGTTGCAAATTCTTTAATGCCACGGCAATGACGTTGGTACGATGATGATGATGATGATGCTCTCCTTCCAGCTACTGCACCTCCATTGCCCCAATATGCACCACCAGGACAACTCCCTCCACATTATGGACCACAGCATCCATACCCTGGACCTCCACCCCAACCAATGATGTCTCCTGCTTACAATGCCCCTGGGCAAGCTGTCCCTTCAGCTTATCCCCAAGCACCACCTTATGGCCAGGCAGCACCATATCAGCCTCAAGGTTATTATCCACCACCTAACCCTCCATATCATGGGGCAGCGCAACCCACAGCCCATGGACCACCTCCTGTACAAATTCATCATCATCATAATGATCATCATGGGCCACCGCATCATGGGCCATCACGTCATGGGCATCATGGTCATGGCAGAAGTCTGATTGGAGATGTGGTGCATGCTGGGTTACATGGACTTCGTGGTCGCCATCATGGAGGAAAACACCATTGAGATGTTTTAAGGACTTTATAAAGGGATCATATATTAACTCCAAGAGAAACAATTTTAATTAATAATGTAACTGTGAAATGCTTCAGGAATGTAACCTGATAGCAAATCATTCTACAAACTAAAAGATAAATTCAGAATTTTAACCAAGCTGCAGGGCAGCAAATAATAATAATATATCTTTTTAATAAATACAGAACTAAACTGACAAGTCTGTTTCAAAAGTCCAGGCAGTTGATGTAAATTTGCCCTTGCTCAATATTATGAAGAAAATTTATTTGAAATAGGAGGCAATAGGCTTTCAGTTGGCATAAAATTTATGTCTGTACACTTTGGAACATAAATTCACAGGGAAACCAGATTTACTGTTGATTTTTGCAATTTTTATTCTGGTTTCCCTGTGATAAAGATTGCCAGAATCACCAAGGGACAAACCCCTTTAATGTCTTGTTCAATTCCTACCCTGACCATCCCCCCCGGCAGCCCGGGGGTCAACAAGAATTTCTTGCACAAATGCCTGGGGGCAGGGCAAATATTTTTGGTGAATGCCCGGGGGCCTGGCACTGAGAAGATGTTGTATTCCGAGTAACTTTATAATGTGAAAACTTCTGATGTTGTCAAATGCCCGGGGGCAGGGAAAAATCTACAGTAAAATGCCCGGGGGCCGGGAATATCTTTTGTGCAAATACCTGGGGGTGTCCCAGGGGGAAGGTCAGGGTAAGAATTGAAGCTCAAAACTCAAAGTTCTCTTCAGATTCAAATTCCGCTCTGCAAGATCTTTCAATAGATGTCTAATATTTAATAGGTTTGCTTCATAATAGCGAGCGAGGGCAATTCATAGTCCAAGTGCCTGAACTCTTGCAACATACTTTGATTATATTTTTATAGAATTGTAAAGTGTAAACATATATCAATATTAAAGTCCACTTTGGAAAAGTGTAGCTGTTTATATCAGGGTTTGATTTTTAACAAATAGAAGAAAATTGAATGCAAAAGCCCAGAGATGATTTTATTTTATTTATGCCTACTTAGAAATCAAAAACAATTTACGATATTATACTGTAGATATTCGGTCAAAGAGTATAATCTGACATATTTTGAAGTCATCCCGTTATTCACAACGATCAGTTTTGGACTTGAGACTGAGTATATCCATTGGTTGCCCATAGAAAACTATTGTGTTTCGTGTCAACGATTCATAGGACCTATTCATGAAGTGAAAGAAAGAGGTTGCCAAACCCCTGAAACAAGCCCAGAAGGGCGAAAGTCATGACGACTTAATTTTCCGTGTTTCTTGGGAAGCTGTAAATTTGAATTTGGATATGCTACTTGCTTAATGGACGGGAAATCTTACAAACTAGGAAGAATTTAAAGTCTTCGAATAGTCCATTTGGCGGTATTGGCGTTTGTCAGTGGTCACTGCAAACCTCGTAAAATCCGAAATAGAAGAATCTATTCTCTTCCAAAAGAAATTGATTTGGTTTTCTTTGGCCGTAGTATTGACCACACAAAGCTTTAGGAAGCTTTCTGAAGCTGATTTCAAATAAATGCGCTGTTCCTTGGGTCTCCTCGTTTTAAGAGCCTATCAGACGATTCGCTGTGTCCAGTGTTTGATGAAGGTATTGGCAAAGTGTTCAGATTTTCAAAGCTATAGTGTTACTGGAGCCCAGGATCAGCGTTGGACCAACTTATTAGCTTGAGTGGGATCTCGCCGGAAATAACGATACAAGTTCCGCAACGTACTTGAAGAGATTTTCAACGGCAAAATAGAGATGCAAGTGCCACTTCTTTATGTTTGACAGCATAGCCTCCAAATCTTTAAAAAACCTTTCATGGATGGTTAATGCTTCTTTCGTTTGATTTCATGGCTTGAAAGGAACTTCAGGTACGTTGCTATAATCCTATATGTAGCAGTTTTAATATCTTGATTATCTTCAGAAAAACAGCGGTTTTCTTTTTATTGAAAGAACTCGTGAAAAGTTTTTTAAAAAATTACAATAATCGTAGGTCCTAAATCAAAATATGAAAAACGCTACAATCTTCAGGAAAGCCATAGTTTATGAAGGTCTATAATATGGCTGCAAGCAGAAATCTGTAGCTTTTCTAGTTTACGATTTAGCAATTTGATGACGTCACATTTTCAAAACTGGCCCAAGCAAAGAAGACGCTGTAATTCTGAAAATAATCAAGATATCCGAAATTTTACATATAGGATTATAGCACAGTGCTTGAAGTTCCTTTCAAGCCATTAAATCACAAAGAAGATGCATTAACCATCCCTGCAATGTTTTTTAAAGATACCAAAGATTTGGAGGCTATGCTATGTTTGACTGTCCTAGGAATGCGGCTGTAACTAAAACATTTTCAATCTTAACTTGATATTCACCCGTTTGATTTTCTCTCATTGCAGCGACTGCACCACCAATGCAGGGAGGCCAATACCCACAACAACAACAACCACCTCCATACTCTGCACAACAATATCCAGCTCAAGGCTACCCACCGGCAGGATACCCTGGAGCACCACCGCAACAAGGTTACCCACAACAAGGCTACCCCCAACAGGGTTACCCACAACAACAGGGTTACCCTCAACAACAGGGTTACCCTCAACAACAGGGTTACCCACAACAAGGATACCCTCCACAAGGATACCCTCCACAAGGACACTACCCACCCCCTGGGGCACCAGGAGCCCCCGGAGCACCTGCTGCACCACGATATCCTCAAGCTGGATACCCAGCGCCTGGCCAGCCTCTCCCACCCGGTGCTTACCCTAGGCAACCTGGAGTGGCAACCCACACCACCGTTGTCCACACTGGTGCACCTGGTGCAAATGTCGTGAAGGTAAAGAAGGGAAAGAAAGGAAACAAGGGGAACATTGCAGCCGGAGTAGCAGTTGGTGCTGTGGGAGGATTCGCCCTTGGGAGTATGCTCGGCGGAGGTCATCACGGAGGCCATCATGGAGGACATTGGAGCTCAGGAAGCAGTTCATCTAGCAGCAGCAGCGGCAGTTCAAGCGATAGCGATTGATTGCTGGATTGATTGAGCGATCGGTGATGCATCGGCAATCATAGTCCATCAATGACAATCACAGACTATGTTGATGATGCATTGTAGACATAGTTTTTTCTATTTTCAAATGAGGTAGTGACACATTATGCAAACTGTATTCGTATACGTTAGTAGCACTTGTTTAGATTCTGTAAAGAGTCTATTCAAAACAATATGCATGTAATCAAATTAAATCAAGGGAGCTTCAGACTTAATGCATGTGCCCCTATTTTTCGCTTCGTACTCCTAAATAGCACTTCACTCAACAAGGGACTCAAAACATGACTAAGGAAATCCCGGACGGTAGTTTTCGAAGCCTTTAATTCGATTCAGTCAAAGATAAATTCGAACTGCAGTCCAGAACTGGAGTAGTGATGTCACGACTTCCTATTAGTGGAGTGCTACGGAATCAAACTTCAAGATGTACTAATCAAAGATATCTTTCAATTATTAATCTTACCTGTGAAATAGGAGAAACCTCTCTGAAAAGAAATCAGTAGAGTCTACACGCAGGCTAGTGAAATAACCCCTCCATGTCTGTTTTGGCAAAGATTTTCCGACCCTGTAGAGCTTGTTACCCGGCCGGGGGGGGGGGGGTACTCCCAATGAAGGTTGAACTAGACAAGGATTTGGTTCGAAAAAGCCATATGTAGGGAATCTTTGGATGCACATCTAGTGTTTTGAACGATAACTGCTCCTTTTCAAAGAAATTTGAGATGAACGAAGTGGAGGGCTTTACCTATTTAATTCGGTTTTGTTATGTCTCAGATTTATAGCTGACGATTAGAAGCACTTATTATTGCGTTTTATTTCTTGCTTTCACAATGCATTCTGCGAACAAAAATGTATGTATCGTTAAACCATTATTTGTAATTATTTTTGCTGCATTGTCTGTGTTTTCTTTGAGTGCAGCCACTGATGCAAGAAAACCGGTTGGTGGACAAGAAGGGACTACAAGAAGGTCTATGGTAGATAAGCATAATACACATTCATCGAATAATTACGAGTTAATTGTCTGAAAACGCAACATATTTTATAGTTAAAACTAAAACTTCAAGTTTCATACACATGATTTCAGTTGGCTTTTATTTCATTAAAAAAATGTATCCAGTTTGACATTATCTTTCCATTGAAGCGCTGAAAAATGAAGTCCAAATGTTTCGAACAGGAGACATTCAGGCAGAAAAACTTCAGCATTTTTCGAAAATATGAAACAGTTTTCCTTTTAATATTTTATCTAGAAAATTTTTCACTTGAAATGGGCTATATTTGCATTCAATTAGCCTAATTTAAGCAACTTTTGGCACTAAATGCTTCAAATATAAGTATCATGAGCAAAATATTCAGCCAGAAATCTTTTTGTACATGTAAAGGTAATTGGAGAAAAATTTTGTCCGAAACTTTTGCCGTCTGAAACTTGTGGATGTTAATGTATATTTAAAACGCATTGTTTTAAAAGAACATAAGCCAGTTTCACTTTTAATTGGTAGAAATTTTTCTCAGAAATTTACATACTGGCTATTTTTGCATCAAAGCAGTCTGATTGACTTCATGGATCTCTTGAAATCGAATTCCTATTCGTTGAGACACTTTTAGGAACTTCTCTGTACAATTCATTGCACATGTATTCTGCAAGAAAAGATAAAGAAATAAGAGACTATTAAGAAGCAATGGGTTGAAAATAATTTGTTATCTGCAAAGGTGCATCGAGAATAAATGATTTTGAAATAGTTAACTTTCAGAAAATTATATCAACAGAAATCTTTTGGCTCTTAAAGATATTTGGGCTCTGACTAAAGCAAGCTTTTCAAACAAATATTTTCTTACCTCGGGACCTGATATTGTTCTGCTTGTGAAGTCATGAACACAGTCAATGAAGCATTGCTCTGCCAGTTTATTGTATGTTGATAAAAATGCTCTTATCTAGAAAAGGAATAAAATATCATCTTTATATTATAATATGTTTTATAATAGCTCATTATTAGTTATAGCATAGCAGCCACCACACAGTCAGTTGCATTGTGGTATATATATATCTTCAATGCGCATTTTTGGGCTAAACAATCAAATTGGTTCTTGATTAAAAATACCACCAAATTATGCTTCTTTCTTTCATGTATTCACTATAATTAATTTTTTTTGTTTCTTTTCTGAGTGATGCTGATGATAGGATGGTGATATGCGATATTCATAGAAAACTTATTACTATATAATACATTCTTTTCTCGTCTATCTCTAATACTTTACCTGGCCACCCTCCATTTGACTACCTGGAATTTGAGCAACACTCATGTTGCTATCTTATTTCAACTTCTTATTATCTGAATCTTTTGCTCTTTCTTGCTCTCTAGCCTTCTTCTTGGCTAATTTCTCTTCTGTTCTTGTTGATCACTTCTGAATTTGCACGGGGAACTGCAGGTCTTTTTAAACAGCCTCGGTTTGATTAATTTTTTGGACTGATCGAGGCTGCATTTTAAAGATGGCGACGTCAACAGGGCAGCCGAACTACTATGAAATTTTAGGCGCCACCAGAGAAAACACAGTGAAAGAGGTAAGATTGGAAAGGTATAACATTCAGAATTATTTTTGCCATTATCAAACACAAAGCTATCAAATTTAGCAGGTATTATGATAAAAGAATGGAAAATGAAGCTTGTGAATGGCTTCAAAAAACTTAGGCCGTCTTCTTGTCTAACATCTAAAAGTTTTTGGCGGGAATAATTTAACAGCCGAGAAGGGCACAAAATATTGTCCCGTTATCCAAAATTTACTGGTCAGTATTTGATTGCCTATCAGTCTTTTTTGCAACCACCTCTAAGAGGGGACCATTCATTATGGAAAATTAGGTCAACTCGACCTAAAAGACTAGAACCCATATGACTTTTAATAAAATTTAATACTGTATCAAGTAAACAATAGGTCATTGTCATATAATTGGTCACGTGACTATGCCATGCCCATATTTGGAGAGAGGTCTCAAAGAAAATTGTTAAAACGTGCATAACATTTCTCATAGACATCAGATGTCCATGACATTGGTACCAATCAATTTGTCTTGAAGTCTACTTTCATTTGATATATAATATTTTGTGTTTTGCTGACGTCAGCAACATTTAAGATAAATGACGTCATACTTACATATGACGTCATCTTTATGATAAACATATGAAATAATTAGTATGTTATGAGTGAAATTGATCAATTAACAACTCAAGATCAATTTCCTTTAGTTTATATGACTAAAACTTGGTCAAAAATGCCAATATGGCATCATTAAATTTTCTTGGGTATCATTTAGGACTTTGATTGACAGTTTTTATAACAATAGAATTCAAAAAATTTAATTGTTGGCATTTTTCATCAAGAACAATCAATAGTCATCATATAGATAGCTTCAACGATGTTCATTGACAATTTTCCTCTGAAAAATGTAAGTTTTTAGGAGAAGAACCAAAATCAACAAATTTCCATTGTTTTTGCGTTGCCTAGCAACAGGTCACGTGGCTAATTAGCATATAATTCTATTTTTAGAATCATAATTGCTTGGTAATTATGTGTACCAATATGTGTTGCCGTAGATATCACAGTTGCTGAGAAAATTAGGGGGGGCCTTTTTTGCCCCCCCCCCCATGAAAAAGTAGTACTTGATTTACCCATGTAGAATAGGGTTAATGCTGCTATCCCTGCCACTGTAATTAGAGGTGTTTTTTAACTTGCATTTTTCTTTTTTAGTCTTAGTATTATATAAACTGTATTGTATCTACTGTATTTTATTATCCTTTCTTAATCATTGTAAATAGTGGCAAATTGATACATACATACATACAATACATACATAATTCCAGACTGGAAAGTTTGCAGATTGCATTGAGGATTTCTTCTTCATTGTTCATTGCTTTCTTCTCTAAAATTTGTATGGCAAGTTGGGATTGGGAATTATAAAACTGAAATATGAAGCCTCAAATCAACTCAAAGTCAAAATGTAGGCTATATATTACTGCATTTTGTGTGGCAATAATGATTATAAATTTTATGCAATAATTGTAAATTGCACTTTTTGATTGCAGCTTACCAAAGCATTCAGAAAGAAGGCTCTTATCGTCCATCCAGACAAAAATCCAGATAATCCAAAAGCAGGTTTGAGCTGATACATTATTGACAAAATATCTTATCTGTATTGTACGTGTTTGTATATACTTGTATTGACTGTCCAATGAAATATTGTCTGATTAACGGCCCAAATAGAATCTTCATGGTGATATGTTCACACACAAAATTTAAATGATGCAGTCCTTTGTTTAACAGCTACAGTAATTTATATTTCATATTTGATTCATTCACATAATGTGTGGCCAAGATAAACAAACACAACAGTCTATGAGTGCACACAGCACATGGCAAACTTTGATGAGTGCCTATTTTTGCAATTCTTTTCAATTGTTGATATATATAGAGTACAGGCCTTAACCACATTAACATCACAAGAATTCTCAAAGATTCTTATATAGAGTACAGGCCTTAACCACAATAACATCACAAGAATTCTCAAAGATTTTCACAAATCTTCACATACTACTGGGTTCACCAAAGAAAAGTATCTAATTTTGACAGGCAATGATAAATTTGGCATTTTGACTGAACGTTAAATCATCAATCTTCAAAATCAGCCCAGTGTATTATTAGTGGATATTTTATGAGGCACCAGGTATTTCAGAGCGTACTGCATATATTATGCTCCAGATCCACAGAATTGGGAAGAACTACAAATGCCTTGTACCAGCATCTTATCCGTAAAAGTGATTCTGGATTATTTTTTTGCAGCTGAACTTTTCCATGAGCTATCAGAAGCCTTAAAAATTCTTACAGATCCCAAAGCAAAGGTATGTTCTTAATTCTGAAGAATTTAAATAATTGCAATTGCCTTCCTTTTTATTCTTCTTCTTCGTCATATCTTCATTTGACTGATTTGTTATATTTGATCCCAATTTTAGGCTGCCTATGATGCTGTCTTGAGGGCTAAAGAACTTGCTAAATTAAGAACAAAAGCACTAGATGCTAAAAGAAAGAAATTCAAAGAGGGTAAATATTGTGGAATTGCTTGTTAAAATATGATAGCAAGAACGAACACGAGAGAGTAGGCCATCTAACGAACATAACACAGCGAAGATGAATAAAACAACAGCAACTCTAATTTACATGAGCACGCTAGAGTCGTACGATGCTCCTACACAGCGGTCTATAACAATGGTCATCATATAACAATAATAATAATAATGAGTTCTTAACACTCCCACTTGATGATCATGCTATACAAACAAATGTAAAAAAACAAATAAGTCAGTGAGTCAATTATCTCCTCAACACTTCAGTACTGTTCATACAGTAGTCCTTTCTGTTCANTGCATGGCTGCTTGAATTCCACATAATCAGATAACGAATCTTTGTCAAAAGTCATGTGTTGCGTTGCTCCAGAGTCAATAATCCAGCCAGAATTATTTATTTGACCAGAGGTAATCAATGCTTCCTCATAAATAAATTGATCAGGATAATCTCTCTTAGCACAATTAGCAGATGCATTACTTCGCACATTACCACGTTGCGAATTATCTTTAGGAATTCTCCTCGGACAGTCTCTTGCAAAGTGTCCCTTTTCCTTACAGTTATGACATGTTCCACGAAAAGTTCTGTACTGTCTGGCAGAAAAAGCATCTTCAGACTTCCTTGCATAAGAAGTATCCAAACTTCGATCAGCATCATTTAACAGCATTCCTTTTACCTTTTCAAAGGACAAATTATCTTCTCCAACAGCATCAAGAGCAGTGATTAAGGCTTTGAATTCTTCAGGCAAACTAGCTAGTAGTGTCATTGCCAATTCTTTATCATCAATTTTCACTCCCATCTCCTTGAGTTGATCATGCAACGATCTCAAATAAGATATGTGTTCCAACATATTTCCACCACTTTGAAATCGACAAGAATAATACTGCTGTCGCAATCTGACTTTCTGAAGGACTGATTCACGTGCAAACTGATTTTTCAGGGCATCCCACGCTTCCTTCGCAGTTTTCGTATCTCTGACATGAATTTGCTGTTCAGGTTCCACAGCCAAGCAAATGTATGTCCAGGCTTTCTTTGCTCGAGAATTGAAGGCTCTTAACAGAGTAGCGGCATCACTACCAGTACTAGTAGGAGCTACAGCTGAACCATCTGCATGTTCAAACAGATCCAGGCTCTCCAAGTACAACCGCATGTTGAACGCCCATGTTCGAAAATTTGAACCGTTCAGCTTTCCAAACTTCAACGCGTTGTTCATCGTGTCATCAGACGACGAGGCCATTCTTCAGTGAGAGAAAAACTCACACAAAACTCCTTGTTCGTTTAGCCCATGTTTATCAAACGTCCTGGGCCCATAACCTGTTAAAATATGATAGCAAGAACGAACACGAGAGAGTAGGCCATCTAACGAACATAACACAGCGAAGATGAATAAAACAACAGCAACTCTAATTTACATGAGCACGCTAGAGTCGTACGATGCTCCTACACAGCGGTCTATAACAATGGTCATCATATAACAATAATAATAATAATGAGTTCTTAACATTGCTCACTGAATAGTTTGTTGATTTTCACCTTGCTTCATTTTGATTGCTTTCTACTCTGCCTGCTGTTCCTGATGTGTTGAGGAAGATTAGTAAATCTTGATCTTAATTCCTATATTAGATAACTGTATGTTTTTATATAATTATTTTATTGGGTTCTGTGTAGCTGAGTTGTGCAAAACTGATTTGGAGAAAGGAACCACCATTTGAATCATGTTTGTTTTGACAGAAATTGCAACAAATCATCAGATGAGATCTAAGAAAGAATGATAAGAAAATAAACAATGAAATTTAAAACTGCACATCAGGTGTGGGAATAGTTAGCAAAAACCATCAAATTAGAGAGTTAGCAAAACAATGAAACTAATTCTATTTTAGTAGCACTTTCTGTGTGAAATATTAAATGATAGACTGTGTTGATTTTTTATCGTTTAATCAATTTTCCAATAAATTTTTGATTTTACAGATCTTGAAGCAAGAGAAGCCTCGGCTCAACAAGAGAAAGAAGATAACACAAAAGCAAAACATAACTTAGAGGAAGAGGTCAGTCTTTCTGCATAATTGAAGTAAACTCATTGCTCATTTTATTCAATAAGAAATAATTATTTTTGTTTGTGGTTCAAAAGGTGTTGTTTTATGAATTAATTTGTTGTTTAAGTTAATTTGACTACGGAAGTCATTATTAAAGTACTCTTTCTTTTTGCATAACATACAGTAGTCAGTAGCTAAAAGATTGTTTTATAACCTGTTCACTAAATTCATCGACCATTCTCAGTTCATATCATGGTCTGATTAACCAGCAAATGGCAAAAATGCCAAAAAGGTGCTACTGCATGCTCTTCAATCAAACATACATCAAAGAATTTCAGGAAATTTCTTTACAGTCAAAGCCCTTTGTGATCTGAAACTGCTCAAAAGGAGGACTTGAAGAACTGTGTCTGATTGGACCTCTCCTATTGTGAAACATGCAACATTGGTGAACGCTGTGTGGTTAATGAACTAAGTTCTTAGTTTAGTTGATATGTGGAGTGAACAGACTGTACCTCTTAACTTTCGTTTGTAGATCAAGCGTCTAAGAGAACAGGGATCAAAACTTTTAAATGAGCAACAAGACTTAATCAAAACTCAACTCGAAAAAGAAAAGAAAGATAAACGAGATGAACATATCACCCCCAAGCTAAAGGTGAGTAAAATCCTAAATAAAAAGGTGAGTATCACCCCCTAAAATGCAAAACTTCCTTAAGGACAGGGCTCATTCATCTGTGCGAGCGCACGAGCGCCGCTCGCAGGCACAATACACCATTACACATCTGTTGCTGGCATCTTTACTGTACTCAAAGCGATTTGATTGCAGGCACATTTTTTCTAATCATTTGCTCACAGGCACAGAATATTTTTAATGAGGCCTGCTTGAGGATGCCTGAATTCTGAATTTTATTGATCTTTGGTGTGATCATACAGTAACCTCCACAGTAACCTCCGCAGTAACCTCCACAAATTTATGCCTTTATTCTCTTACCTGATATGCCATTGGAGACAAAGGAGGAATGATGGTGGAATTTTTTTAATCAACCTTAAATCTTCTTTTAAATGCGTCAAAATTCAGTCTTAAAGATGAAGTCAGGTCAGGGCTCTTTTATTTCGATTTTTTTTCTTTCCATGATTTCAGATCTTTTGTTAACTTTCTAATCTTGTGATCTCTTAACCAAATCTCTGTAATCTACATACTGTTGTGTTGCTTTGTAGCTGAGATGGAAAAGTCGAAAAGATGACCATGATAATGGTGGATATAATGACGAACTTTTGCGAAATATGTTTGAAAAGGTGAGACATGGATTTGTTATAACTTTACAGACCATCTCAGACCAATTTCATGAAAGCTAGTTCGCACTAACACTTCAACTAAAACTCCAAGGAAACGACATTGGATCACGTTGTTAAGTGTCCCCTCACGTTAGGAGTCTCGAGGTCGTAAAATAAGAATTCTTCATAGTCTCATTGCGTAAGGGTTTCGTTTCGTTTGGAAGGGTTTCGTTTCGTTTGGAAGGGTTTCGTTTCGTTTGGAAGGGTTTCCTTCCTAAAGTAGCCTGTTTTCCCTTAAATTTTATGGTTTAGATTGTCGAATTTTAATCTTATGGTGCTCTTCCAAATGGTGGTTCATTCAAGGAAGTGTCCAGATCAACGGTTCTAAGATGCTTTGCATTCAATAATTTTAATTTATTTAGTCTATCAACTCATTGATCGATGACGTAATTTTGTCTTGTTTCTGCCTAGCATCCGAAAGTAGTTTTTAGAAAGACTGAGAAGCTAAGCTTATCGAAGCAGTGTCCTGGTCCTTCCTCTCGATGTGACAACACCTCGTGATTCCCTTAGCCTGGAATTACAGACAGTTGGTGTCTCTCTTCACTCTAGCTGGCAGGTTAGACAAGGCGGAGACTCGAACCATCAACCTTCAGATTGGTAGTCAAGCACGCTACCACTGAGCCATCTTCGTCTCTGAATTTATTCAGCTCTCCCCGCCTAAGTATTTATTCATAAGTATTTAGTCTATCCATACTATCCATGTATTTATCTTATAGTATGGTGAGGTGATTGCTGTTATTCTTTCACTCAAGAAGAATGGTCTTGCTATCATCGAATTCAAAAATCCATCCCACGCGGTATGTATGGTGGCTTTCAATTTTGATTGATGTTAGGCCTACTGTATTTGGCAGTGCAGGCTCCATTCCAATTTCACAGGCCCCAGAGGGGGCTTTAAAAGAGGGGGGCTATTAGAGAGTTGACTTATTCACAAAGTAACGTGAAATGATGGGTTTCTAGAACCTTCACCCCAAATTTTCCGGAGGCAACTTACACATTTGTAAACGAAATACACAAATCCAATGCTGTGTTAAATCCCAACCATATGAAAAGTATTGCATACACTATATAAGAGTAGCCTGGAAAATCTTTAGTACAGTAACATCTTGTATTTGATGTTAACCGGGGGGGGCTTGATAGAGAGGGGAATTATTTAAGATTTTCGTTTGGAAAGGAGAGCTTATAAGAGACGGGGGCTTGAAAGAGAGAGGGGACTAACAGAGCTTTACGGCGTTGCAATCACGCATTGCCTACAGTAACATTTTCTTGATATTTATTATTAAGGAAAAGTTATAAAGTTTCTTACATTTCTGAGTTTTCACCGTTTTAGATGATTGCAATGGAGTTTGAACATGGATTAGAAGACAATCCATTGACCATATCTTGGTTACAAGGTCGTAAAATTGAAAGTGGACAAGCAAATACCGATCACGAAAGAACACATGCTGCTTCAAAAGAAAGCAAATCATATGCAGAGGTAAATTTATTTGTAGGGTTTGATGGGGCGAAATAAGTCACTTGATTATTTGCTCCTATTATTCAGGGTCCATGAATAAAATTGTCTTTGTCTTAATGGTCTATGATAGAAACTGATTTTCTTCAACTAAAGCACAATACCAGTGAAATCAATAAATTTGTTAATGGCCCATTTTCCCCCACCTTTTCTCTTGAAGGTTAATGTCTTGTTCAACTCCTGCTCTGACCATAAACATACTTTTGACCTCTTTGGCTGCTGGGGGGATGGTTAGGGTAAGAATTTAGCGAGACATAAAGAGAAATGTGCAAGCACATAGAATGACTAGAGCGGGACTCGAACCCGCGACCAAGAACTAATACGTCAACGCTCTAGAACTGAGCTGTCTTAGCGCGGATTCTCTGCCGTGCTGTAGTTGTAGCAATTGCTGTACTGCCTATCTACTCCCGTAGACTGACGATATGAGTCAAAGTTTTGCTCCATTGAATTGAATTGTTATTTATTGTTACAGTCACATTCCGCTAAAACTTGTTTGAAGCGGAATGGGTATTGTGGGGGTATGGTTAGGGGGGAATGGAGCGAAAACAAGGACTCATGTAATAAGTCTACTACTCCCGCAACCTTTGTTCAAACTTCATTTGACGAACGAAACTACTTCTGATATTCTGCAACTGTTCGCGAATACAAAGGTTTACGTATTTGCTCTGTTCGAGTGCTGATACAAGCACAGGGAAACCAGGGAATAATTGTTATACAAGTAGTCTTTGTGAGCCTACCTATTTCAAATTCACTCAGTCTAACGTTTGTTTCACATGAGACGTCAGGTGAAAATATGCGCGAATTAAAAGAATTGAAGTGTTTTGCATGATTAACTTTGCGTTATCGCAAATCTCACCCGACATCTAATGTGAGAGACTTTAGTCTGGAATATCTTTTAAATTAAAATGAGGATATTGTGTTCAAAGATTTTCTAATTCCTGTTTCCTGTTTCATAAGCCTTACTACCATCATCGCCAAGAATGTCAGCAGGAATAGGTGCCTGCTGGTCGAAAAAAATCAGTAACCGTTACTCTAAAATTTTGGAGGGAAATTTTCTGAAATTTATAAAATTTGTATCAAGATCAGAATTCAAGTTATTACAAAGTGTTAGGTGCTCAAATCATGGCATTTATAAGGTTTTTGTGTGGTACAGAGCCTTATTTTCACTAGCCTTAGAGTTTAGACCCCAGATTAAAAATTTTAACTGTGCTATTCTAAATAATTGGTTCTCGTGTGGGTTTTTTATGTATTTTATTCCATTTTCTAGAACAAAGGCGAAAATAACCCAGTCACCCAACCACTTGCTGACGATTTTGAGAACATGGTACTCTTGCGCATGAAAATGGCACAACAGAAGAAAAATGAGATGGTGCCTTCAGAAAGTAAACCGTCCTGATCAAAATCAAATAGTTCAGCGGATTCGTTTGATCTGTGATGTGTGTTTCAAAAACATAACCTGTGGACCGGGTCAGATACTCGACGATGAGTTCGCCAAAGCTGCCAACTGACCAAGAGTCGAATGCCATGAAAAGTAAGAAATGCAATTCTTAAATCAGAAAATGTTTAAACTTGACAGGGACTCTTTAGCTATTTGAGCCTGGTTCCCCCCTGGTTCACACTAGGTCGTTGCAGTCGCTGGGGGGTCGTTAGACGAGCGACTCAACAGACCCGAAAGATTGAATGTGAACCGCAGCGACTCAGTTGCTGAGGTCATCGGGGTGGTTGAGGAGTTTATTTTCGCCGTTCAAATTCAGTGTTTTGGGTCTTTTTGGTCGTTATGCTCGTCTGTTCCAACAACTTCAACGACCTAATGTGAACGAGGCTTTAGTAAAAGAGTTTGGACGAACGAAATTATTAGTAAATAGTAATTTCTAGTAAATAGCAAATTTTTAGTATTATTTGGGCTAGTAATGCACTTTTTGTTTAAAACAATTTGCAACTCATACTCAAAAGTCGAAAAGTTTCTTAACTTCAAACTGGCATCTGATCGTTTCTAGTAAAGTTTCTAAATTTTCTGGAAGAGGCTACTAGAGTTTCTTATGAGCGGTTTGTTATGAAAGAATGATTGTAGCTTCATAAATCAATGAAAGTTTAACTTTGGGTCAGAGATCATGTTTGGTGTTTAAAGACATTCTAGAAGTTTAAACATTGAGCCGCCTTGTCCTGATGCGGAACGATACCTTTAAAGGGGCCTTTGCAACCGGCATGCTTTGCACGTGCCATCTCCTTGTCGTCGGCCATTTTAGTGGACCATTAAAATGGCGGCAACAAAAAGATCACGAAAGGATGTATTCACAAAGCATGCCGGTTGCAAAGGCCCCTTTAAACAGAATAGGCTTCAAATCTTTAAAAAGATAATGTAAACAGATATTATATCTTTCTTTGGATTGAAAGGCTTGTAAATAACGTCAGGTAATTTACTGTAATTCTACCATTGATTTTCTTTCAATGAAAGTCAAGGAAAAAACCATCGTAATATCTAAATTTACGGAGGAAAAATGATAGAATTTTGAAGAAAACCAGGGTTTGGGGAGGGCTGTAACACAGTGTAACACNATGTATTCACAAAGCATGCCGGTTGCAAAGGCCCCTTTAAACAGAATAGGCTTCAAATCTTTAAAAAGATAATGTAAACAGATATTATATCTTTCTTTGGATTGAAAGGCTTGTAAATAACTTCAGGTAATTTACTGTAATTCTACCATTGATTTTCTTTCAATGAAAGTCAAGGAAAAAACCATCGTAATATCTAAATTTACGGAGGAAAAATGATAGAATTTTGAAGAAAACCAGGGTTTGGGGAGGGCTGTAACACAGTGTTAAAGAACGCCGGTCAACCAGCATCCTTTGCGGTCACGCTTTGCAGAGAATGTTGTCATATTAAAATGGCCGCCGCAGTCGAAAGGCAACAAGCGAAGCGCGCAAAGGATGCTGGTTGATTGGCGTTCTTTAAGTAGATTTCTGTCGCTGTTCTGGTCTACGACTGAGCAATTTTATAAAGCCACAATCTCAAACAAGATGAAATTTCATCTCAATAGAAAAAATCCGTAGTTATGAAATAATCACGATAATCAAAAACTGTAAGATTAGAGTGAACTACCTAAAGTTCCGTTCAAGCCATTCAACTTATATAAAGATGTAATGGCCATTCTCACTATCTTTTTTTAAGACTTGAAGCCTGTTCTATTTTATCGCTTTTACAACATTTAACATTTTACAACGTTAAGTTGGACTTCCATCGATACACGTGTTTTTATAAGAAACTTGGAACCTCGAGTTTCAGGAAATTCGAGTTTCAGGTACCAGAGACATGCCTAAGAAACGGAAAAGGCTTAGATAAAGTACGGTGGACAAATTGGTTCAGAATTGAGATTCATGTTCAAGAATGACCTTCCTCAGTCAATGTATTTTCTAATAGAGGCGTGTTGTTCTCGGCATTGACATCCTAAATTTAGAAGTGTCTAGGGCTTCCCAGTGCCCGATGAAATTGTAGTATTATTGGTAGCAATGTCCACATATGGAATGCTCCTTTGTTTATCATGTCATTGCTGATACATGGTAATATAGAGATTACAAAATCATAAAAGCACAGGTCACTAGAAATTATCATGAATGAAATAATATATATGAAATAAGGTCAAACATTTTAACAATATTCCTGAAACTGAAACACATGAATCAAAATCCATGTCATGCTGTTGAGTCTTCAACACATTTTAGAAATAACACTTTAGTCCGATGTCTTCATTTGTCGTGCATCTCACGCATTATAAATCCTTCTTAATATCATCAAAGCAGAGATCATCCTCATCACATGCCTGCATTGTATATTGGATGCCTGTTAATGCCTTTTTCAATGCATCCTTACTGCTTGATGTTAACATGCGTTTCTTGATGTTTGCATCATTTGGGCACCTGTAATGGAAGCAAGGTTGATCAACACAGGAACTCAAAGACTAAAAGTGACTCACTTTTATCCAAGGTACAAGTCAGTGAATTATCTGCTAGATTTTTGAAAAAGATAACTAATTTCGATACAGTTTGCAAGCAAGTCTATAACCAGACAAAAAGCAAACTTGTCTAAGCAGAAAAATCGTTGTGCTGAATTAAACGAAATCTTGCAGTAGGATGCGTATCCTTTTTCATAAAATCTGGCAAGTATATTGGTGGGTACATACTCAGTTCAAAAAAACATTTTGAATCTGTGCAGGAGTGATCGGGCTGAGGGAGGGATGAACTTTCATATTAGTGCTGATAAGTACGATGAACAGAATGAAATGTAACATTTTGCCATAAATAGATATAAATATAAAGTATCAATTGAGAATGAAAAAGAGATGTAATGTAAAGTTTGATGCGTGTGGGAGTGGATGTCCTAATAAAACGCTATAATGAAAGCAACCTTCGGTGATTTGCACCGTGGGGGTAAGTGCAATAACAGGGGACCAAAGCCCCCTAAATGGGATTTATCAGTATAGTCCTTCAGCAAGATTTCATGGGCACCAAAAGGCACTGCTTCTTAGTCAAAACTAAACATTTCCAAAATGGCTTCTGTAATTGGTGATTCTTGGAGACATGGAGATTTCTGGAACGAATCCAAGCAAGAGAACATTTGACATTTCCAGTTGTGGTAGCTCACTCATGGTAAATATAAATTTCATGTGTCAGCTTATGCCAAATGATCTATATTTCCAAACTAGGGGGGCACTCATAAAAGTTTCAACAGAGAAGCTCATGCTATTTTTTGTTAGATTTAAAATTTGGTTCTTTTTGTTACTGAAAATTGATGTTATTTTTGGAGGGCTGCTATTTTTTAGGGTTTTGAGAAAATCACTATTGTTTTGGGGGGGGTTCTGAAAAAATGGTGTTATTGTTTTTATTTTTGGGAATAACTAAGATTAGCTCAAATGAGCATTCCTGTCCAAGATTTTATTGAGTACCCCGTGGGATTTCCAATTTATACATACCAGGTTATTAAGGATACTTTTTCCTTGTTCCCATTGCTCAAAGTTATTGTTGCATATCTTGGTCGTTGATCTCCTCTGGTAAGAATGTGACGTAGCAAAGAAAATTCTTTTTGCTCTCCTGGTATTTTGTTGAATCCTGCAGCCTCGGCTTCTGCCAACTGACCGTCTACTTCACTGAATAAGACACTCTGTGTTATTTCAATGCATTTGTCATGTACAATCTCAAATATGAGGATTGCATTTGGGGCGTTCCTTTGTTGAAACTTGTCATTGTATGTTACTACTGACTCGGCTGCAACTGCTATTCCTGACATTCCCGCCTACAATATAGAATATATTCCTGTATGTACTGTACTTCAGGGCGAAACATTTCCATATACCATATGTTAGAGCCCCCTGTTTGGTCCAACTTTTATGAGATTGAATGTAAGAAAATCTGTCTCACATTAAAATGTCAGGTGAAAATGTCCCCAAATGAATACAAAGTGTTTGCAAGAGTAATTTTCTCAATTTGAGTTGTCGCAAATCTTGCCTGACATCGTGAGACAGACCTTAATTTTAAAACAAAGCACAGGGGTATCAGTTTAAATATTTTTCTTAATTTTTCAATATGTATCTAAATTTTTCATTTCCGATGCACATGCGCAGCAAATATTTTGGTTAATGCGAAGGAGAGCAGAAAATGCGGAGGAAGGAGATTTCCCTTTCTCCTCCGCTTTTTCCTTCTTCTCTTCCTCCGCATTTTCTGCTCTCCTTTGCATTAACCAAATACTCGCTGTGCATACGCATCGGAAATAAAAAATATCCAAAAATTAAGAAAAATATTTAAACTGATGCCTCTGTGAGCAGAAAACAAACAATACAACAGCAATAGACAATTATGCTAAACATAGATCCTTTTGGATGATTACAAAGTCTGTGGACCTGAGCTATAAGGCGCCCGTCTATAAATAGGATAAAGAAAAACCAAAACACTCTATTGTTTTCTTTGGCTTTGCTTTCTTTGCCCACTTGCTGGATTATCAAATACAATAGGTTATTTATAAACCTATGCGATCCCATCTTTTAACTAAGGTTATTCCCTTTAACGTTGGATTGCTGTAACAGAATAGCTAAATTATATAGCTAATTAATTCCAACTTTAAAAACTTTAAAATACAAATATTAAAAAAGAGAAAAATGGATAAAATATTTACATGTCATCAAAAGTATAAAGTAAAAAGCAGATATCTAAAACTATTTATCATAAAAAGCCCAAATTCGGTATAAAAATGCGGCATAATCTACATGGACAATTTTCTCCGTACCAATTTTTTATCTTTGTTTTAATCAGAAACGCTGAAGATCTCAGGTTGCCATTATTAAAATCGGCAGGGGGGCAGAAATGCTTCGCATACCGAGGCGCCAAACTTTGGAACAATCTTGGCACCGAAGTCAGAAATTCTTCAACCATAAGATCTTTTAAAAAGAAGGTGCAAATATGAATCATTCCACAATTCTTTTCGTTTTTCTTTCGTTTATTTATGACAAATTGTAATTAGTTCAAGTTTTATAGCGAATTTCGTATTTATTGTAAATTAGTAGTTATTGTAAGTTTTTAGCATGGCCCCCTGTAAATCAATTATTCTTATTGAGGGGCTACCATGGGTAAAAAAGATAAAATCAAATCAAATCAAATCACAAAGGGATTCTGAATTCCGTATTGTTGGTGGTAACATTTGCCACAGCTGCGGACCTTTAAATCGGACGCTTTCTGTCCCGTTGCTGACAGATCTCACTCTGGGTTGCGTAAATCGGTTATTATTACGTAAATTGTAGAGAATTGTATTTTCACAAAAGATTTCCTGCATAAACGAAGGGTTTAACCCATTTTTAGTTGTATACATCTCCGTCACAAGTAATTGCAAGTTCTTTGTATGAATAGTAACAGCACAGTCCTTCTCTAATAGCTCACTATAAGTAGATTCGGCATCCTTGTAAGTAATTCTCAGAGCCCTTTCCTGTAATTTGTTAATCTTTTGTTGAGCTGCCTGCTGTGAAACATCCAGATTAAAGGACAGTACTGAAACTGACTGGTAATAAAAGCCCTCATGAGCTGATTCTTGCATTTATGTATTGTAATTAGCTACCTTACCTATTCACCAACGTTAAATAAAGTATGAAAAAAAAACAAAAAAAACAGGGCGATCAATGGAAAGATCTCGCTATTTTACTGCTGTGCCTTTCGATAACAATTTTACGGAAGAAGGTGGCTGAAAGTACAATCATTGGTATTTATTTAACTTTTAAACTATGAAATTGGGAATAATTCAATATCAATAACTTCTCTGATAAAATTTTCTTAGGGCAAGTAACTCAAGGTTTCTTTGTCAGTGATCGGAACAGGGCGACAGTACTCTAATTTATGAGGTTCTGATAGGGGGCGTCGTTGCTTCCTTGCTCCCCCTTAAAAAGCAGCATGCTACCTCCAAAATTGTACTTGATTTCCCAGCATTTTCATCTTCCCCAAAAATTCGTGTGTTAACCAGAGAGGTAGGAACCGGGGGGCACTGGGGGCACATGCCCCCCAAGGTTTTGCAATAAACAAAAAATGCCTTTTTGCTTCCGGAAGCGCCCCTTTCAGCTTGAAAAAGTGCCCTTGAAGTGTTGTGCCCCCCAAGTTTAGGATGCTTCCTACGGCCCTGGTGCTCCCTCGTTTCTGTATTTTGTATGGTCTTGTTCCCTTGCTCCCAGCCCTTTTCAGGCCCTGCTCCCTTGCTCTCAAAAACCCCTATCGGAGCCCTATTTACCAAGAGTTGACTGGGATAAGATGACCCCTACCAAATACAATCTATAAATTCTAAAAATTAGTCCAGATCTACCATGAATAGACTAATTCATTGCATCACATTTGTAGAAACTCATTTATAAGAAACCAAGCACTCCGATCAGTAATAAAGTAAGAAACAAAATCACTCTAAAGAAATTAAATTTAAATGCAATGCCTAACTCAGAAAGCAATAATGCCTGATGCAAGATTACCATATTCGGAAAGATTTTGAAATTTGCGATTATGCAGGTCAAAATTGTCGACCACCCGAGCGGAAGTAAAAGTAGAAAGCGGGTTGAATCTTGAATCTGCACGGCGCCCTCTTTGCCGTAACCGGCAAGCACAGCCTCTTTTCGAGGTAGTGCAAGGCTCTCCTACAATGTTTTCCTCCAATCTGATTTTAATTAGTTCAAGCTCTTTTTTGTTCTCTTTTCGATATATTTGTTAACATAGTTTGTAATTTTCCTCAGTTCTTCTACCTTCCCATCTATCCACATAATGTCTCCTTTTATTCCTAGCATGTCCGAACCATATATCTTAAGACCATATATGGAGAAATGACTTAACTGCTGAGCTGCACATGTGTCATTCGAACAATGGCGAAATGAAATGACGTCTTTTATGAAAGGGAAATCCCCCAAAACGTGCAACACGAAACAACATCACGTTATGAAAATTATTGCTAACGTTACAGACCACCACCAATGACAATGTCAATGAGGAAATTCTTTCACGCCCTTTATATTTTGTTTGTTTTTATATTCGCAGCTATCGCAGAAATTTTCAAAACAAGGAAACAAGCGAAGTTTAAACGTCAAATTACTCCCACTTGGTTTTCAATTAATCATCATATCAAATATCGTAAATTTATGGATATTTTCGTTGTTTTTTCGTGGCCTAAAAGCGAGATCTTGCGTGAAGCTCCCCGCAGTTTCTTTCTTCAAAAACTAACAGTCCAGTTTCCGGAATGAAATCGTAAACGTTTCAAGGAAAGCAAATGAAAATTTCAAGATTCTTTCTACTAAATATTTTACTGATACCTTAATCAAGAACAACAACCCATTAATTGATAGCTTTTAATGAAAAAATAGACAATAATTTAGCACATTGCTGAGGGTCCCGTTTTGGAAACAGTATCAGTGGCGAACAAGGAAGATGTACCTGCTCTAAAGTTTTGGCGTCTTTTGAAATAATTCTAACCAGTAGTTTGCAACAAAGTCAAATAATCAAACAGACAGAGAATAATTTGCAACTTTTAATCAATATCGAAGTGTTTACTTACCATTTTGCTGAATTATTTTGTTGAATTTTGCTCGATAATATTTCTTCACTGGTCAGACGATCTGGTCGATCTGTGATGAAGGAGAGAAGAGAGTCAACTGACTTTTATGTTTCATTTCCTCAAAGCCACCAAAGAGAGGCTATTACAATTCCAAATAAGGGATGAAATGTCATCACTATTACTATTTTACTGTAAATATACTTGGTTCTTTTTAGTTCATTTCATTTTTAGTTCAGTATTTTAGTTTAAGTGTTATTTTTCTTTTTAGCTTAATTTATGTTAGTATATAGCTGCCATGCCTGTATTAGGTAGTGCATTTTGCTAATGATGATGACTGTTCTATATTTAGCATTTCATTCTTTGATATATCGAGGGACTGCCCAAATAAGGTGCGGTTTTTCGCAAACATTAATTGGCGCGAAGTTTGAAATTCATATCGTCACTGACTGGCTTACCCTGGGTAGAGGAGCCTCATAAAAATTCAAAGGGAAAAATAGGGAAAGGAAAATTTTCTTTTCATTATTTTATTGTTCTATATTTTGTTGGCTCTGGTAGCCAGGGTATGACTGGCTAAAAACCACTGAGAGCTCATTTCAGCCTCTACAAGGCGAAGTTTGCCTTATTTTCTTGCCGAATGTTTTTATATCTGAAGAATCTAATCTATAGAAAGAAGCGGTAAAAATACATCATAGTTAATCAAAATAAGAAACAAATTAAGGAAATTTTGGTTCTAAAAGTGTAAATTTCCATGCGAGTTTAAGAAACTTCCAAGTTTCTTGTGAAAAAAAACGCATACTCTGCCAAACAAAACGGTCATAGAAATAAAAAGCAGCGCTTCTAAAAGGCATGTTACCATCAATGCTCAAAGAAAAAGATACCATTTCAATGGCAGATGCCAGACAAGATCAACATGAGAATCTGGTAAACTAGTGCTTCTAAAATGCAATTGGTACCATAGGCCGTCAGAGAAATAAATAACTGCACCGACAGACAAGACGGTAAAAGAAATCAAAAGAAGTGCGTCTGAAGTGGAGATACCACTCCAGACAAGATGGCTTTGCAAGGGCTTTGCAAATCTAAAGTGGTTTGGCAATGTAGAGCAATGCTTACAAAATGCAGGCCCGATGCAGGTGATACCATATTCGCAGCTGCCTCGACCCAGACCCCCGCTTAGTGCGCAATCAGCCTCATTTGCATATTTACGTGTAGAATATTTTTGATGGGTTGCAAAATGGAGATGTGGGCGAAGCGAAGAAAGCAGTCAAATTGCTGACCAGAAAATAACATCTTAACATCATCATAACTCTAATTTTATATGCTTATATCAAAGAGGAATTACTGAACAAGCCTATTAAAGACATAAATCATGGCGTCAGTGAAGGTAGCTGTCAGAGTTCGTCCTCTAAATCGAAGGTAAGATGACAAATATTTTGCAATAAATGATGCACTTTCAACTGGCCTAAAATTTTTGGCTTGCCTTCCTGGATACATTAGGAAGACTTACTGACGTCTCTTTGCTGATCGTTATGGATATTATTGTAGAGGGATATGTGTTGGGAATTGCTAAGCAGTGACTATTTTAAGTCTTGGCCTAAACCTAGTTTCGTTGTATCTGTTTTGAAACTGCAATTACCAATTTTATGAAGTTTGCCATGNAACACAAAACCTCCATAATCATTTAAAATATAATCAAATTTTAGCATTAATTCCTGCTTTTATTCGATTTTATTTTCCTGTTGTACAGTAAAGTTAATGGACAATAGCAAAAATGCTAACTATTTTAAAAGAGATATTCACAATAGCCCAACAAACACCAGCAATAAAATGAAATAAGTAACTAAACTAGTTTGAAATTGAATTCAGTTGGAATTTAGTTGGTGGCCAAAAACAGAGATAGCTGTTTGCAGCTTCAGCACGCATCTTGACAGTAGAGGGATGTCAAGGATTATCACAGGTAACAAGGTTAATCCAACTTGTGAGACCTTAGGCAATTAGATATCTCTATACTCCGAAGCACTTTGCTCTTGTAAAACAAAGCTTCTGGTTAAAACGGGCGATTCCTTGGGCCTAAAAAGGGCGTTTCTTGGTGATTTAAAAGGGCGTTTCCTAGCGAATAAAAGGGCGTTCCCCAGTGAAAAAAGGGCGTGGTCCCAAAAATTTTCCGAGGGGCTTCGCCCCCGGACCCCCTTACAGTTCGCGCTTCGCGTGACTTGAGCACCAGTCAGAATTTGGGCTGGATCCGCCCCTGAGGCCGTCAGAGAAATAAATAACTGCACCGACAGACAAGACGGTAAAAGAAATCAAAAGAAGTGCGTCTGAAGTGGAGATACCACTCCAGACAAGATGGCTTTGCAAGGGCTTTGCAAATCTAAAGTGGTTTGGCAATGTAGATCAATGCTTTCAAAATGCAGGCCCGATGCAGGTGATACCATATTCGCAGCTGCCTCGACCCAGACCCCCGCTTAGTGCGCAATCAGCCTCATTTGCATATTTACGTGTAGAATATTTTTGATGGGTTGCAAAATGGAGATGTGGGCGAAGCGAAGAAAGCAGTCAAATTGCTGACCAGAAAATAACATCTTAACATCATCATAACTCTAATTTTATATGCTTATATCAAAGAGGAATTACTGAACAAGCCTATTAAAGACATAAATCATGGCGTCAGTGAAGGTAGCTGTCAGAGTTCGTCCTCTAAATCGAAGGTAAGATGACAAATATTTTGCAATAAATGATGCACTTTCAACTGGCCTAAAATTTTTGGCTTGCCTTCCTGGATACATTAGGAAGACTTACTGACGTCTCTTTGCTGATCGTTATGGATATTATTGTAGAGGGATATGTGTTGGGAATTGCTAAGCAGTGACTATTTTAAGTCTTGGCCTAAACCTAGTTTCGTTGTATCTGTTTTGAAACTGCAATTACCAATTTTATGAAGTTTGCCATGTCAACAATATTACGTTTTAATCAATTTCATTCACAGGTCAACCTGCGAACTTCGATATTGTAACTCAAGTTTTGAATGAAATTATATTAGGTTTTAATTCTAATTATGTATTATTTTATTTCAGGGAGATTGATTTAGAGTCGAACGTGATCATTAAAATGGATGGTATTGGAAAGAAAACTTCAATTATCAACCCCAATGTGAGTTGTTTCAGCCTGAAAGCTAAATAGATATACTCATGGGAGTGATAGGTTCTGTTGCACTGATGTTGAGAAACTGATATTTCTATAAATAGAAATGGGAATAGAAATGTCAATTTCTCAGCTAAGCTTGGTAATATTGCAGAGTTTTAGATTGAAAACTTTGCGAAGACTGAAATCTCAATCAGAAATATCACATTTTTTCCAATATTTATACAAAGCGGAAACCTTTCCTAGTAAACACCTATCGCAATCTGAAAATTTTCCCTCTGGGCAGAGAGAGAATAATGGTTTAACTTTGCAGTGGAAACAAGTATATCATAAATTTTCTAGAAGATTCAATAACTAAAATTTTTCATGGCATCAAATTCATAAGCTCCTAGCTACTCCGACAGAACCTCTATCACGTTCATGAAAGTACAGTC
This sequence comes from Aurelia aurita, assembly GCA_004194415.1. Classification (NCBI taxonomy): domain Eukaryota; kingdom Metazoa; phylum Cnidaria; class Scyphozoa; order Semaeostomeae; family Ulmaridae; genus Aurelia; species Aurelia aurita. The sequence goes on along the minus strand of REGM01000052.1, from coordinate 840,834 downwards.
AATGTGGCATAATTGAAGATGATTTTGTGAATTGGCAACATTCAATGAATTTATCTTTCAAAATGAATAAATGAATTAAGTTGCATGCTTGCAACAAGCTGTATGCTTTGTGGTTAACTGGAGGTTCCTGTTGTAAATTCACTTTGTAGATTCCCAAAGGGATCTTTGAGAAAGCAGATTAGTTTAAAAGGGAATCAACACTGACAAGAACAAGAGTTAAAAATAGAATAGATCATACATGATCTGAATGGACCTCGCTTTCAAAAAGCCATCTCATTGGACTGATAAAAATAGATGTGGCATAAGACCTATTTAACTGTGTTGATTCCCTTTGCAAAACTGGGACTCACATGAACACCTATTTCTATGAATTAATGTGAAAGCTATAAGTATGTGGTAATTGATGTTTCAGCTTTTCAAAAAAAGCTTTTAATTGTGGTAGACATCATAAATGGCTTTCTACAAATTTTTCACAGTTTTTTACCCAGAATGCTATAGAGTTTTGCCAGACAAATCTTTTTAACCTGTAATGTCAAGTGATGTCAAGGTCACCTTAACAAGTAATGTCAAATGTCATCTTATGACCTAGTATGCCGGTATGTGGTATTTCAGAGTACCCAAAATTTGCTGCAAACTTTTTTCACACTTGAAAGTGTGAAATTTTGCCAAATTTGGCACACATGCATGGTATCTATTGGTTTAATTTGAATTAGCACACCTGAAACGAAACAACATAAATTTTTGGCTTTATGCACATGAGATCTTGTTGTTGTTGTCATCTTATTTTAATTTGATCATTTATTCTAGCTACAATACAAATAAATGCTGTAACTAATCTAAATCGAATACGGAAATTAATAAATCAAACTCTAAATAAATATATATATAATTAAATGTTAGGAAATATTTTTGTTTTTTCTTTTACACAAACTCAGTCTATTATCTACATTATATATTTATAAAATACAATACATTTGAGACAGCATACATGGCATAAATATTTTTAATTCGTCGAAAGGCATTTTAACTATTTTTCAATGCATATCAGGTCGCTTTTTTAACTATTTTTAACTATTGTCGAAAGGCATTTTGACTATTTAACTATTTTTTGTTAGAGAAGTGTGCCCTCTGCAGTCTAGCTTAATGAACAGAGTCAACCCTCCACTAGTGTAATTGATTTGACCTGTAGAAAGCAAGCTGAAATTCTGAATTCTTTCTAAACATCGTAAATTTCAAAGTAAAGAGACCAGATTGACAAGCCTTGACGTTGCATTTAATTGGCAAATATTTATATGTGAGATTGTCTGTTGGACATGTACAATTCTTCTAGCACATCCTGTATCATTCAAATTTCTTCTAACCAAGAAAAAAGCAATTAATTGATGCTTTAAAAAGTATTTGAGAAATAGCTTGCCCAAAACGTTTCCCCACAGTGATGAAACAGAATTGTAATGCCAGACCAGTTTTGTAACAATCTTCCCCTTTTCATACTAAGGTAGCCCTACAATTTAAGAGGAAAAATGCTTCTGTAAAACCTGCATACATATCCCCTATACAGTGAAAGACAAATCGCTAATTTTAGGCTTTGATTTTTGTACAAAAAATTCTTGCAATGCATTTTTCATAAGTTATCTGGAGAAATACTCTGTGAAAAGCTTCGTTTCTCCATCTGTAGAGAGAGCTAATTTATCTATTCTGTGTAAAGGTGGAGCTCCTAGTAACAATGAACAATATATACAGGGTGTCCTAAAAAATTGTTCTACGTTTGATTAAATATTGAAAAATAACGATAAAATGAACAGGCTTCATGCTAAGATACCCCTATGATCTTAAATTAATTTCAGACTCAAAAATCTTGCAAATCCGCTTAAAATGTTATGAGCTTTTAAAGATCACGTTTGTGCGAAAGCTGAAACCAGAGACCCCAAAGAGACCTGATATGCACTAAAAAGCTCCAAAATCGAGGCAAAGGATTATCCAATGCCATACGTCTCGTTAATATCAGAGCAAACAAAATAGGACTTTGAAAGTAATTTAATCCCTGTAACCATTTTTCAAAATTTGCTTTTTGCAAACTTTGCTGAACAGAATTCCTCAATGCATCCACTCGCTTGAATTAATGTTCCAGAGAGGTTGGTTATCGAAAATCCTTTCATAATCCCATTTTGTTCACCCTGAAATAAACCTGAAACAAAGCAAACGACAGCCCCATGCTACATTCACTACAAATGGTATGGAGAAGCCTCTGGTTTCAGCTTTCGCACAAACTTGAACTTCAAGAGCTTGTAGCTCCGTGAAGATTTAGCAGATTTGCAAGATTCCGGTGTCTAAAATTAATTCAAGATCTTAGGAAAGGATTATCTTTCCATAGAGCCCGTTCGTGATATCGTTGTTTTTTAATATTTAATCAAATGTCGAACAATTTTTTTGAGACACCCTGTAGGAAAGGGGTGTGGCATGGTATACAAGCTGTTGACTTTAATATAGCAATAATTAGGTTTTGTTGAAGCAAATCAAAGGAAATAAACTTTGACCAAATTTGCTGAGCTGCTGTTGAGTTAGTGGCTGTTGGATGTACAGTAGTTGAGTTTAAGAACTCTAAATCTTTGTTTTGATTTGGCAGTATATGTTAGACCACATTTAATCATGAGATTCATTATCAGCTCTTTGTAAATGCTTTATCTATTTCCATATCACAGATGCCGAATGATGTAAAAGATTTCAGTTTTGACCATTCATACTGGTCATCAGACAGCCGTGATAAACATTTTGCAACTCAAGAGCAGGTGAAATTTCCATCTTTGTTTATTATTTCTTATTCTTTTGCAGTGGATTTGATTTTTCTCTTTTTAAATTTTCTTTAAGCTTATTAAATTTTAGCTAATCTCATTGATTTTACACCATTCATTATTTATAACATCTTCTCAATGTCTCAAAAAGAAATGTCCTTTGGGTTTCCAGCTTTGAAATCCATGCAATGTTATGTATAGTTAATCAGACAGGCCATTATCCTCATAACATTTATATATAAGAATCCTAATTTATTACTGGATCATCATTTTAGAAATGACCACTATTTAATTTTTTTAAATGTTGTTTGGTTAAAGGAAACTAGTTGGTCTTGTAGGCTTAAATTTCTTCAATAAGACCAACTCTTTTGTCAGATTTTTGTCAGATTTTTGTCAGATTTACTATGTCACATTAAAGATTGTTGCATTTTGCTTTACTGTTTAGAAAGAGAATGTGATACAGATCAATAGGGCCAGGGACAGGACCAAAAACCTGAGAAAGTGGGTTGGATTAGGTATAGGAGTGGACAAAGGGTCCCAGTCATCTTTACTGCATTTTTGCTAGAAGAAACATTGACTAAAGAAAATTGGGTGGACATATCAGGCCTTTTCGTTTCACGCGAGCGATCGCTCGCGATCGCGTCGGCACTCGCGCAAGCATGATCACGCGAGCTTTTTATCGCTCTCGCAAAACGGCTAATTTTTGGGAAAACGCTCTCAACAATTTCTTATAAATTGTAAACTATAAAAATCCTCGTTGTTCAATGAACAAATTTTCCGCTATCTTGTTGGAAATAAAATTAATTGGACTTGACCTACGCTGGCAATTATGGAGCATTCAGACGACTGTAATTAAAATACAGGAAATGATGATAGCTCAGGCAAATATATTCTTCCTGAAAACAGTTAATNTATAATTATGAATATTATTTGGGCTAGTAATGCAGGCCTTTTCGTTTCACGCGAGCGATCGCTCGCGATCGCGTCGGCACTCGCGCAAGCATGATCACGCGAGCTTTTTATCGCTCTCGCAAAACGGCTAATTTTTGGGAAAACGCTCTCAACAATTTCTTATAAATTGTAAACTATAAAAATCCTCGTTGTTCAATGAACAAATTTTCCGCTATCTTGTTGGAAATAAAATTAATTGGACTTGACCTACGCTGGCAATTATGGAGCATTCAGACGACTGTAATTAAAATACAGGAAATGATGATAGCTCAGGCAAATATATTCTTCCGGAAAACAGTTAATTGAAGATTGGATAGAAACTTGATATTGGAATAAATATGTTATCAGCCCTAAAGTGAGCTAAGTAAAGCTGAAAAGTATGATTGTTAAGAATTTGTTGCGATCCGTTCGGAAATTTAAACACTGATCCTAACAGCAAGGGAACTAAAATCCTAGAGACTTTCGACATCATGCATAAGTCTTAAAATGCTAAAAGAAGGGAACAAACTTACAGAGATTTTATTTGGTGTAAAGTCTCTCAAAAAGACAAGGAATCATTCGGGAATCATTCTCAAAGAAACCACAATCAAGGAGGGAATAGTATCTGCAAAGAGTTCACCGATTGTACAAATATTGTCACCAAACATCATGTTTCTCTGACTTTTTATAGGTATTTATACAATCGATTCATTTCATCAATCAACGTGCATCAATCCTTTCCTACTATCGTTATCGTTGAATGCAGACATTGGTTTTTCCATTTAAAGTCTTTCGTTTTAAGAGCACCATAACTTTACCACCGTATCTTAATGGAAGTACAGATGATAAAATTGTCGTTTAGATTGAAGAAGCGAGCAAAGAACGTGCCTGGCATCGGTTTAGACGAGACACTAAAAAAAATGATGGTACGCGCTTACGATAATTGAACACGACTAACATGGGAAATGTTTGAATATTTGATATTAACAATATGGAGGTTCTGTGTATCTTGCTTTNGAGCAAAGAACGTGCCTGGCATCGGTTTAGACGAGACACTAAAAAAAATGATGGTACACGCTTACGATAATTGAACACGACTAACAAGGGGAATGTTTGAATATTTGATATTAACAATAGGGAGGTTCTGTGTATCTTGCTTTTCCCGGGAATCAACATGCTTGTGAATCTTTACCTGAGCGATCGCTCGCGCAAACGAAATCACGCGAGCGTTTGGGAACTCGCGTGCGACTTTTCTCACGAAAAGGCCTGACATATCTACCCTATTCTACCCCACTGGTGCAACTACTGAATAGGGGCTAGCTAATGTAAATGGAAAGCTGATCAGTCACACTTTTGTTATAGATCCAAAAAATTGTAGCCATTTATTGTAAATGAGGTCTTATTCTTCTAAGGAAAGCTAAATGAACCATGTATACAACTAGCTGATTTTAAATGTTTGACTGCGTAATTTTTTATATATCTATTTTATATCTTGTCGGAAAATTTTTGAAATTAAGTTTTACTAATAGACAACAATAAAGTTTATTACTTTACTAATAGTTATGTTAACATCAAAACAATAAATCTTACAAATGGTGAACAGCAGGATGAAATAATGCATTCTTCAAGTATATATACATATTGTTAAACATGAATCCAACACCAGCATGGAGGGAAGAAAACGACAAGAGCAATCTTCTATTGAAATGGAATAGAAATAAATTTTGGTGGAGAGAAGAAATTAGAAATCTAACAAAATTATTTTACTCATTGTATTTCCTTCTTGCCTTTCAAAGGTATTTACTGATCTTGGAAAAGATGTGATAAATTCAGCATTTGGAGGTTACAATGCCTGTATCTTTGCATATGGTCAAACTGGATCAGGCAAAAGTTATACCATGATGGGTATGCAGGTATGCAATGTGTTGTTTTTAAAGATGTTTTCAGTGACTGAATCGTGGCACAGTTTTTAGAAAAGCATTGATAATAGATTGAAAGTAATGCTAGATTTTTGACTACAGCTTGTAAATGGTTTCTTGCTGTACTGTTACCTTTTCCGCGGCAACATCCACTTTCTTTAGGCCTTGTTCAGACTCTTCTTTATTAAAATATGTTACTAGTGATGCTAGGGCATGGTGTTGAGAAGTTTGGTTGTAAGCTGTTCAAGTGTTACATTTTGCAGTGACATACTGTAGTATTTACCACCTGGTTTCAATCATACTCATACCTATACAACAGCCATTTGTTTTCACAGAAAGCACTAATGATTTCTGGTTCATATAATGTTTAGAAAACAGTAAGTTCTGTTCTCTTCAGCTTCAGATATTGCTGAGATGTTTCATGCAATTTGAAAAAAGGCGAACAAAGTAATCTTCTTCCTTCTTTTGGAAATTATGTAGAGCTGAAACTATTCTCTTTATAACAATATTTTTCTTCAATTGATAGGACAGCCTCGGACTTATTCCAAGGATTTGTGAGGTATTCTTCTAATAGATTTTTATTTTAACATAAACTTCAAACATTCACTATGCCTTTGTGTGTATATCACATGACACATAATACCAAATGATTTACCAAAAACAGTTGCATGAACTTGTGATATTTGATACATTTGTGTACTAATCAGAGTGGTGCAGAATTGGAATTACTGGAAGAGCCAAAGCGAGATGATAAATTATTTCTTAGAAGAACATAGCACTGGCTTACTTGTTTCTCTAAATTTTCTTTTGTTTGAAGATGTTTTTTCTTTCTGAAAGTAATATTTTCGTAATTTAGGGGATGTATGAAAGGATGTCAAAAGACCAAGCAGAAAATAAAATAGAATTCAAAAGTGAAGTTAGGTTTGTACTACCCATTGTTCTTGTTTTAATAAAAATCGCAAACTTATCAAATAGCAAATATAGCTATCTATTAGGACTTTCACAGTGTGGCTATTGGTCAAGGGCAATTTTTGAATGTCTCATTTGAGGAAAGTATTTGTAAATTGATCTTAAAAGCCATTAGTCTTACTATTTTGTTGAAAGAAAAATCTGATTCATTTGGTAGCGACATTCAAGCTATTGTTTCATGTACATCATTCTCCCGATTTGGGAATTGCATAAATTCTTAAAAGGATTCTGGTAAATTAAAAGAACATCCTTAACCAGAAGCGATAAGGTAAACTTACGACGAGTGCCCTTTGCTTCCCTATACAACTACAACAACAACCTGTTCAAACAAACTGGTCGAAAATGGGGACAACCAATTTTGTGCATAAGGAAAGCATTGCTAAGAAGGTGGAGCAAAACATGTTCCAAGCACCAGTTTGGGCACAAACAATAACGTCTTAAGATCTTGAGACGAAAACTCTCTGCTAAATTTTCTGCTTTAAATTACATTTATTTTTGATAGCATTGATGATACCCCCTTTCTCTATTTTGTGTGCACATCAAAGCAAAAATGCACGTGAATACAAAATATTTTTCTTTAGCACGGCTCTGAGACTGTTTTGAAAAATACTGGAGAATAATCTCGTGCTTGTTTACAGCTTTTATCTAAGCATGTCATCGAGAATTATTGCCACCCCAAAAGTTCGGGTCGTTTTGTCTGGGTTTTTTTAACAGTAAGATTATGAGTCATAGTTTGAGCGAATAGGTGCATTCAATTCAATTGCGTTTGAAGAAAAAACAACGAATCAAGTGATAAGTCTACCGATAGAGCATGCTTGAAGACAACCTCTTTATGATGCCAGAGACATTTTAAGAGACAGTGACTCAATCATTCTTATCTATAATTTACAGTATACCAACGGAAAATCCCATTCGATACCAGCTAAAAAATTGTGTGAAAATACTTTGTCTTAATAAAGATATTTATTGTATGAAACCCCATAATTGACTCATTTTACAAAAAGCATAGCAATTTGAACTGTTAATTGTAATAAAGGTGTCAAAAAGGACGCAGCTGGAATTTTAAAGAAGTGTTTTTGCAAGTCGTTGAGATAAAGTGAGTAAATAATTTGTTTATTTTTAGTTTCATCGAAATATACAACGAAAGAGTGAGGGATTTGTTGCGAGTTTCCCCAAAGAAAGGTGATGTGTACAACTTGAAAGTACGCGAACATCCAAAAGAAGGACCATATGTTCAAGATCTAACGAAACATATTGTCACAAAGTATTGTGATATTGAGAAATTGATGGATATTGGAAATGACAATCGGTAAGTTTTTTTTTAATAGATTAGGATTATTCACCAACATTTTTTGTAAATTTTAAATAAGAATTCTGTTGTGATCGCGATTTCGGTGATAAGATGCAGTTTAAATAAATCAAACGGAGTTTAAAATGGTGTTAGCCAGGGGGACTGGGCAATCTAAATATAGCCTATTGTAATTAGGGGTCGTCTCAAAAAAATCGGCGGAGTCAGCGGAGTTTCTGTGGCCGATTTCTTTTTGGAGATAAAGGACAAGAAAATCGCAAACCTCCACCGTTTTGTATGGAAAACTCCGGCATATTTCTTGGTCGAGTAGAACGGAGTTTCAAGAAAGATGCCGTCAATAAATAGTATCACCGCTTTAGATCATCAGTGGAAGAAGAATAGCCGGCAGGTATCGACAACTGCCACCGAACAAAGACCGTTTTTATTGAGAAGATCCCTCAATTCAATTCAATTCAACTTTTTTCATATGTTCTCCATTGATGATCAAACAATAAAATTATAAGTGGTGCGTGACCTTCTCTCTTTTCAATTTTTAGGCTAGATCGATCTAATCATCACTATCGCGATTTTAGTTAATCGTTTCAATTTGAAATCATTTTTCTTATGCTCTCGTTCTCTTCTTTCTAGAACGACAGCATCCACGAATATGAATGACACAAGTAGTCGCTCGCATGCCATATTTACACTTAATTTTACTCAGGTAAGACAGAAACTGTCCCTCCATTCAATACATTTGATCATATTTGATTTAGCTTCAGTTTTACTGGCAGAATCGTACTGTGTATGATACACATGATTGCAAAGACGTGCCATGCGTGTAAGCTTTTTATTTCGATCGGTAAATCGAGATCGGCAAGATCTTTTCAACAACGTTGCTTAGTTGCTTGTGGCAATTCAATTCAATGAGCGCAATTAAATTCAATGAGCGCAAGTTAATGAATTAGCTAGTTTTAAAACCATAGTTTTATTGTTGATAATTTAAATGTTATTTGTTTAAGTTGTGTGTGTCTTCTTATTTTAAATCGAGATCATTTATAGCTACAATTAGTAACTAGTCTAATTCGATTATTTACAATTATACAACTTACAAATTAAAAAATGTTTTAAAGAAAGTTTTTGCATACGGTATCAAATAAAATCAGTTTCAAAGACATCTATTGCATCTGCAGGTGGCCCCACCTCATTTTTTAATTAGTCTTTTGAATTGGACTAGATTTTCTGCCAATTTTATTTCATCTGGCAAAGTATACTTCCAGCTTAATAACCTTATTAGAAAAAGATAGTAACAGTGCATCAGAAAAATGTGCAATTGCTAATGACCGAAATGTTCAAAACTACTAACAATTGAAACCCCAGTTTTATGGACGAAATTTTCCTGCAAAGAAGTGTCCCATATAATTTGAGAAATACCAATACATTCTTACTTCCCATGGTACATACAGTTAATCATGGTACTGAAACAATCAGATACAGAGGGCAGCGTATTTGGCACTCCCTTCCACAGGAAATTAAGGATTCAAATTCTGTGCAACAATTTAAGAATAAAATCAAATATTGGAACAATGAAGTTTGCGACTGCAGACTTAGCAGGCAGTACATACCTGGTCTCGGCTTTTTATAGTTCACACTATTTTTATATTAACTTGGTAATTTGATATGAACTTTGTAATTTTATTGGCTTGCTTTTACTTGTATATATATTTACGTAACATTGTATTTAATTTTTTGGCTTGAATTAGCTTTTTTATGTAGCTATGTAAGTTGCCAACGTTAAACAAATTGATAATAATAATAATGATAATAATAATNTTTATAGTTCAACTATTTTTATATTAACTTGGTAATTTGATATGAACTTTGTAATTTTATTGGCTTGCTTTTACTTGTATATATATTTACGTAACATTGTATTTAATTTTTTGGCTTGAATTAGCTTTTTTATGTAGCTATGTAAGTTGCCAACGTTAAACAAATTGATAATAATAATAATGATAATAATAATAATAATAATAATAATAATAATAATAATAATAATAATAATAATAATAATAAACAGTCTATACACTATCAGTTGAAACAGTCTACACACTTTTAGCTTACGCCATTCCTTTTGCGAATTTAAGACTCCTTTTATCTGCTGCAATCTTTTTTATTCATTTATTGTAGCTAATTTGTGATCACTTCTGTTTCTTCTCTTCTAGGCAAAATTTTCCACTGACATGCCGAGTGAAACAGTCAGCAAAATTCATCTTGTAGATTTGGCTGGAAGGTAATATTTAATAGCACTCATGATTAATAACTTTTTTGGGACCAGAATCAACAAATATTTGATTGTATTCTACATTTTTAGGCGCATGTCCAATTCAGTTAATTTTGAACTGTGGGGAATTGGCCCGTAAAGGATGTTTTATATCTTAGGTTTTCACATTGAGTCAATCTTTGCAAGAAAAATGTGGAGATTTGAGTCTTTCTCGCCACTAGCCGTATTCCTGACACAATATTTGTGGGTTGAAGCAGCAATGCACGGATTCTCTTTTACTTGTTTTCTGTAACATCTCTGTCTCTCCTTTTTCATTTAGTGAACGTGCAAATTCCACGGGTGCAACTGGACAGCGTTTGAAAGAAGGAGCGAATATCAATAAATCGCTTGTTACGCTTGGAACTGTCATTTCTAATTTAGGTATGTATATTTCATCCTTTCTTCTCAATCGCAAAGTAATTTAATTAAAGTTGTTTTTAATGGCAAAGATTTACAAATTAGCAAATTTTTTAATGGCAAACATTTACGATTTGCTCAGTAATTATCAACGTCTTTTTACCTTTTCACGTTTTTACAGCCGTTGTCAGTCGATAAAGTTTGAAGAAGCTTGGCCAAATTCTGGCTCCGTTTTTCTATGTTTGCACGATAAAGAGGCTAGCCACGATTTAGAGGCAAGATTTTGACCTCAGGACGCACCTCAAACAATAGATCAGCCTCGTTTGAGGTGAATGTTGACGTCAATGCGCATTTAAGATGACGTCAATGCAACGGATTATTTGAATACATAATTTCGCAGAGAAAAGACAAGAAATGCATGAAAAAGGAACCATAACAGTATAATCTTTCATTCTATCGTCTATCATACCAACCCTCTGGGTCTGTCCTTTAAGAGGCAAGGTACAACATAAGGAAGGAAGCTTTGAGAAACAATAATGACGTGTGAATACACGATTACGCTAAAGATGGCGTCGTTTTGCAGACCTTCGCTCGGAAATCAGTCTTGGGTTTACTTTAGTTTCGTAGGTTGCGTCTAGTCGTACTTTGGGTGTGCGCGTTTATCATCGTGTATTCTTGCATTCATTTTCGACGAAGGATCAATCGAGCGTAGACACAAATCTTTAAGCATATTAAATGAGCTTGCTCGCCAGCAAGAGTAAGAGCAACTGTGTGTAGTCTGCCTAATCGATTCGCTTTGCTTTGTGTTGGCACCTGTTATCAGTCTCTTTCTCTCTTTCCTTCAACGTCAGCCGACGCATCTGGAGAGCAAAAGAAAAAGCCTTTCATTCCGTACAGAGATTCTGTTTTGACATGGCTACTGAAAGATAGTTTGGGTGGGAATTCCAAGACCATTATGATCGCAGGTATGTTGTTTATTTATTTATTTATTTCATATTTTCAGCCCATAAACATCTCCAAACCCTTACACCAGTCCACATAAACCCTCTTCATTCATGATCACAATTTTAAAAGCTTCCTTTTCTCAATTTTTCATAGCATATTTGCTAGCTTATTGAATTCCTTCCAATCTGAATTTGAAAATTGCAAGAATACAATTTGCTAAATATTTTCGTCTGACATTGGTCACAGCAAATCGTCCAGTGTCAGCTGGAAATATTCAGCAAATGGATCCGTTTCTCTCCATGATTTTCAAGTTCTGCACCACAGAAAGTTTGATGCAATTTTGAATTTATTCGCATCGTTTTTCCGGAGCATTTTAAAGATATTATGTTAATTTAGTTCCCATGGATATACTTTGCATTCCCAGTCCAAGATTATATTACTTGGTAGCAGCTATATATTTTTTTATTGCAATACTGTTACAGTGGATTAGCAACGGTTAGCCGCAAGTAGTACATGCTAAGCAATTCTTCGTATACACCCTAGTGAACTCATGAATATATATCCTGGGCTTTAAAATTTTTTTGCAGTACATACTATGCAATTCTTCCTATAAACTTCAGTGAAATCTTGAATACCTTTCGAGGGCAATTTAAAGTATTTTGTAGTGAATGCTATGCAATTCTTATTATAAAATTTAGTGAAATCTTGAATATCTCTCCAGGAGCGTGTTAAATATTTTCTTATTTGTTATCATTTTGATATTAATATCCTCGAAATCAGACTCAATAGATGTTGCTCAATTTTTATTTTGTAAGCCAGCATTTGCTGGCGGCATAGCCACAAGGAAAATAACGAATACATTCTTTCAAATAATGCGTGAAAATATCATTATAAACTTTGTAAGCGAAGTTTGCGAGGAGTGCCGAAATGCGGGCGAAGTACGAAATACGAATTGCTTGAAATTTCATATAAGATGAAGAGTTGCAAAAACCGATTTTAAACCAATGACAAACATATTTGAAATGGATTTTCAAGCAAACATGATAAGACATGGAATTACTGTTAAATGCGAACTTGTTACTAAACTCTGAAATATGGGTGGGGCTACGATACGGACTTGCTTGAAATTTTACAGAAGATGAAGAGTTGCAAATACCGATTTTAAACCAATGACAAATATATTTGAAATGGATTTTCAAGCAAACATGATAAGACATGGAATTACTGTTAAATGCGAACTTGTTACTAAACTCTGAAATATGGGTGGGGCTACGATACGGACTTGCTTGAAATTTTACAGAAGATGAAGAGTTGCAAATACCGATTTTAAACCAATGACAAATATATTTGAAATGGATTTTCAAGCAAACATGATAAGACATGGAATTACTGTTAAATGCGAACTTGTTACTAAACTCTGAAATATGGGTGGGGCTACGATACGGACTTGCTTGAAATTTTACAGAAGATGAAGAGTTGCAAATACCGATTTTAAACCAATGACAAATATATTTGAAATGGATTTTCAAGCAAACATGATAAGACATGGAATTACTGTTAAATGCGAACTTGTTACTAAACTCTGAAATATGGGTGGGGCTACGATACGGACTTGCTTGAAATTTTACAGAAGATGAAGAGTTGCAAATACCGATTTTAAACCAATGACAAATATATTTGAAATGGATTTTCAAGCAAACATGATAAGACATGGAATTACTGTTAAATGCGAACTTGTTACTAAACTCTGAAATATGGGTGGGGCTACGATACGGACTTGCTTGAAATTTTACAGAAGATGAAGAGTTGCAAATACCGATTTTAAACCAATGACAAATATATTTGAAATGGATTTTCAAGCAAACATGTTAAGACATGGAATTACTGTTAAATGCGAACTTGTTACTAAACTCTGAAATATGGGTGGGGCTACGATACGGACTTGCTTGAAATTTTACAGAAGATGAAGAGTTNAAAAAAAGTATACAGATTTGGTCAACCCTAACGATCAGAATTTAGCATGAATCAATCCGAAATCATTTTTAAAACATTACTCGGTAGTTAACTTGAACATAGATACCTTGTTTGTTGACATTGGTGCTTTGAGAATAGAGATATAAATCTTCAAAGGAAAAATTTGCCTCCACCTCTAAACCAGAGCTTTGGCGTTTTGGCCTAAGCAATATCCACAATTTGTTTAACTTAAAATAAATAAAGTTTGCTTCAGAGCTCCCTTGATGATAAGCGTCACGTAAATTATATTTTGTGGAACGCATTTGTTGTGCAGTTTCTAATTTTTCTCCTCCTGGTTCAAAATTTTTCAAGTCTGTTGTTGACTTATTCGCTGTGATTTAAGAATTTGCTTAGGCCAAAACGCCAAAGCTCTGGTTTGGAGGTGGAGGCAAATTTGTCTTTTGAAGATTAATATATCTACTCTCAAAGCACCAATGTCGACAAACAAGGTATCTATGTTCAAGTTAACTATCGAGTAATGTTATAAAAATGATTTCGGATTGATTCATGCTAAATTCTGATCGTTAGGGTTGATCAAATCTGTATACTTTTTTTGGGACACCTGGTAGATTTACAACATTCAGGCAAATGCCGTCACTCCGTTGGACTCGCTTGCATCACATCGGATAATGGTCTGCTTAATTCGATTAATAAGGGGTAACTAATTTTGCTGTTGGTACAAGTATATATTTGGTGAGTCTAATTCATCGCCATCAATTTTTGTAATTTTATAGTCGTTACGTTGTTTTTCCTATCAGATAAGTTATTCATTCATTTTCATTGATTTTATATTCTTTACAGACGGTAACCCCGTCAACCAACGCTGCTAAAATAGTTATAGACTTGACGCATCTGTCTGTTCGCTCAACTCATGTACGAATTTAGAGACCTGTTTATTAACCACAGCACAATTATTTCCTCGTGTTTGATGTTGGAGGGGTCCCAGTGGACACTGTTCTTGTAGCCCCCCTTTGGGCTGTCTTTTGGATCAGAAAAGAGCATTGTGTATTACAGAACTGTCCTAAAAACTTCTTTTATTCAAGTTCGAATAAAAAAGGCCATTCAGTAGCACCTTTTTGCACGCTTAATGATGGTTAACCAGACAATGAGCTGAGAATTGTCCATGAGTTGAGTGAACAGACTGTGCCAGTTATTTCCGAAAACGAGGTTGTAAACTAACAAATAAATTGAGTTATTCGTACGCAATTGGATGGCAGTCAACCCCCAGTCAACCAAACTCTCTTGCACAAATGAACTTCTTCACAGTCACAAAAAGAAGTGTATTACTTAAACATAGAAAAGGTTTAGTTGCTTGATGCAAAGAGAAATGAATTATGGTGCTGATAGTTGGCTTCTGGTTTGAAAGCTCTGTACAGGCAATGTTGTTAACGTGTTGTATCAATCAACCAAATAGACCAACCGAAATCATTGAAATATCTTAAAAGACGCAAGGTGTGTTGCTTTTCCTTACCGTCACTTCCATTTTCATTTCATTTGCGTGCTTTCCTTGAGATGTTTTCCTCGGTGACGTCCATCTGTGCCATACATCTTTTAGCCGCAGCTAAATAGCGAAACAGCTAGCTAGTGAAGCAAGTAAATAGGCAAACCAACTGACAGTGCAAAAATGGGTTGTCTCCCCTGTTATTGAGCTCTGTTTATAAGCATAGTTATGGATACGATTTAAGAGCAGTTGCAGACACTTGCGCCGTCCATCTGTACCATCCATCATTCAGCGGCAGCTACATAGGGAAACAGCTAAATAGACAAACCAACCGACAGTGCAAAAATAGCTTGTCTTCCTTGTTGTTGAGCTCTGTCCTTGCGCACAGTTGAGGATACGCTTTAAGAGCAGTTGCAAACACTTGGCGATGAGAAAGGTTGATCCGCGGCTTTTATTTGTGATACTGATTCGGGTCTTTATCTTGTTTACATAGCAATTGCTTGATGTCTGTTGTGCCGCGTTCAACTCTGAATCTAACTGTACAAACGATCTTTCTCACTTTTCTGAGCCTTAGAACAAATTTAACTTGTTGATAATTTTTTTCTTTGTAGCAATATCCCCCGCTGATGTTAACTATTCGGAGACTCTTAGCACTTTACGTTATGCAAACAGAGCAAAGAACATTGTCAACAAACCCACTGTCAATGAGGTAGGCGATATTTGAGAATTATTTCTTTTTCTTCGTTATCATTGAAACTTGTTAATGATTTATGTGAAGGGTTGTTGGTGACCTCCGAAAGCCTTACGTACAGAAAAGGCCCTGAAAGGGCCGTCTTCAATCGTTGCTGGAAGCGGAAAACTGCCCCCGATCTTTAAATTGATAAATTAACGCTGGTGCACACCCAAGGGGTCTGGGCGGTCTATTGTATTTGATAATCTTGGAACGTGCAGTTTCGTTCTATGGCTAAAGAAACAATGGGTGTGTAGGCGTTTTCTTTAGCCTATTTATAGTCGCTAGGCTTGAAAACTATGCCTATTCTCTTTAACTATTCAGAATTTGGCCTTCGAATCCGAGGGAAGTTTCGAAATATCGATAGGCGAGGCTAGATCTCCTTTCTTGCATTGACAGATGAGTCAAAAGATTCTTTCATGGTATGTCGAGATGTTCAGTCGTGGGTTATCAACCAATTTCCTCAAACCATGCCTCATATTTTAGTTTAAAGACTAACTTAGAGTTGAAAATTTATTTCACATATCGAAAAAAAATCAGGCAAGCCATTCTACAATTATAGGCGATTTGTTTTGAAGATTTTTCTGAACATGACTGTACATTTTGTCAAACGCAGAAATTTTTATTCGACCCGAGAAATTTTGCATTGAAATGAGAGATTGAGGTTGGTCAAGATTCATTTGCTGAAAATCATAAAGGTCTGAATCTGAATTTTCTCGTCTGGATCATCTCGTCACCATGGAAGTCACCACAGTTGCTTCACCCCCCAATTTCCCAGTATCCCTACTGATAATCAAAAGATTATTTTTCTTTCAACTAACGACGATGCAAACTTTCTATCCATTTTTTCACAATACTTGAGCACTATTTACAAAAAACTTCAAGAAAACCAGACTAAGAGATGGAGCAAATTTTGACCCCTCCCAAAACATATAAGCAAACGCCAAAAGATTATTGTATTTGTTTAATAGTACTGTTTAATTTTTTGTGTAGTTTAGTTGACCATGTCTCATTCGATATTGTGTCTGACTGAATGAAAAAAACACTCCCAGTCCTCTTGGGCTAAGATGTCTTTGAGAGAAAATAATTTGCAGTGTTGTGTAATAAATAAATGACGATATTAACCCTTTTACAAAGGTAGACCAAATCCAAATACAACACTAGAACTAATTCAATATTTCTATGATTTTGACATTGTTGGAGAACAAATGAACTGCTTTTTTGATTGGTGAACAAAGGAAGTGCTTTTTTGAGGCAACCAGTTATTTTGACTTTATTGTGCCATAACTGAGCAACCACTTTTCAGATTGACTCAAAAAAGGTCTCAAACTTTGAGTTCAAGCCAATCCCATACAACTGTATGAAAACAGGACAATTGAGGTTACAGCTCCTCCATAGCAGTCACACAAACGTGGCGCAATTTCGTTTGATACCTTGTAGTTGTCAATAAGAAATCTGTACGAGCAAAACAAGAACTACTTCTACTCGGTTTGCCACAGTGGATGCCCAAGAATCTTGCTGCATTTGCTCATAACCCCTCTGGCATGCTGACTTGCGTTGTTGCATTATTTATTTCGAATTTTTGTTACAGCCATCTCTAAAGTAGCTATTTAGTAAATTCACAATGGCTGATCATACTTGTGCGTATAAATCTTTTTTGCTTCCCGCGATTTTACTAACATTTGAGGGAGTGGTGAAAGGTCTGGTTTTGCTGCCTCGCTATTTGTTTATGTTTTGGATGCATAGCCCTGTTACTACAGGGAATTTGAGATCATTACGGACGTCATCTAATCATGCTTCTTTGTTACATTCAGGATGCAAATGTGAGGTTGATCAGAGAACTGAGGGACGAGATCGAGAAACTCAGGCAGATGCTTTCTACCACGAATCAGGTATGTTTTTCTCAAATATCTTAATATCTTTTTCTTATTCCAAACAAGACCAAATTGTTTATGTTTCTCTGTCGCTTTATTGGTAGTCAGAAAGATTAATCTTAGAAGGACAAGGTATATAAAATTGTTGTAATCTGTAATGTTTGCTCATTACTGGAAGTCCGTTCCAAAATGTTCTTTATACTACGAGAAACAGCGTTTCTCGTAACCAAGATTTTCACGGTTAATGTTCCTGAGGCTGCGCTTTATGGTATTACCACCACTCATCCTCCGTACGCTTCTTTCCTCGGAGAAAAACTTGAAGTCATTGGAATGAGTTGCCAGTTAGGAGTGGTGGGTTTCGGAAGTGGACTCCTTGTGGGTCCTTCGACCAGACCATATACTAACAAAAATCATATTATTATTAACAAACATGTTTTCGGGATAGGACAAACGTGGTGCATCATTGAACGTGGTTGAAGAAACGAAAGTTGCAGAACGAATCAGCGAAAATCAAGCAAAAGTTGATCAGCTAACGCGAGCCTGGAATAATAAATGGAAAGAAACACAAAAGATCATGGAGGTAGGTATATCTTTCCTTTATACCCAGTCTACCAAAATGGCATTTTCGTCCCCAGGGCCTTTTGTCATATTTGAACAGAGACGAAAAGGGTCAGGGTTAGGGTTTGCAACCTCGTCCCCAGGGCCTTTTCGTCTCTGTCCAAATATGACAAAAGGCCCTGGGGACGAGGTTGATTTGTCTTTTTATTTATTTTTCTTATTTCTTATTTATTTTATTTATTTTTTATTTTTTTTATTTTTTTTTTATTGTATTTGTCTTTATAACAGCCCAAAGAAAATATGCTAATCAATTTCTTTTCAACATTGTTGTTGTTGTTGAATCTTATGGTTATGTCTAAACCAACCTTTTGACTGCAAGGAAACGAAAAACTTTATAAATAGGTACAGCAGCAAATATTGTCTCGGCTATCAATTAGGCAAGTGAATTTTTGTTGTTTTATGGTAATCCTTTTCAAAATACTTCTGAAGCAGTATCTCATTATTTACAAGGAATTTCTGTTTAAACGAGTTTCGTATATCCATAAACCTCAGCAGAAGAAATATGTTGAGAAAGAAAAGTTTGGTCTGCATGCAGGTCTGCGCACTAGAATGTTTCAAGCTGATGCTTTTAAAATGAATATTTACACCAATATTCGTTGCAGGAACGTGCACTTGCATTCAGAAGAGAAGGTTTTGGCGTGAAGATGGAATCTGAACTTCCGCATTTAGTTTGTGTTGATGATGATATCCTCAGTACAGGAGTCACTTTGTATCATTTGCGGGTAAGCCTAAGTTTTTACGAATTTGCACATTTTTCATCATGGGTATTCACGTCCTTTTTTACTTGGCCTTCACCAAAATCAGAGTGGCTACACCAAGACGAAATGGGACATTAAATTTCACCAAAAAGTTATTTTAAAATTTAGAGTTTTAAAGAAGGGAATTGTTTAAGGTTAAACAAAAGTGTGTCCCAATGATCCTTGTAAATTGCCGGTTTTAAAATAGTTAACAATCATTTTGGAGGTTCATTAGAAAGTGATTGCTTTCAATGGAGATTTAGTCATAGTTGGAGCTATGAATATTAGGAATGATACGGATTTTCAGTTTCAAAATACATCAGTTTAAAGCAAATCTTGCACAAACATTTTTTTACTTAACTTAGGAACGTGAACCACCTCTTTTGTATTTAGGATGGAAGGACGCATGTTGGTGGTGAAAGTGCTCAAGTTAAGCAAGATATTGGTAAGTAAGATTTTTTTTCTGTGTGGCCTTTCCTCTCTTTCTGAGAAAAGGACAATCCCACATTGCTCAAAGAATAAAAGTAGTATCATATCTAAGATCTGTTGATATTTGTTTCCTAGATTAGAGTTTCAAATGCTTGATTCGTTACTTTATCCGCTTCGTCAAATATCAAATACTTTTTCTTCCAGTATTACATGGACCAGGAATCGAATCCCAGCACTGTGTTTTGGAGAGTATTGAAGGAAACGTAACGTTGCATCCAATTGCTGACGAATGTTACATAAATGGGACAAAAATCAAGAAGGTGACAAGGCTTAGCCAAGGTAAGATCGAATACGATTTGATTTCATATCCTTATCGATAGAACATACTCTCTCTTCCAGCTGTTTTTTGTTGTATTTAGGAATTTTGTAGGACACAGCTAAAGCGAGTGATGCGATTAAACATTTATTGATAGACGTTATTTAATAATTTTCATACTGAAATTTTATTTTTAAGTAGGTTTACAGAAATTTGACCAACTCGTCTTTGGATAGAATTACGGCTGTTGAAAATTTGTATATTCTGTGATGAATCTGTTTTATGATTTAATTGATGTCGACGTTTTGATTGATTATAATATGATTGATTGATTGATTGATTGATTGATTGATTGATTGATTTTGATTGATTGATTGATTGATTGATTGATTGATTGATTGATTGATTGATTGATTGATTGATTATAATATGATTATGACAATCTTAATCAAGGTGTCTAGATAAGAGAATTTAAAATTGGAGTTCTTTTACCATCGTACTCAAAATTACACCAATGTGACAGGAGTATGAGAAAGACAATCAATTTAACTGAAGAAGTGCTAAGTACTAAAGCAGGCCAGTTTTCCCGATTGAGATTTAGATCAAATTGGTTTTATTATAAGCCTTTAATATTTTCATATCACCTGTTGTGAATGATTTGTTCATAAAAATCAATTTAAGCCGTATAAAGCATATCATTACTCGATTGTAGATGCTGTAATACTTCTTGGTAAGACTAAAGTGTGCAGAATTGAAATACTAGGTTTTAAATATTACTTTAACCAAATTTTTATTCCGTTTTACTTGATTATAGGTGCTGTAGTTCTTCTTGGTAAGACAAATATGTTCAGATTCAACCATCCAGCTGAAGCAGCCAAATTACGTCAGAAGTATGCTTCAGTGGAGAATCTTGCTTCAATTGTCCCATCAAAAGAATTGGAAGCTCGTTCCTACTTATTCTATAATGCAGGGTAAGTTAGTATGTTATTCTCATTTTACTCACCTTCAAAGGACCAACCAGCCATTAACAATCCTTCCCAGGGGGAGTACTCCCTAACTTTCAATACGGTGCCAATATTTGGGTCTGAAATCTTAAATTTAATCAATATTTGGGGTCTGGGAACAAAAAAATAAACATAATTCAATATTTAGGGTGCATGAATCTGAAAAAGGGGATCGTGAAATTTGGCGCTATTCATTACAGTGACAGATTCAATCATTCGTATGCCCCGTACTTTAGTGTTCATCCGTTAATATATAATGCAATAAATAACCATATTTGGGGCCTCCATGACCCAGAATAAAAAATAAGTAACAATATTTGGGGTCTCCAAAACATTGGACTCAATATTTAGGGGTCAGCAAAGAAATACTGGCATGGACCCCCCGTATTGAAAGTTTGGGAATACCCCCCTGGGCAACCCTTGATGTGATTTGTTGCTAATAGTTTGTTGATCAGTTTGGTCACATGAAGCAAAATTTATTAGCAACATGGAACAACACGAAGCCGAACATGTTGGGCATTGTTGCCTGATCTTGTGGAGCCATTTGAAAGCCGTAAGGGACTCAATATGTCTGCTCTACCAATGTCAACATATTGATTGAAAGCAATCGATAGAAAGTAGTTTTACATAGAAAGCAAATTGATCGCAGAAAGCATTGTTTTTACTTTTTCGTGTCGAAAAAAACTTTACAAGAGAGAGCGAGTAATTGAATCCTTCAACATTCCTTTGTATTATCATCGTTCTTATTATCATGAAATTTACCAAACAGTTTTCGATATTATCTTTCAGGTTAGAAATGGAGAGGAGACATAGAGAAGAAGCTAAGATACTTGAAGGCAAAAGGTTAGCAATATTTTGACCGTTTTTCCTACTTTAGATCAAGTTATCTTATGTAATTTTTTTATCCGCGATTTGAAAGGTATCTACGACATTATTCTTCTGCGTAATTACATTTCCAAATTATTTGTCAAGTGCGTTATACAGCTGGAGCCAGAAATCATAAGGAAAAATGTTCAAGAATACATGACAGGAAGCAGATGTGTTCAAAAATTGCTTACAGGTTCTGTAAAAGTCTCGTGAGTCTGTTGATTGAATGGCCTTTTGTTTTTAGCAACGCTTGGCAACATCTATGAGTCGTTAACTGCTGTAATGTTTTTAAATTTACGAAAACAGAAGTACGATTTTATTTAATGTTTTGCTTGTCACATAATGTTGGTAAAAGGTTTAGTAAAGTGTTAGTATCAGTAGAGATGTTGATTATTGGTATCGTTATGTATCACCCGATGATCACACTTGATTTACTTCATTATAGGGTCGAGTTGGAACAGAAGAATGAAGAAGATGTGCGTAAGCTCGAGGAAGCCAGGTTTGTTTGTCTTAGTTTGTTGTATCCTAAATTTATCCCCTTGTCGCTTTATATTTGGCAGACGTTTAACGAATTTCTAGCTCTTCCACTACCAAGGTTTTTAGTATCTCTAGGGATTTTGGATTTAGATATTTAGGTTGAAATTTCGTAGTTTCAGTTTGATTTGAAGAAGACACCATGAATAGTGCATGTCCTTTTATAGCAGTGCCTGTCCTTTTCGTGTTGACATTATGAATTGACCTTGTTGCTGACTGTAATTTCAGTGAAAATGAGCTGAAACAACTACAGAAGAAACTTCACAATTCGAGCATCGTTTAAACTCAAATTACTTACTTTTTCAATTTTCCAAATTTCCAAATACTGTAATCGGTATATTAAAGATGTCTATATTTCATTGTAAATTTAGAATTTTTTCCGAAGATTATGAAATTTTGAGATTTTTCTTTTCGTAGGCGTGAAATTGAAAAACTAAAGTCGGAAAAACGTGAAGAAGAAGAAAGGATACAACAGGAGGTCCAACAAACGCAAAAACATCTTGACGAGCAAAGAATGGATTTAATGATGATCAAAGAGGAACAAGAAAAAACGCGAGAAAATGCACAAAAAGAATTAGACGATTTGAAGGATAGGATACGAGAAGAACAGGTAGAAGAAAAACATAAACTTGAAAACGAAATGAAGAAATTATTAGAACTGAAAGAAATGCATCACAAATCAGTTTTAGACAGAGAACAAGAATTAGTCAAAGAGAAAGAAGAACTCTCAAAAAAATGGGAAAGTGAAAAAAATCAAATTGAAGATCAGCGAAAAGAGGTTTTCAGGCTGCAAACTGAATTCGAGAAATTTACTGAAGAATCACGAAAGAAAGTTTCCCAAGAAGAAACTAAAGAGGAAATTAAGGAGGCAGGGGATAAGGAGGCAGGAGATAAGGAGGCAGGAGAACAAAATTGGGCTAGTGGGGTCGAGAAACTAAAAACTGGGGAGCTTAAGAAATTGCTAGATACCCTTGAAAGGCAATATGAAGACGAGGTTAAGAACGCGCAAATCGAAATACTGCAGGCAAAAGAGGCTGTGAAATCAGCAGAGATGGACACTCTGCAGGGAAAACGCGGGTTAGCCGAGGGTAAAACGGAGTTACAAACGCAATGGAAGAAATTAGAGAGCATTCAAACGATGCATCGGAACAGGCAACTTGAGCTGCAGAAAAGAATCAAAGAGGTAACTGCAAAAATATTTTTGTGATTTCAGCTCCTTTCATGTCTTCCCATGAAATATCTTTAGAAATCTCAATGACCTCGCCAATTTCTGTTGAATTACAAAATAGATTAGATTATATTAGTTTGGAAGATTGTTTTGTGGCAGTAGTTTCACAACGATCCATTGGCATATCTTTGATTTTGGTTATATTTCATTCCTTGAAAACTAAAGGATTTTCTCCGTTCCATAAACGTTTCAGTTTTGAATTTCAGATGGTTTATAACTTCGTCACAAAACAGTAAAACCATGGTTTTCTCGAATGCAAATTCCCGTCCGATCTTTAAATTCAAATAATATTTTGTTGTTGATGATATTAAGGAATGTTTACTTTTGCTCTTCCAGTTTTGATACGGTGAAGATTCGTAAAGTTATACATGCATTTATTTATTTTTATTTGCATGTTTACATTTAACAAGAAAACTTTCCAGAGAATAGGAGGAAGGATATTAATTGGAAATAGAAGTATTAGATATGAATGTGACATGTGAAATAAAACGTTATCTTTTAGGTTAAAGAAGAGTTGGGAAAAGCGGAAGAGGCAGAGGAAGCCGATCTTGTTGAGCAAGGAAAAAGTATTATAGAACGAAAGAAGAAAAGGAGGAAAGTTGAAGAAGCCACGCAAAAATTACTTGAAATGGAATCGAAATTCAGTAAAATTGATTCACAATTAGTTGAGAGTAAAGACTTATTAGATTGGCAAAATCGTGAAGAAATTAGAGAATTAACAGAACAAAGAAAGATTTTAATGGAATTGTTAAGCAAGCATCAAGTTGCATTGTTAAAAGCTTCACAAATGGTTACAGAAACGAAAACAAAGTTGGAAAGCCATCTTCAGAATGAAACTATTCTTGTTGAGCCACTCAAGCAGAATATTGGGAAATATGAGAAAGAACTCGAACCAATTTTGGCATTGGAGGAACAAATCAACCGAAAGTACGATTCTTTATCATTTGCTTTAATTTAGGTTGTGTCTTTATGTGTTTGGATTGTTTGGATGTAAAAGGGTTCACATTTGATCGATCCCAAGGCTTCATTTATGCACCATCAGAGTTTCTACAGAGGGCCCGGGGGGACNATCAAGTTGCATTGTTAAAAGCTTCGCAAATGGTTACAGAAACGAAAACAAAGTTGGAAAGCCATCTTCAGAATGAAACTATTCTTGTTGAGCCACTCAAGCAGAATATTGGGAAATATGAGAAAGAACTCGAACCAATTTTGGCATTGGAGGAACAAATCAACCGAAAGTAGGATTCTTCATCATTTGCTTTAATTTATGTTGTTTATTTATGTGTTTGGATGTAAAAGGGTTCACATTTGATCGATCACAAGGCTTCATTTATGCACCATCAGAGTTTCTACAGAGGGCCCGGGGGGACTTGACTATCGGGTCATACGGGGGTGTGCACTGCAAGGATTTCTGTTATGTCCAATCGCAGATAGTTGAGATTTTGATATCCAATCACAAAGTATAGGTGAGGTTTCCGAAAAATGTTTTCACCGCAAAACAATTGAACATTCGTTGTTTACACTAAACCTGAAAATTACCAGGAAGGGCAGAGTCCCAACAAGAAGAAGTTAATAAGAAAGTATATATTTTGATAGTATTACCACATTGAAATAAAACTTGCTTATACGAAGCCAACTGATTTCTTTGTAGTAACAGGAACGAATATTAATATTGACCAAACAAATGTTTAAAATTTTAGATTTACTTTCAATTTTAGATGGACATAGGATCGCAACCATGTTGACAAGACGCTCTCTGTCACGGAGGAACTTTTGAATAGGGCATAAATTCGCCTTTATTTTCTTAAATTTAAAAAGAAACTTTATCAAAGATATTTTTCAAAACTTGCATTCGTAAAGGTTATCTTAAAAACAGCTCCCCTAAAGCAGTAGTTAAAATATTTATTTGGGGTCTTTCTACTCCAAATTCCTTCCAGATGTCATATTTCTTTGCAATTGTACTTACTAAAGAGAGCTTTCTCTTCTGTTTAGATGTGATAACATTGACAAGGAGATGAAGGAAAGGAAAAAGGTTTTGTACAAGCAGCGCAAAAGAATTAACCTGCTGGAAAAGCAACTTGCGCAGTCTTCAGGAGCAGATCAAAAAGAAGGGTTGAGCCCAGAGGAGTTAGAAGATTATGAAAACGATCGTCAAGCGGAATGGGATTTGGTTCATCGAGAAAAAGGATTGCTTTCAGATATGGAGGACAAATTTCGACAAGCTCAAGAACAGGCAGAGGTTCAAATTGGTAAGGCGTTTTCAAGATGGAGCCTGGGCCGATCTTGTCATATTCTCCCTCCTCCCTATTTTGAACTGGGTCTCCCTGAAAGAGGTTTCATACCTCCTCGTTCTGGAAAGAAAGAATAATTTTTTATGACGATTTAAAGATTTTTAAAATGCTTTCCTTTAATCAAAGGAAGAATTTAACAGAAAATAAAGTGGATTCTATTTTGTGCTACGATGTGTAGCCTCCGATAAGTTAGGGATGTTTTTCCTGTCGTTCTTGGCCACCATGAGATGAAGATTTCATCAAAAATCGTTGTTAGATATGAAAACAGATTTCTCATGTCTAAGTTTAAATCCTAATTATGGAATATTGAATAAAAGATGTCGCTTGTTTACTCACAGAAAAAAGAGGCTTCTAGAGTACCCTTTAGGGTACTCCAACCGAGCGCATATTTGGTACCCCTAAAGGTACTCTAGAGTACCTCAGTAAATGGGTACTTTGGAGTACCATCAAAATGGTACTCTAGAGTACTTCTCAAAACCACCTTATTTCTGTGAGTGTTGAAGAATCTTTTGCAGAACAGCTGAAAGGTCGACTTCTTTGCAGCCCCAAGATCCTAAGCCATAGCCTTTTAAACTTAATCCTAATCTTACTTTAGCCTTATCCAATGCTACGAGGGATATTGGTCACTTGGCTGTTTCTCTGCTGTGTTGAAAACTCTTTATTGTTCTTCAGGTGATGCTTGTCAAAGTCTGGAAAAGAAGAAAATGCAGTGTACGATGTCATTGAACGCAGAAAAGAAGAAACTTGAAGAACTCGTGAGTGTCCATCGTGAGACGACAGTCTTTATCGAAGCAGAACTAGAAGCAAGAACGGGAATGTTGGAGCGAGTTAGGGAGAAAGTTGTCAAGGATAAAAAAGAACTAACTAAACTAGACCTGAAGAAGGAAGCTTCGGCGAATAAAGCAGCAGAAGAATTATTTGCAATGGTAGAGATGCTTGAAAAGGACTTGAGTGAAAAAGGCAAGAAAGAAGAGTTAGCCAAAATACGAGATCATCGAAAGAAATTGCAAGATCTTGATAGGCAGCTTCGAATTGCAGAAAAAAGGGAAAAATTTGCAACCAAAGATGGAGAAGATGGGAATTGTATTATTTTATGAGTTACAGCAAAAAGGAGATGCAAACTTGCAATCTTGTATTTTGAATTTGGTATGTAAATTCTACTTTTTTATTCTTGAAACTTTTCTTACTGGGTCCAGCTGTTCGATTACGGTTGTTCAATTGGAAAGATACAATGACCATGCGAGGGGTTAATTCCCGCTGGTCATCCACGGCATCCCGGAGTGCTCTGACGTTCTCTGGCCAAGCAAGCTGTTCGATTCCCTATGCACAAACGTGTCCCTGTGATCCCAAAATCGCCTTCCAGTGAATAGAAAATTATATAGTGTATTTTGATAGCAGGGCAGAGAGACTGTTCTTTGGATGATATAACGTAGCGCGTAAAACGTTCCTTAGTTGAAGTTTCTGTTTAGAAAATAAGTTTCGGTTTGCAGTTCATTCCAGTCAATAGTGGAAGTTCATTTTACAGAAGCTGTGGCACCAGAACTTAAGGAAACGTGCAGTCAGCGTAGCCAATAGTATCGTTTGTATGCACAAAGTCTAGTTTGATTGGTTGACGACAACGAGAGTCCTGTCTCGAACGCTTCTTGTAATCGGTCTGTTTCTTAGCAATCTTTGGAAAGATCAAAATATTTGAAATTATAGGTAAAATCTGCAATTCTTAATCTATTAGAAACTGCTCCGTAATCATTTGATGATAGCTTCAGGAATAGGCCCTAGTTTGCGAGGATTTCATTAGAATTATGACACAGTCCCTTTACCATTTTATATTCGCTGTCACTCGTTCGACAATAAAGAAATAAATTCTTCAAGATATCATTTGGATGAAATCATAAACAAACTGACGAGCAACTTTTAAACATCACTTATATTTGCTTCCAACACTTAGTTTCAATAATAAAATTTCAAGGTAATTTTTCAACATCATACCTTATTGCGGGGAGTACGTGCAGGAGAACAATTGAAATACCATCCTTATATGTTAGAATGTCAAAGCTATCATATGACAAAATATCTATTTAGGTGTTGGTTATAAATGTTGCTTTCATCTCATCTGGATATTAACTTTATTGTTAACAAAATAATCATAGGCAGCTATGAAACCGTTTTACCGTTCGAAAGAAGGTCTATGATAAACTAATGATTTGATTCTTTTTACGTGATTTTACTCACAAATTTGTTCCATGCAAATATTCCCCCGTTCTCAACTTTAAAAATGTTCATTGTCCCCTAAAAGGCCGTTGATAGCCTCATCTTCTACTGTGATTTTTATGAAAACAGATAGAATGATCACTTGTAAATTTCATTTTAAGTCGAAGTTTTTAATTTTCCAGACGGTAAAATGTTTTTATGATGGCCAGCAACTTATTATGAGATGTGAATTTCGTTACAAACTATTTACTTGGATAGTTGGCAAAATATGTAAAATAAGATGATAACATTATAATTTTGGGTAAAATTACCAACTTAGTTATGAAAATCTCAGAGTCAAATAACGAACATTTAGCAGTAGTGTGGAGGTATAGAGGTAAATAATAGACACTGGTTGTCTAGGCACTGGTTGTCTGTTTCTATTAGCGTTAGAAAACATTTCTTAAGTAGTTCTTATTTGCAAACGATTTTAGAATAGTGCTAGGATACATTAACAGCAGTGTTTAAGTGTAGCATTATGGTAGATATTTTGGTTAGGAATATTGCATACTAAAACTAGTAGCTATGTCTTTAAAGCTTCGAAAACGATTTCTTCTTTATTAATTGTTAATATAATTTTGTAGGCTATGGCTATACCGCAAATTCTTGTAACACATTGATTTATCTTTCTTTTCTATCAAAGTAATCGCAAAGTAATACACTCTATTCAGGCTTTATCAAGTTCCGGGTGTCCCAAAAATAAGCACTCCCGTTTGTTAGAATGTAGCGCCATATTTAAAAAAGATACAATTTTGAAGTATTGACTTTTGCATTGCATAAAGGCTAACTTAGATGTCAATAGTTTGATTTTCACCGTAGGTTGAATATTCTTGGAGTTACGAGTTCCGAAACGCAAGATTATCTTTAAAACTAAAACAGTAGGCCAAAGTGTTATGGAGGAGTCAGGTACAGGTCTTCCAACATTTTACAAGGTTTCACTAGCACCGCTTCTTTAAATTTGATTTGCTTCCAAATGAATTATAGTGCATTTCTTTAAAAGAAGTGTTGTTGTTGAAACCTTGTAAAACTTTGGACGACCTGTGCCTGACTGAAAATTGTATCTTTTTCCATATGGCGCTACATTCTAACAAACGGGAGTACTTTTTTTGGAACACCCGGTATAAAGCAAGCGATTCGTAATAATTTATTTCTATTCCCTGGCTAAAGCACATACAAAACTATCATCAGTCAGAGTCGGAGTTTATTCAATTAAGACTTGCGCACAGGCTATAAGTTATATCTTGAAATAGCTGCATATGGGAAATCCACGATCGGGGGCTGTTAGCAAAATGGTTGGCCGGTTGCCTCTCTGACGCGGATTGATTATTTAAATTACAGGGAAACAGCTAAGTCCTATGCATATTGCAAATAGCCAAGAAATGGAGCCATCTCCGACCAGACTGAAAACTGTCAAGCAACACTAACCACCCAGTTTATATTTGGTCTTAATTAAGAAAAACAATTCCGTGTCGAAGGGACAACTGGTCAACCATTTTGGAAACAGCCTCGACAATTCGATAAATCACTTAGATTCCGCTCCTGCGCTGCTGCGGTATCCTGCGAAGACACTCGTAGAACGGTAGAAATTACTAGCCAAAAAAAGGAACAGCATGAAATAGGCGAGGTTAACAGTTGAATTGTTAGGTTTTTTGTCAGAATTTATTACGGTAACTAAGTGATGTTCTGGAAATGATATAGACTATCTGGAAGCGATCCAAGCAATGCGAACTCACAGATCAGTTCTTCAAAGATTTCCCATTATTTATTTCCAGCAAGGCAATTTGATCAAGTAGTGAACCATTGGTTACAGTCAAACTCGATACTTAGGCAAGGTTATAAATTGTGTTGAGCAGATATTATAATTTGTAAATTATTTATTATTAGAATATTTATTTGAATAAATATGAAATATCATTACGCTTAAATACAACGATAATCTAATTTCAGTTGATATAGTGAATGAAAATAATTACATGAAAATTCGTAGTAACAATTTCATCGTCATTTTTACNATCAGTTCTTCAAAGATTTCCCATTATTTATTTCCAGCAAGGCAATTTGATCAAGTAGTGAACCATTGGTTACAGTCAAACTCGATACTTAGGCAAGGTTATAAATTGTGTTGAGCAGATATTATAATTTGTAAATTATTTATTATTAGAATATTTATTTGAATAAATATGAAATATCATTACGCTTAAATACAACGATAATCTAATTTCAGTTGATATAGTGAATGAAAATAATTACATGAAAATTCGTAGTAACAATTTCATCGTCATTTTTACATATTGGTTACCTTAACTCGAGCACGCAACGGAGAAAAAGTTTGTGATGAGGTTAAGTTCTTATTCTCAACACACATTGAGACCTGAATATGATGGGGGGGGGGGGTATCTTAGTTAGATATCCTTTGCAGATAAGAGGACAATTATTGTACCTTAACTTCTTTAAAGTTCTCTATATTCATATTTGCCAATGACGATGAATATCGAAACGTGTAACGAAATTATGGTGTATTTTGAGTTGTTATCTTTATGCATGGAACGGTGCATTGGCCTTTGAAATATCTTTATAGCATAGGATGGGGATATTTTCATGTAGTTAGGATACGCTTTCATTAAATCCTTGCAAGAATCTGTTCAAATTTACATGTTAAACTGAACCAGTTCCAAGAAACAAGTACGGCGCATTCGAAGTGGTCTACAATCTAATTTAAAGTTTGTATCAGTCACATCTAGTTGTGTCGTGCTGGTCTCCCAGCTATGTTACAATATCATCAACGTATTTAGACTCACAAGCACATTGAGTCCTTCCAATTTCTCCACAAGTCGAATGTCTTTTTTCGAAGGCTTTTATTTAGCAGACAATAGCATATTGGATTGATTGTTGAATTGGTCATGACAAGAGTCCAAAACCAATCAAACAGCAGAGCAGGAACTCTCAAATCACTGAGAGCATCAATGTAAACAGCTATACCATAAGGTGTGTAACATATTAGGCTTAGTGCTACGATGATTGCAATCATGTTTGCTGATCGTGATGAGTGAGCGCTTTGATTGCCAACAGCTTGAGCCTGATCACGAATTTCTCGTCGTACCTTCTGCGCAAGATAATACACACGAATGTAAACAAGTGCCATTATAAGGCAACCAGAGGCATTGAAAATGGCAGCAATAATACTCAGTTCTTTGATGATGCTCTCGATCTGGTATAGACCAGCCATTAATGATCCAGTTGCCCAGAATGATGCTAGCAACACAGCGAAAGTTTTGGAGGCATTTATTCTTTCATGAATAAAGGGATGAGAAATGCAGAGATATCGTTCAACACTCGNAAGATAATACACACGAATGTAAACAAGTGCCATTATAAGGCAACCAGAGGCATTGAAAATGGCAGCAATAATACTCAGTTCTTTGATGATGCTCTCGATCTGGTATAGACCAGCCATTAATGATCCAGTTGCCCAGAATGATGCTAGCAACACAGCGAAAGTTTTGGAGGCATTTATTCTTTCATGAATAAAGGGATGAGAAATGCAGAGATATCGTTCAACACTCGCTAGGACTAATGTTGAAAATGATGCAACCCAGAGAGTAAGTCCAACAAAAGTTGCTGCTTTTGCTAATATACAGATATTTTTGCCTGCGACTTGAAATGACATGAACGTGATAAAAAGTGGTTGGGATATCATGCCAGTTAATAGATCTGTGAATGATAAGCTAAGTAAGAGAATCCTGGAACTGCCTGGAACATCTTCTAATCGCCAAATGATTTTGATAGCTGATAGATTCAGAAATATTGTGATTATTGAATTTAAAGAATTGACAACGATCAACGATATTAGATTTGAAGTGCTGTTATCTTTATTGATGTCAATCACCCAACTTGTACCACAGATACTTTGACTTGAAGACATCGCGATTGAAAGTTTGTTATTCTCCACCGTACTTTCCTCCCGGGCTCTTTTCTTCCTGTGTACCGTTTGCTTTGCTTTACTGTTCAGTACACTGTATTCGAGGTCACTGGACAAGAATGTTCTGTCTTTTGATCAGCAAGTATTGGGCACTTCTATGGTCTTTGAACGCTTCTAAATTGACCAGAATGTCTTTGAAGGCTTCATTAAGTTCTTTGCTGTCAGTATCGCCCTTGCCAGATAAGCGCCCTTGCCAGATAAGCGCCCTTGCCAGAATAGCTCCCTACTTGACGAAGAGAAGAGAAAATTGTTAATGAAAACATTTATCACTACCTATTTTAATTACTGCCCAATTATCTGGATGTTTTGTAGCCGAAAAATGAATAATTTAATCAACAATGTTCACAAAAGGGCACTAAGGGTGGCATATAATGACTATGATTCCACTTTTGAAGCTCTACTTCTTAAAGATCATATTTAACCATACANGGGTATCTTAGTTAGATATCCTTTGCAGATAAGAGGACAATTATTGTACCTTAACTTCTTTAAAGTTCTATATATTCATATTTGCCAATGACGCTGAATATCGAAACGTGTAACGAAATTATGGTGTATTTTGGATTAAATCCTTGCAAGAATCTGTTCAAATTTACATGTTAAACTGAACCAGTTCCAAGAAACAAGTACGGCGCATTCAAAGTGGTCTACAATCTAATTTAAAGTTTGTATCAGTCACATCTAGTTGTGTCGTGCTGGTCTCCCAGCTATGTTACAATATCATCAACGTATTTAGACTCGCAAGCACATTGAGTCCTTCCAATTTCTCCACAAGTCGAATGTCTTTTTTCGAAGGCTTTTATTTAGCAGACAATAGCATATTGGATTGATTGTTGAATTGGTCATGACAAGAGTCCAAAACCAATCAAACAGCAGAGCAGGAACTCTCAAATCACTGAGAGCATCAATGTAAACAGCTATACCATAAGGTGTGTAACATATTAGGCTTAGTGCTACAATGATTGCAATCATGTTTGCGGATCGTGATGAGTGAGCGCTTTGATTGCCAACAGCTTGAGCCTGATCACGAATTTCTCGTCGTACCTTCTGCGCAAGATAATACACACGAATGTAAACAAGTGCCATTATAAGGCAACCAGAGGCATTGAAAATGGCAGCAATAATACTCAGTTCTTTTATGATGCTCTCGATCTGGTATAGACCAGCCATTAATGATCCAGTTGCCCAGAATGATGCTAGCAACACAGCGAAAGTTTTGGAGGCATTTATTCTCTCATGAATAAAGGGATGAAAAATGCAGAGATATCGTTCAACACTCGCTAGGACTAATGTCGAAAATGATGCAACCCAGAGAGTAAGTCCAACAAAAGTTGCTGCTTTTGCTAATATGCAGATATTTTTGCCTGCGACTTGAAATGACATGAACGTGATAAAAAGTGGTTGGGATATCATGCCAGTTAATAGATCTGTGAATGATAAGCTAAGTAAGAGAATCCTGGAACTGCCTGGAACATCTTCTAATCGCCAAATGATTATGATAGCTGATAGATTCAGAAATATTGTGATTATTGAATTTAAAGAATTGACAACGATCAACGATATTAGATTTGAAGTGCTGTCATCTTTATTGATGTCAATCACCCAACTTGTACCACAGATACCTTGACTTGAAGACATCGCGATTGAAAGTTTGTTATTCTCCGCCGTACTTTCCTCCCGGGCCCTTTTCTTCCTGTGTACCGTTTGCTTTGCTTTACTGTTCAGTACACTGTATTCGAGGTCACTGGACAAGAATGCTCTGTCTTTTGATCAGCAAGTATTGGGCACTGCTATGGTCTTTGAACGCTTCTAAATTGACCAGAATGTCTCAGTTCAGTTCATTTCATTTTAAAATTCCACTACATACAAATGCCATTAAAATAATTACAACATACTACATCAAAACAATAAATTACGATAAAGGAAATACAAACTAACAAAATAACAGATTTATAAAGGAATTTGCATGCAGGGAATTTCTTAAAGGAGGAGCTCTCTCGATAGGTAAACTAATCGAGGAGTCTTTGAAGTCTTTGTGAAGTTCTTTGCTGTCAGTATCAGCTGAGAGGATGACTGTAAGTTTTATCAAAAATATTACAGTGTTTAAAATGCACGAGGAACAGGCCGGTTGTCACTCTTGTTGACGATATGATTGAGGCTGTTGTGTATGAAATTCGCCCTAGTCCAAGTCGTCGTTAGTGGATCATTGTCCGAAAGATAAACTTAAATACAAACGACCGTCCACTGCGATTATAACAACCAACTCGTTCGAAAACCTCTGAAAGCAGCTGAGTCCTGGCATTTCAGAATTTGATTTTCTTGAACTCAGAAGGGCCGCTTTTCCTGTGACAGGTCTTCTTTTCTTGCAACGATTTGCTGCTGGACGATGATCAAATGGTTTGCTGTGCAAGAAATTCAAAGGTGTTGCAGTTTTCAAGTATAACGTAATCCCCAGACAAATCAAACATTCACATGGATCACGTTGTTCCGGTTATTTGATATCATATTTTCTAAAATGCATCAGCACATATCGCTGCCTCTTAATCCGTGGTTATCGTCACAGTATCAAGTCTCGTGGTTTTGAATTTCTATGACATAAGTGGACTTGTCTTCAGAGAGAAGAAGCCCAAAGATGTGTACTTTGTACTGATCTTTAGCTTTTATCTTGAAAGCTTCTTCGCAAATATCAATTGTACTCATTTGATTTCGCTACTGTTTTGAGAATCTCGATAATCAATTTTTCATCTTGCAATTGCTTTGGTGCTCACCTTTGTCAATAAAGAGAACACCTGTTTAAATGTTATTGTCTTGCCCAAAAGAAATTTTGCAATTCAGCATAAATATTGTTATAGTTTCAAAGAGTTTCATTTTGAGAAAATTTGATTGCTTTTTAACAGTGTATGTGAGTCTTTGTTGAGCGGTGGTGGGTAGACTGATTACATGTCGTAGTTTCGCTCCTCCGCCGAACTGATATACCCCCTCGGTTTGGCTGGCGGTAGTCTCGTTTTGGGGAGCGATAACTGGGACTCATTGTAATCAGTCTATGTGGTGCGTATGGTTATTGCTGTAGTTGTATAGCGAAGCAAAGGGCTCTTGTCGTACGTCAAGTTCTGCACTGAGCCTTCTTTAATCAAAATGCCAATATCATGTGATACAGGGCTGTGGGAAGCAGCTGCAAATTGGGGGGCTTTTGTTCTCAAAACAATAGAGAACAATACATTTAATTTATACTTGTAACGTAGCACCATTGTTCTCAGAATTATTGGGGGCACGAGCCCCCCCTGCCACCCCCTTCCTACGGGCCTGTGATGGATCCCATCTGCAGTAACTATTTTTATCATCTAAATCTGACCTCTGTGAGCTGCCATCAGTTATTGTTTCTTCCAAAGATCAAGAAGCTTTCGTCTTAATGTTTTGTTTAGCACGCTATAGCAGATGGGGTTTACGCACGTGTTCAGCATCATTAGTACCCAAAACCAATTTACGGCAATGTTGTTAACCGTAATTACTTTAATGCCATCCAGTAAGAGGCTCAATGAAAATGGCGCATAGCATGCCAAAGTAAGAACAACGATAATAGCAATCATGGTTGCTTTTGGCCCTCTTCTGTTTTCAGGTGCCCCATGCACGCATCTGGTTTGGGCGCTAATTCTTTGTCGTACTTTGTAGGCACTGTAATAAATCTTCACATAAAGAAATAGAATAATAGCACTTCCAATGCATGTGTACACACATACTGCTGCCAATGTCACCAATCTACTTGCATTTCTCTGAAACACAGACCAAACTGACGTCCCGATGGCTATAATCCATATCGAGGCTATCAAAATGGTCGCAAGTCGAGTGTTTCTAATTCTTTCGTACGTAAATGGAAATTGAATGCAAAGAAATCTCTCGAAGCTCGCTAAAACGAGAATAGAGAACGATGCAATCCATAGCCCAATGCAGGATCTTGAAATTGCATTCTCCAAAGGACAAATTGTCTTACCATTGAGTTGAAATGACATCAAGACAATGTACATTGGTTCAATGATCATCAAAGCCAACAAATCAGCAAGACATAAATTAAGCAAGATTCCTTTTGTTGTTCCTGGGATCCAGCTGAGTCGGCAGATGACCAAGATCTCTGAAACATTGAGGAATATACCGACTAGTGTTATAATTGCATTCACTGTTAATATAGATATAATATGAATAATACTGTTGCCCTGTGTATATCTGATCATCCATGTTGTATCGCATAAAATGCTGCTTTCATTCATGGTAAAAGGGTTATAAACTGCAACTGATGATAAACACTGAGTAGCAATGATGCCTAAACTGCAACTGACTTTTAGCTAGATTTATGACGCATTGCTCAAATTAAGAGATAGGCCTTCTAAGACATCATTATTGCATTCACACATGCCTACTTCTAGCGTGACATTCTATAGCTCAAACGTCTACTCAGTGCTAAATACCTTCTTTAGTATTGAAGAGCTAAATATAGACACAGC
This sequence comes from Aurelia aurita, assembly GCA_004194415.1. NCBI lineage: Eukaryota > Metazoa > Cnidaria > Scyphozoa > Semaeostomeae > Ulmaridae > Aurelia > Aurelia aurita. Next base: position 804,513 of record REGM01000052.1, on the reverse strand, counting down.
ACGACAATAGTTTACAGCGAGATAACGATGCAATGCGCTTATCCTGCACGATCATTGGCTAAATTCTGACAGCTACCAAAAGCAGTACGAGTTAATCTACGTCTGATCCACTTGATAGCCTATAATGCAGTTTTCAAGCGTTGTGCCACTCGAAGGCTTTTTTACCACCTTTAAGGCTTGCGTCGTCTGATTTATATTGGATTAATTGACTAACACTTCTTTGGAGAATATTTAGGAGGCTGGTGATACTCTCTTCAGTCGTCTCTTCAAATCTCCTTGTGAATTATGAAATAAAGATTCGATCATATTCGCCTTGAATTTTTCGTATTTAGCACTAACAGGCCATTATTCTTTATGGCCACAATATCTGCATGCTAAATTTGTTTCAAAGTACGTAATCGTAAAATTCATTGTTCGAATATTCAAGGGAACGTAAACACTATTTTCTCCCTATCTCGTTTTTTTAATGCAGTATACGATTTATTCTCTTCTAAATGTTACTTTATTCTCTCACAAGCGATGCTTCATCTTTTCACACCGCCGGCTAAAAAGTCATCAACATGATGGGTAAATTTCCATGAATTGTTCGAATATTCAAGAAACCTTAAACATTTTTTCTCCATTATCTCACTTGTTTATTGCAGCACATGATTTGTTCTCTTTTATTCTCTTATAAATGTAGCTTTATTCTTCCACAAGCGATGCTTCATCTCTTCATACCGCCGGCTAAAAAGTCATCAACATATTGGGTTAATTTCCATTCTGCACCGCACTTTAATTTACTAAACATAATCTTTTGATTTCCTTTTAACGGCAGGTCCTTCAAGCTCCTTCAATAGGACCGTTTTGTTCTCTCTAATTTTTCATATTTACAAAATTAATTTTTGTAGACAATGCTTGCTTCAAATCTAATAATGAGATAGGTTTATACAACCAGGGGACTATTTATTATTTTATTAACATTCCCTTTACATTTTGCTGCCGAAATAAAAATCCGCTTATTGAAGCCTTCCAGTGATCAGTAAATGCATAATTATCAGTTAATACTTAAATACATAATTACACATGTTATAACAATCCAACTAAATTTACATTTCAAACGTTGTACTTTAATTAATGTTGTTTCTGACTCAAATCTTGCTTCAGATCTGATGATAACTTCTCGTATTTTGTGCATGTTATTTATAGACTCTGATGTTTAATCAAGTCATAGCATAGATCACTATATCCCGTTCAATTATTTTAATAAGTTTTTCTCTTCGCTCTGCACAAACCCGTCGTCATTGAGGACGATTACCAAACTCGATTCCAGGGCTACATTCTGCCTCCCTTCAGTGCTGCATGACTGGCCGCCCATTGTTACCCTGGGTTCGAGGTTTGACGATTGCCGAAAAATTAGCGTCAGGGGCATTTTCCCATAATTCCTTGCGTTCTGTTGAAGAATCTCGAAACCTCAGCAGAATCATAGACAATGATTTCATGGAAAATGCACCTTTCCGTAATCTTTTCTGTAATGTTTTTTTAATTATTTTTGTTGTTGTTGCTGTTGATGTTGTTGTTGTTGCATTAGTTGTTGTAGTAACGTTGCGTTATTACGAATCACCATATTTTAGAAAATTCTTAGCTCTTATTGTTACTTTCCTATTTATCATTGCGTCAATGACTGCTGAACAGTTTCTGTTGGTTTATAACTTTTTCATGTGATAAAACAGTAAAATATCGATGTCAGCTAATTCTTTCTAAATCTTATTTCTAAATCTGTCGGAGACAGTTTCCTAACATACAGTTCATAACAGCCTTTTTACAAAATCTTGATTGAAACCTCCATATGTCTGGATGAAATGGTGCATCTAAAATATTTGATAGGGACACAGTTATGTTTACTATATGTTCTTGAATAAGATGGTGCTGGTTGTTGATCAATAGGATGAACTTTCATAGAACATTTTACAAATTTCTCCAAATTAAATCCATCCATCTGGCATGAAATCCTGCTGTTGCACGATGATAAAGACGCAGTTATATTTATAACACGTTTGGCCCATTTTTGAATGAGATGCTGCTAGCTGTTGATAAATAGCTTGGAAATCTTGTAGGGTTTCAAGATAAAGGACTTGCTTATTAATGAAAAAAATGTTCTCTTAATTGAATCCGTCCAAAATATAAAATCCTACAATTTCACCATTATAAGTACGCAGTCATATTTATAACACTTTTAATACATTATTCAATAGCAATCTGTTAGCTGCTGACAAATAGCTGTGAAAGTTTATAGAAGATCTTCATTTGCTCATTAATGAGGAAAAACTTCTCCAAATTAAATCTGTCTTCAATATGAAATCCTACAATTTCATTATATTAAGGACACACTTTCATGTTAAAAATGAACGGAGCTAAGTTGAGTAATCTATGAAAAGTACAAGGAAACCGCCTACACACGCTATTGTTTCTCTAGGTACACAATTTCCGCGCACGTGGCGAAATCATCAAATGCAATAGGCTCATGTTAACGCTGTACGCGCGTAGCTTTTGACTCCGTTTTTTGTTTCAATGTCGCGATCAGATGCCAATTCGAGTTAAGAACCTTTTCCAATTTTTAGCTATGAATTGCAAAGTGTTTTTTAACCTAAAGTGTATTACCAACCCAACTTATACTAAAAAGTGTAATTCCTGCATATGATTTGGTTCTTTATTGCAATTCTTGGTTAAAAAAGCGGTCCTCGATGAACTTCGATAAATTGTGAAAATTCAGTTTTATGAAATTTTAGAAACTCTACAAAAAACTTTTCCAAATTACAAATTTTAGAACCAAGTTTCTTATAAATTTTATGAGTGTAGCTTGGCAATTTCATAGAACTTTTTAATAAAGATTTACTTATTAATGAGAACAAAAATTTCTTCAAATTACATTCGACCATTATGAAGTCCTACCTCGCATCAATATTAATTCGAATTGCATTGAGAAAACATCGACGGATTAAACAGCAAATAAACAGTGTTAAAATTGTCTGATGGTTGAGCAGCTGTACAAGTAAGGGAAACGAAGAATTTTTGATTAAATTAAGATCAGCAGGCTCCTATTTGCCACAAAAACGTTTGATAAGAGCATGCGACATTTGATTGGGTTTATTTTAAAGAAACTGTTGCACGTTTTTTGAAGGATTGCTACAAAGAAAAAATTGCTGGAATTAAAAAGTGAATAAATTGTCAAGGATATGATTAGGTTAGGATGAAGAAATGGTGAAATTATTTATAATGTTTCTTTTAATTGAGTTTCATTTCAAGAAATTGTTACTTTGAGGAATTTTGTTGCAAAGAGCCGCTGCAGCAATGAAAAAAATTCTTGAATGCTGAAACTGAGAAAGTGATCAAATACAGATGAAGGAAATCTTGAATAATTTATTACGAATTTAGTTGAGTTACATTTCAAGAATTCGCTGCATGTCTTTTGAGACTTTGAAAGATTGTTTGCAAAGAGATGTTGGTGTTAGAAATGCTTTTGGAATGCTGAAATTGAGGAAAAGGTTGAAAATATAATCAAGATGAAGAAAAGGTGAAATGATTCATCAATCCTACTGAAATTTTGCTTTTCGACAAGAAGATGTTCCGAAAAGAGCTTTTGTATCACGTAAATCATTAATAAAGACTACTCTCTTGCGGTTTTATCATTGAGATATAATCCTTTGCTAAGATTTCTGCAATGATAAAACGGCTGTCTAATTATAGTATCCCAAAATGGCTGGGAACTGAGTTCTGTTATTTGGTAACCGCCATCTTAGCTCCTCGTGTTCGAAGTCCCTCCCTTCAGGAGACTGGGTCCTAGTGACCGGGAAACCGGGGGTCTAGTCTCTACACTACACTGTCTAAATTGATTTCTGTTACGTTTGGTAAACACAGATTTGCATAATAAAGAAAGACACCAGTGCAAACACCTTCTTTTGTGGAAAAGCCGCTTTATCTCGATGATCTGTTTCAAGAATCTCCTTAAAGCAGTTGCCTAATGACTGTGTCTAAGAACTTAAAAAGGAAGCTGACAAGTCTTTGCGATAGAGCTACGAAAGCTAGATTGATAAATGAACCAGGCCATACAAGATTATTTATGTGGATGATCTAATTGGGGGAGCATTTGGTAGAACATTGCTGCGTACATGACTGTGTACAAGCATATCGGAAGGAAACTGATCGACAAGTTTTTATGAAAGAACTAGGACGAAGGAAACACGTTTCCTTGATTAAACGAGGCGATATAAGCAGATTTATGTCGATGATCNATAGTATCCCAAAATGGCTGGGAACTGAGTTCTGTTATTTGGTAACCGCCATCTTAGCTCCTCGTGTTCGAAGTCCCTCCCTTCAGGAGACTGGGTCCTAGTGACCGGGAAACCGGGGGTCTAGTCTCTACACTACACTGTCTAAATTGATTTCTGTTACGTTTGGTAAACACAGATTTGCATAATAAAGAAAGACACCAGTGCAAACACCTTCTTTTGTGGAAAAGCCGCTTTATCTCGATGATCTGTTTCAAGAATCTCCTTAAAGCAGTTGCCTAATGACTGTGTCTAAGAACTTAAAAAGGAAGCTGACAAGTCTTTGCGATAGAGCTACGAAAGCTAGATTGATAAATGAACCAGGCCATACAAGATTATTTATGTGGATGATCTAATTGGGGGAGTATTTGGTAGAACATTGCTGCGTACATGACTGTGTACAAGCATATCGGAAGGAAACTGATCAAATGTGAGGATCCAGGGATTAAAGAAGCCAACTGACAAATCTTTTGCTGCGGTAGACAAAAAAAGATAATCCATAACAGATCTTGACGCGAACAACTCAACATTATCACTTCATCATAAGCTTGCTGCTCTGCCGAAATTCGGTGCCATGAATTTGCATCATCAAACCTTCTGCCTTGTTGACCGACTCCAATGCGCAGATCAGATACTACCTGTACGGATACGCAGAAATAAATGATGAAATCAGACAGCAACGAAAACCGTGGGTCGACTTACTACATAGCTTAAATACAACAGAGTTCATTGCATAGACTTTCCTCAAGGCACTTGGTACTGCACAGAGTTTGTTCTGCAGAAAGTACTTCAGACACATCTATTGTAGAGATTTCTGTTCTTCTCTACGCTTGAATCAAACTTCTTCAAGCTTTCTTCTGACAACATGAATCAAACATCAATTCAGCCATGTGGTTTTCCATGGATCATCAATTCGGCTACACCCGACCAAAGAAGACACATCATCTCACTCATAGTAATAACAGTATTTCTTTCTTTGCTATCAACATTTCTGAATTCTATGGAGATGATAATTTTTTGGCGACTGCAAACGATTCCTGGCACAACCAAAGGGATACTCCTGAATCTTTGTGTGGTTGACTTCATCTTAGGAACAGTCCAAGAGCCAATTTACATAGCATTCTTATCACTTCAGCTTGCAGGGAAAACAAATTGTGAATTGGCTCTTATCAAGACACTACTCTCTACATTTCTCCTTATCATATCCTTTTCAATTCTTTTACTAGCAAGTCTTGAGAGATACATTCTTATAATTCACCCATTTCTGTATTTAAGACTCAAAGACACTTGGTTGTTTAAGACTTTGATAGCCCTAGCATGGATGCTTGCAATCATATTAACATCGATTGTAGCAACCAAAGGCAATCACAAGCAACCACCGATCATTATGAAGGTGATTGGAGCTTATACTGTCTCTGGTTGGTTTGCGATTGCAGTAATGTACATTCAAATCTACTACAAGGCCTACAAAATACACAGAGAAATAAAAGACCAGGCAAATAGCGTTCAAGCACAAGAACCAAAGAGGAATCCATCAGCACACATGATTGGCATTGTCGTGGCCACATCATTATTATGTTATGCACCATTTTTATGTAGCCTCATATTCAATAAATCTGGTCCTCTTGAAATCAGTTGGTTCTATGTGATAATGATGATGAATCCTTGCCTCGATTCGGTGTGTTACTGTATTCTGAATAAAACGTTGAGAGATGCGATGATGGGGATTCTACGAAGAGCTAAGTGTTTCCTCTTCAAATCAAGTAATGAATCTTGAAGCTCGCTGAATGTGCTGAATGCAACTCAATAACTCGATCGTATCTGTCAACTTTATACTTAAATGCAAAAGGACTGCTGTTATACAGTGTTTGTAACTAATTGTAGTATTTAATGTTTCTTAGCTGAGAATGAGACAAGTTCGTCTCGAAATATCCTGAAATTACAATATGACTTAGTCAACTGAGTTCGTCGATTTTTCATTAGTTGCTAATTTTATTTATTATTTATCATGGCCTAGTCTCAATAACCAACTGAAATTATCAATTATTAGATTATGTCTTAATCAACTGGAAATGTCTCATCAAATTTGAAAATGGTTAACTGAATTTGTCATATTTGTCAAAATTTGCTGGACTGGTCCTAATCATGATTTTTGTAGCATTCCTTCTTATCAAATTTGTTATCAAGCTGCGCTTCCCGAATGATGTTTTAATTTGAACTTCGTTATTTTACCATTGATTAACTCTTTTTTCATTTTATTCTGAAAAACGTGCAAAATGTTTTGCGTGAAAATTTAATTCTCTTACAAACGTTGAGGTACGATCGACGTCTTGACCAGGACTGAAGCTGACCTGTTTTAGATGATAATCTAATAAAGTGATTTGACTCACGCACATGTGTGATTTCTGCAGAAAGTTCGTTTTGTGGGTTTCACTTCGACAGGAAAAGACTTAGTCCGTAACTCCCTGGTCACGAAATATCTAACGAAGTAGCTACCGTAACTGCACAGGAGCAGAATATGATTGTTGCGCTTAATTGATAGATCAAAGTTGCTAGGTAACGTGGTTTATAGCAAGCGGATTTGATAACCACACTTTGAGATTCAACAAATGTAAGAAATTATTGCACGGGAAGCGATCCTTCCTATTCACGATGTCTTTGCATTGGAACGAATTATATGGCACTGAAAGACTTGAAAAATATGCAGCCGCAAAAGATCTACACACCAAGAGAAATTTTTTGCCAAGGGGCGACTATAATTTTGAAGGACATGACTGGGAAACGGAATACGAATCAATGCTAAAAGATTCTATCAAGGTTTGTGAATAATTTATTTATCAATTAGTTATTGTGATAAATTAATAATTGAATTATCTAAAATCATATTTTTATTTTCAAATCAATGGGTCAGCATCTTTGTAAATTATTTTCTATACCTCAAAATGGTACCTAATGGCGAACGAAGCGGGTAGGAAGCANTTTTGAAGGACATGACTGGGAAACGGAATACGAATCAATGCTAAAAGATTCTATCAAGGTTTGTGAATAATTTATTTATCAATTAGTTATTGTGATAAATTAATAATTGAATTATCTAAAATCATATTTTTATTTTCAAATCAATGGGTCAGCATCTTTGTAAATTATTTTCTATACCTCAAAATGGTACCTAATGGCGAACGAAGCGGGTAGGAAGCATATCGATGTTATGTTTCATACACTTGACTTTCTAACATGAATATCAACAACAAACATATCTCTCAACTCAAATCAAAGTAAGAGCTGTTCGATCTTTACGGATATCAGCGTCTTTCATTTGAGCAAACTATGTTTTGCAAGACTTTATTTCCTCGATTTTAGAGTAAGCATTTACACGGATTTAGAAAAATTCGATCATGATTCAATCAATGTTTTTCTGAGTTGCACAGTCCAGTCGACAACAAAATCTGCTTATGATGCTAACATTTTGAAAGAAAACAATAACCTTATGTATTACAACAAAATAAATCTGAACAACCCATTCTTCACACTTCTTTCTTTTCGAACAATAATTTGAAAGGTTCGCTAGACATGCCTTTATGTTTCTCAACAGGTGTCATGTATGCTATGGTAACGAGCTATGTGATTAACTCAATGTGCTCCTTCGTGGTTTTTTATCTTCTCTACAGCTTGGTGCACACTAGGGTAAAAACGCGCTAGAAATGTAATAAATGCGATGGAGAAAACGTCGAAATTATTTTCGCCTCAATTTAAGATTTTTCAGCGTCTTGCCTCAAAATTTGCAATTTCTGATGTCGTAATTGTCAATTACTAGAAATATCTGTAGAATGATCAACGCAAACACAAAATGATCATCAATTCTTTCTTGCAGAAACATGAAATTACCGATGGAAAGGAACCAACAGAGAAAAATAACAAAAAACAAAAGGTATGAAATCTTGTACCATTGCCAAGGGTCTAAGGTCACTAGACAGTAACATAACATGCTAGATGTGTGCAACCTCCTTCGAAGATTTGCACTTGTGTTGCAAATATATAAACACTATGAACCCATTTCCAAACGTAGAAAAAATGTCACTACAGTACAGCGCTAAAACCCTATCTTTCAAAAGTTACTTGTTTTTGACCTTTTTGACGTTGTTGGAGAAGAAAGGAACTGCTCTTTTTGAAGCAACCACGTATTTTGTTTTTATTGTGCCATAAATCAGCAACCACTTCTCCGATTGATTCAAACAAGGTCTCAAACTTGAAATTGAAGCCAACCCTATGCAACTGTATGAAAATAGAACAATCGAAGTTACAGCTCCTCCACAGCGGTTGTTATATAAAGATGTACAGAGTGTCTAAAGCAATCTCCAATTAGTCCAAAATAACAAAATGACATGCCTTAAAATCAATGAAAAACTCTAAAAGCATAACCTCAACCCAGTGACACGCTTACTGGTCCAAATTTTCCTACCTGAATTTCTAAATGTTCCTTGTTGAACACCACTCTCCTAGCCACAACACAGCAACTCCTAATCATGTGTATTGAAGGGAAAAACATCGTTCAGTGAAAATTAGCTAGATTCGTTCAATTTGGAATCGTTTTTAGAGGAGCCTATTCGATAACATAAGTTACCCCTTATCCACTTTTGAATACTAAACTAACGGTGATTATATAACGATGAAATTTGAATTCTAGAAACGCCGTGATGAAAGCATTATCGATCTGTCATTTGGTAAGGAGGTTTCCAGAACATTCGACGTGACGAGCCGAGATATCGGAGAGCACAGAGAACCCTACAGACCATCATTACCATTCTTAGATAGAGAAGTTCATATCGCAGTACGTTCAATCGAATATTTTTCTTCTTCTTCATATTTTTCTTCTTCAAATTTCTTCATAGTAGTTTTTTGGAATAGTAAGAGAAGGTCCTTAGACGTAGGAGCTGGGGGAGGGGGGAACTGGGGGCATCGTACCCCACATATTTTTCGAAAGTGCCCTATTGTATGTAACCACAAAGTGCTCTTTCCTCAGCTTTTTTTCTAATGTTATGTTAAAAGTGCCTTTTCAGTCCTACAAAGGGGCCCTTCTGAGAACTGCTTCCTTCATCCCTGAGAATGTCTGATGAGTTTTGAATAGTCCTGAAAGTTTTGAATACAAAGCATTTACATTTTTGATCACCAACAACGACTGATAAACTTTGAAGTCAAATAACAAATTAAAATTAAAATAAACAGCACAGCATCTAGCGACAATGTCTTAATTTTGAATATGTATAATCATGAAATGTTCGCTGTGGATGCTTTGGCCGTCAGCTTTTATATTCCTAGATCACTGTTCGATAAGCAGCTTCTTCTGTAAGATTTGATCAATGTAACTTTTGAAAACTGATACCAATAGGATAGAGTAAAGATTTCTAACAAAGTCATTCATTTCAATTGCCAACTGTGGGTCGTCCCCAGGGCCTTTTGTCATAAATATAACAAAAGGCCCTGGGGACGAGGTTGTTAGTATCTTATGATCAAATCAAACTAAGAGCCTTGAGCAGTCATTAAAGGCTCTTGTGCAACCGGCATGCATTGCAGTCCTATTTGAAAAGATGGCCTAATTTCATGCTGCATGAAAATCAACGAAAAACAAAACAAACGATGACAATGCACGCCGGTTGCCCAAGAGCCTTTAATGGCCTTTAGTATATTCATCATAACATCTTTCATGATTTTTCTGAGTTATCTTTCCAAATACAGGATTTTTCTCCGAAATACAACGATCAGAAAACTGGTTTGCCCTCGACGTATCATGACACTTTCAATAAGGAACATGAGGTAATAGTTTAAAATTCACTTAACATTTGGTCATCAAAGTTTTGTCAATATCATCTTCATGTTTAGAAACTTTCTCGATAATGTTATCAACGACAGGAACACCGGAGAAGGGGGCGTCCACCCCTCCTGCCCTCTCAAAAATGGCCTAACTATGCTATTTTTCTAATGTTTCTCCTCAAATTACCCTCGGTACCAGAGCCAATAAAAAATATCATAATAAAAATGAGAGAGGGAAAGAAATTGGTTCTCGTTCTTTCTTTCCAATTTTTCCTTTTTCTGATCTTTCTTCAAATTTTTATATTTTCTTTTTAATTTTTTCGAGGGTACTCTCAAGCTTGCAGTTTTGCCCCCTAATAATGTGGCCGGCCCGGCGTCCCTGATTAACGAAATCTGCAATCATCTATGCCGTGTTTTCAAGATGTTGAGTCAAACTTCGTACAAGGATGTTCTAAAAGAACCTACATTCTCTATTTGTTGGGGCATGGGTAGTTAGACACCGCAGTTGTACTTACATTGCCTTCATGATAAGAGTGATTCTGTTTCCTATTCTTGTGTCAGCCGCCATTTTGAAAGTTCTGTTGTTGAGGAGATATAGATAAAAAAATTCCTCCGCAGAAGCATATTAGTTGCGGCGCTCCTCCATAAAAGCACACATGCAGTGTCTAACCTCCCATGGTTGGGGATACGACGAACTGCTTTTGTTCTTTCAGCCCATTGTTTTTTGCTTTTTTGTGTGCCAATCAGCGTTGGGGCTCAGAAACACATACGCATTGTGCATCATGCCCCTGCAAATTTTTCGCAAATATTTGGCACTAAACTGGTGTTTATCATTCTCTTTTAGTATGATACTAAAGCAATATTTGCTGAAACCTTAGCACGAACCAAAGATGTACGATCGACGCATTTTAAGTTTGGAACATTTAGGCCAAGGTAAATTTCTTTCTGTTTATTGATTGTTTAATCACCCACGAAAAACGATTTCTAGGAAGTAAATATATATATATTTGCAAAGTTTCTAGTCAATGAAATGCCAATAAAAAATCTTTCACCTACATGTATAGATTTTTCGAGAATTTTGTACCAAGTATTGCTGTTGAAATTCCAATTATTTTGAGGGTCCTCAAATTGAGCTGAGGGTCCTCAGTCCCATTGTCCCACTCATGTTTGCAAATATTCCCAGTCAAGTTTTTGCAGGAATACAGTCGCTAACACGGGGGGGGGGGG
>REGM01000052.1:750671-792841 GCA_004194415.1 Aurelia aurita | reverse complement strand
CCCCCCACTTCGCGGCGGCTAGCGCCGCCGCTGTTTGTAGGCACTGTAGGAATATTGCGTTCTTAGTTTTAGAGTTAAAGTATGTTTGCTACGGTAATGTAATATGTTAGTTGTAGTTTATCGACAGTATTTAATCTCTTACATGTTACATACAGCTGATTGATGGCTCTATCTCCAATCCACAAAAGATGATAAGTGGGGTGCCGCAGGGATCAATCCTAGGCCCTCTTCTATTTATTCTCTTTTTCAACGATATTGCTTATTCCACCAAAGGTGCCAGCATAATAAAATACGCAGACGATACCGTTATTTACGTAGCTGGTAAAGAGATCAAAGAAATAAATACAAAATTATCAAATGCCATGGCAGAACTTTCAGTCTGGTTCAGTGAAAATGAATTAATCCTCAACCTGAAGAAAGGAAAAACTGAAGCCCTATTATTTGGAACAGCTCAGAGAATCCGGAAATTCACGGATAGCCTTTATGCATAGCACACGAGGATGGTCAAATCAACATCACTTCGACATATAAGTATCTCGGTGTGCACCTAGACTCTTCATTGAATCTTAACAGTGATTTTGATGCCAAATACAAGAAAGCCTCAGGTCGTTTACGCCTCTTGGCAAAGATCAGAAGTCATTTGGACATAGAATCAGCGAAAGCCATCTACCGCTCAATGGTATTACCAGTGCTCACTTATTGCGGCATATTGAATCTGAAATTGAATAGGACACAAGAAAATAAGCTCAGCTCGTTTCACAATCGCGCAATGCAAATAGTCGCAAAAAATCAAAGATGTGAAGTTATATCACCAATAAATGCAGTCAAAAAGAGAGCCTGCGTGCTGGTATACAATGTCCTACAGAACAATGTCTGTCATGCTTTAAACCAATACTTTATGTATCAAGAACATTGCAAGAACACAAGGAACAATCATTGTAGTGTATGTCTTCCACGGATAAAAACTGAATACGCGAGGAAAGGCTTCTTCTACATGGGTGCAAAGACTTTTAATGAACTACCACTGAGTGCAAGGACGTCTGACAATGCATCTGATTTTATGAAGATTATGGACACAATTTATACATCGGATTTTAATTTGTTATACTATAAAACTAATTTTTCGAGACCTGCAATTGTAACATATTTATAAATTTTATTTTTTTTAAGCACCTTTCTTTTTACAGGACAAACATTGATAACAGCAATTTCGCAATTGTTGAAGTTTTTTATCCTGTTAAATAATTCGATATTATTATTATTATTATTATTATTATTTCCGAAACCCTAAAACTGGGTACTTTTTTCTCAAAATCCTTAAAAATGGGTATGAAAATCGATCGAAAATCCTTAAGGATGGGTCTTTCCCTAAAAGTTGGGCGGCACGTCCCCGTCATCCCAAGACTCAAGTTACCCCCCCGGGAAAATGGAATAGCTAATTTACAGCTAATTAAGGCATACGACTTGTAGACTTGTAGCATGCAAGTCAACTAAATTTTTAAATAATGATTTCCTTAGAAATTCACCTGATCATTATGATCCTTCGTTTTGGTGCTTCTCCGTCTGTGTTTTAATTTTGCTACATTTTACACCCTTGTTGATTTTGTAGACACTGATACTGATGATTATGCCTGCTTGGTCAGACCACGTTTGATGGGTATCCCAAAAAAATTGTGCTCCGTTTGTGCGGTGCCATAAATCATCAACCACTTTTCAGATTGACTTAAACAAGATCTCAAACTCTAAGTTGAAAATTTGAAGCATATCCTAAGCAACAGTATCAAAATGGGACATTTATGTCACAGCTCCTCCACACCAGCCTCACAAACGAGACACAATGTTTTGGGACACCCTGTTGTTGCTTTAGTTGGGACTGTTATTCTGGATAGTTTCTGAGGTCATGATTTACCGCCTCTTCTTGTAGTAAAGACAAGAAAACAAGAGCAAGGTTGAGCAAGAACGAGCATATGACAACATTGATGCAGGAACATTACAAACCGATTGAACAAAGAAGGTGAAATGATTTCATATGTATACTAGGTCTGCAATTTTTAACATGAATCAATTGTCAGTTCCTTCTGATTGCCAGTTTTTGAATTAAGAAGAGGATTTCGTACTTGCAGCATTTTGTAGAGAGATTTTAAAATTGATTTCAGGTAGAACAAAGCTATGCTTTCTTCTTTCTAGAATGTCATTAATTCACCATGTTGAGCTCTTTCAGGAGCATTCAGGTGCCAAAGTTTTTTAAGACACTCAAAACACGATTGACTTGATAAGTTACTTTCTCCGTAGATTAAATCAATTTGAAAAAGTTAGAAGAAAATTAATCTAAACTGAGACGGCATTATCAAAGTTATCGTAGTTTTGTTTCAAAAATCATCTTTGCTAAACCAGTTATGGATATTCTGCGTTAATTGTCCGTTCTTTGCAGATTTACAAGCCCTCAGGAAAGATTGATACAAAATCTTGAGAAACATCCTCTACACATTGCTCCAACGCATTTGTTTCATACGGATCCATCAAAAGGTGAGGTATTGTTGCTTGGTAAAGTGCTAATCATTACAAAAACCCAAATAGTATTTTCATAATTTTATCTTTAGTGTTAAATAATTTTTGATACTGAATTTCTCGAATGTAATTGTAAGATGAATTATCAGTAATAAACTGTTGCAATGTGATCAAATTGCTCCATGCAACTGAAAATTTCAAGCAAAGCTTTGAATCCTTAGAAGTGAGGCATTTTTTGCAACACATATTGTTTCCAAAGGTTTGAAGTGCTGCTGAATAATATCTTTGTACTTTTCAGGACCCTACCTTTCAAAAACAAAAACAGACTTCCTTCCACCTCTCAGAATGACAGGTTGGTATAAAACCTAATTCATGTTAGCATAAATTCAACTGATCTATTCACGTAAATTCCCACAAGAAATCATGTACGGAATTCATTCCTGATTCCACTACCCGGTAAAGAACGTCATCAAACCAACACTTCACAGAAAGTGAATTGGTAGCTATCTGGAAGTTTTTAAAATAGATAACTTTATGTTTCTTCTCGAAATTTTCTGAAGTTTAGCAAATTGTAGAGTATGTAATACTTGCTGATTTGTAGATAGCCAACCTGGTTCCCAAGGGTAATGTTGTAAGTCTAGGATAGCCCTCAACAGATAGGCGTAGGCCCCAACATGTAGGCGTTGCAGTTTACGGAAAACCTTCATTAACGCTGAGTACGAGGTTGGTAGGTAGCAGGGTATAGCCCATATCATAAGAGCAAGCATAAAGTTTGCATTTGTATTTCTATGCTCAGAAAAGCTACAGTTTTTGCATCATAAACAATTTAGTTGTAAATTAGTTTGCATTTTGTTTCCGTTTTAGGTAATTTGATAGCACGTTGATGAAGACCTGCAACTGATTATCAATTCGATTTACTCGCAGAGGCAACCACTGAACCTTAAATTTGTTTTTGTAAATACAATGNGCAGTTTACGGAAAACCTTCATTAACGCTGAGTACGAGGTTGGTAGGTAGCAGGGTATAGCCCATATCATAAGAGCAAGCATAAAGTTTGCATTTGTATTTCTATGCTCAGAAAAGCTACAGTTTTTGCATCATAAACAATTTAGTTGTAAATTAGTTTGCATTTTGTTTCCGTTTTAGGTAATTTGATAGCACGTTGATGAAGACCTGCAACTGATTATCAATTCGATTTACTCGCAGAGGCAACCACTGAACCTTAAATTTGTTTTTGTAAATACAATGCGAAGAAATATTATTTAAATGTACTGACAAGTAATAACATTTAAAAGCTCCTTTATTTACAAGAAAAGTTGTTGACATTGTCATTTTCTGTTATTCTTGGCTCTCCGTAAAGCCTATACATGGCGCTTTTGCGCATTTCAGCTCCTGTTTGGAAACTCCTTGACGGACTTCAGTGTCTATTAGAAAACATCTACTTTTCTAATGCGTGATACCGAGTCCTCAAGCAAGGCTGTCATTGTTCAATGGCTGCTCATAGACAATTAGACACGAGATCTTCATGGGAAATTTATAGGAGCAATCAAGTTTATGATACCGTATTTAACTGAGACATTATGAGTCAAAGCTCGTCGAAATTCAAAACCTTTCAAGTTTTGCAGTGAACTGGAATTTCAAAATTGATATGAAGGATTTTGTAGCCAAAATTTCATGCATGGCTGAGGAAGAAGCCAATACAAGAACTTTCAAAATACAACAGCTATTCAGATTCTACCAATACCCACGCAACACCTCTGTCCAATAATGTTGCACTTTGGAGAGGAGCACAAATAAAAGAACCAAATATAAAAACACTTATTTGATATCGAGGTAGATGATATTTTAGTTTTTACGCACGTGTAATTGATGATTACCTGATTCTAAAGTATGATACACATTGAAGGAATTTACAAGAAAAACTGGAAAGGAAATAATCGAATTAACTTAAATATTGGTTATACTATGAGCTACGACTATTAATCATACTAGGTTATTGCCGAACACCAACAAATTCTAAGCGCTCTTCGTCGCCTTCATAGACTGAAAGGGCTNATTCGGATTCTACCAATACCCATGCAACACCTCTGTCCAATAATGTTGCACTTTGGAGAGGAGCACAAATAAAAGAACCAAATATAAAAACACTTATTTGATATCGAGGTAGATGATATTTTAGTTTTTACGCACGTGTAATTGATGATTACCTGATTCTAAAGTATGATACACATTGAAGGAATTTACAAGAAAAACTGGAAAGGAAATAATCGAATTAACTTAAATATTGGATATACTATGAGCTACGACTATTAATCATACTAGGTTATTGCAGAACACCAACAAATTCTAAGCGCTCTTCGTCGCCTTCATAGACTGAAAGGGCCTCACAATTGGGCGTGATCTGACTTACCCTGACATAAAATTCTTTCAACAATTTGAATTTCCCGCGTTTTCCTTTCTCACAATAAACTGAAAGAGTTTGAAAGTAAATCCAACTTTAAGATGTAAAAGCCAATCAGACCTGGGGCCAGAAATGAAGACCCAAATGTTTATTGCTTTAAATAATACCGAATAATACAACAGGCAGCTGCCAGTTCACAACAGGCAGCTGCCAGTTGACAGAGTACTCTTTCTTCTCTTTCCCATTCGTTTTCCCAACATCTTCCATTCCATTATCGTTTCTAAAAAAGTGTAATTTGGCGCGAGGGTGAAGCCAAGATTCAGATACTCAAAATGTCGCCAGCGCTCAATTCAATATTGCGATGAACTGCCGTAGACTTACTACAATCTTCCTAATTTTCACCTCTAATAAACTTTACTGTCTTACATTAGACCAAATTTGTTCAAAATTAAATACAACTGGGTAATTACTATGCTGTTGATGCAATATGGTAATATATTGGAAAAGTATAGTAAGTCTATAGATCTGCCAAAATTTGTAAAAAACATGAGCCTGATGTGACATTAACTAAATGGTATTTCGTACGTCTTTCATTTCATAAGGTTGTTTACAATTGAGAATGTTTGTTTGCATTTATTTATTTTTCCTTTTGGAAAGTTGCCTGTTGAGAATTGCTTGCGTTCCTTGTTCAACTGCACATGCATACAGCCACATGAATATCTACAAAAGAAAAGCAAGCGAGCAATTAGAATGAGCTACAAGTGAACAGTAAACTAGTCATTAAAATGAGCTCAAATTCGACAAGAACATTGCACTCTGACACATATTCTACGATATTTCTCAATTTATTATTATGAAACGTTTTTCTGTCAACAGACAAGATATTTCGTATAAATCAAAGGCATTGCCAATCCAAATTTGAACATCATTAGCAGCGACCAAAGCAAAATTTAATACAAGCTTCACAGCAAAACATCAGCCCAAAGTTCAGAATGTAGCTCTGTAAACTCAATCTAAATGCAGCCCAAACAAAACTAAAATCAAAATCATTTGATTCTGCAAGAGTTATGAAGTCTTCACCACCTCTCACCAATAGGTTGTTTGCAGGCTTTAGCATGATGTATTTCTAAGGACCTTGTCATTTGTCCTCATTTTTCATCACAAACAGACAACCATCATACCATTGAAATGACTCCAAGACTTACCTTGAAAGATGGCTTTACCTTGAAGGTTCCAATATTATCATTTATTCATACAGATGACATGTCACGTGACTTTATCACTTCGCGCTCAAAAATCAGACTTGGGGTAAATGAAGCCATTACAAAACATAGCGTCGCACTGGGATTTTGAGAGTGTCTCGTCTATTTGTCGAAATAAATCAATTCTAAAATCTTGGAAGCTGTTCAAATCGTTTCAAAACGTTAGCGGATAGATAAGCGAATGTCTAAAAGGAAGGTTGACTTTGCAGAAGTAACGAGCAACTTAAAACTGATGGAGATTGTGGCGCTGTTTACAAAATTATCGTCGCAAAGGCAAGTCTCCCACAGATTTCTTGGACTCAATTTAAGGTTTGCTTTCAAGAACAGCTTATTCGTGCAAATATTTCATTGATTTAGGTCTGACTGACAATTGCTATCTATTACTGAGGCTGCACGCCGGCTATTACCTAACCGTTCACTACTCACTATCGCGAGGGGAAATATGAGAGTAATTTTATGCACCTTATTGCAAATTCCCTATAGAAACATATAGAATTTTTTGAAGATTTACCTCAAAACAAGATGGCATCGTGTTTTCAACGCTGCTGTGACATCTTGCCTTCTTCATGAATTACCTTCAAAGTTCCAGCGTTATCATTTATTGCAAAATTAGTAACAAAAATAGCAAAATTGTTACCTCATCCCATATCCATTCAGCAGCAGAATCCAATTGTTGTCCTATTTCAATTAATTCTCCACTGAATCTTATATATGCCCACAGCACGATACAGATAAGGAATGCACCAAGACATATGTTGAACATGTTAGCGAATGAATACATTCCAAACATCGTAAAGAAACCGGACGTGAGATAAGCCACGGTCATGAGAACCAAGAAGACCGCAGGGGTACGAGCTGAATTGAAGATGTTTTTGCTGTCATTTAATTTCACGTAATTTTCATAATGTTCCAAGATTTCCTTGGTTAGACGGTCTTCGAAATCGTGGCTGAATACTTCACCGCCCATCTTGCGTGTTGCACGAAATAGTGTGAGAGCTTTTGCGTGATTTGTTTCGTGTTTTCCTTCAAGCTCAGCTGGTGAGAGGTAGGGTGTGTCGCCACCACAGATCTGATGGGAAGAATAAAAAACACGTAAGTAAGAAATAACATTCAAAGGCTGGCAGTCTTTCGACAAACGACCACGAACTATCTAAATGTTAAATTCTTGGTGAATATCGTGCATGTGTATGGCAGTTTGAACGTAGTGCTTATCTTAATAGAAATTAATAAAAATTACAAAAACATTTATTTTCCAAAACCCACCATAACTCTGATTTGCCCATTTTCTATCAGTTCTAACTATTATCTCAAATTCTGCCTTGTTGCAAAGACAAAGTATGAATACATTTGCAAGATTGTTACCTTTTCCATGTCTTTATTGTATTGATCTTTTGATGTTGCTAGTGCAGCCAGATTGTTTGCCTCTGCGGTGGCCTAGAGGAAAGATACACTTTAGGTAATTTAATGCTGCCCACAACAGTTCTCTTCTCAAATCATTCCTTTCTCTGAAAGTTGAACGGAACAGAGCAGAATGTTAACTGTGTCATACCGGAAAGGGCCCTCAAAGGCCAGCACCCTGCATATGTACGAACATGCTTGGAGTTTAATGGTTGTATATTTTCAAGTGACAACTAATCAACCAAATAAAATTAGAACTAATGTCGTTTGCAATACAGAAGATAGTCCAGTAACTGTGTTAAAACCAGCATCTAAGAAAGGGACAGTTTTGGCAAAAGGCTGCTAAATTTCTTAAACTATTCTTGATTCTTTCTTTGTAGTTACATGTAGTTACTATTTCTATTTCTAGTTCAAATTTGGTAGGAAGGTAGCCGTTCAGCAATACTNGTGTCATACCGGAAAGGGCCCTCAAAGGCCAGCACCCTGCATATGTACGAACATGCTTGGAGTTTAATGGTTGTATATTTTCAAGTGACAACTAATCAACCAAATAAAATTAGAACTAATGTCGTTTGCAATACAGAAGATAGTCCAGTAACTGTGTTAAAACCAGCATCTAAGAAAGGGACAGTTTTGGCAAAAGGCTGCTAAATTTCTTAAACTATTCTTGATTCTTTCTTTGTAGTTACATGTAGTTACTATTTCTATTTCTAGTTCAAATTTGGTAGGAAGGTAGCCGTTCAGCAATACTGATTTTCAAGGGGCCCTCCGAAACAGGTGTCGTGTACTTGACAAGAGCAATTCCATTACAATGATTCCAAAGTTAAAACAATGTTACGAACATTGTTTGATAATATTAGGCTTTTGATTCTTAAATGAAACGTTTGTCAGAATGGCCATTCTCCGATGAAGCTCTTGGTCGAACTTGTGAAGGAAAAGGCTAAAATTGATTACCTGAAGCATAGATTTCGGTTCTGGTAACTCGCCTCCTTGATAGATTTTCACGTATGCTTTGAAATATTCTACCAATCCCATGCATGTGACGTCACTTCCGTTGATGTTTTTAATCAACAAATTTTCTGGAGCCAAAATACCAGGGATAAAATCGTGAATGCACTCTTTGAATTCATCATCAATGTCTAAGAAGCAAAAAAAATATGAATTGATTTTAAATTAATTTCTTTACTAGAAATGTGTCTGTTTCTTTGCGTCCGCCTCCTCCATAGTATATAATTTTTAGTAACCACATTTAGTATCAAGTCTTTACTATACATAGCTGATTAAAAGTCTACGACTATCATAAGAATATTTATCAAACAAATGACGATAAATCCACTTCAATTTCGTTTTTGCATCAAGACAACGTTACAACCTGTACCATCAATTTTGCAGTAAATCTCAAAATATCAAGACAACGAATAAAGAATACAATTCTTTCGAAAAAATTCATCTACTAGTTAAAAATTGTCAGACCTTGCAGACAGAAATTCAACTTAGACGTAAACAATCAGAATATTTCCATAAAATCCTTCCTACCTGCCAGTCTTCCATCAAACTTAGGATTGGTTGCAACAACCTTGCCAGGATGAGGCATAAGAAAACATCCTATCTTTTGAAAGCATGATTTGATGTGGGTACGAACTTGTTTTAATTCTTCATGCTGCCCATCCTCTACCTAAAATTAAGGGAAAGACCATTTCAGATTTTGAAGATACCACGGGAAAAAGGTAATGTTTGCAAATATAAAGACATTTTCTAGTCTCCCTTGAGCTTTAATTTGTCTACCATCCAATGTTAACGCCACGCAACCGACATATTCCCTTGCATGACGATAATGCCATTTTCAGCTATGTATAGCAGAGAGATTTTGTTCATTTAAATGAAGCATGGGATTTAGGCCTCAATTAAGAAAATTGTTTGTGCTTACTAAAATTGCAGTATTTCACATATCAAAAACATTTACCTAAAATTTAGGATTTCATAAACGAACCTTTAACCTGCGATCAAGAAGAGTCTGTCCATCACCATAATCATACTCATATGGATAACTCCAATCACGAATCAGGAATTCCAAACGCTGCAATAGCACGGAAAACATGGAATGTAAATAATTATCTGGTCTTTACTCAAGTCTTTTCAAGGCAAGTAAAACATTTCACATATGAATGACTTGATGGATTAATTTACCATCTTCGGGAAAGAATACACAACTAACGATTTGGAAACGAACGAAGAAACAACACACGCTCACAAACACAGCCCGGTAGACGATACTTCAAAGACTATGGTATTTAAATGCAAGTGCCACGAATGGGGCACTCCATCGAAATTAAGTTAACGATACAATACATCTAGAGGTAGCGAACACAGTGTCACACTATGTTCCATCGCTGTCTGCCGTACCAACGAATCGAACCTATTGATCACCTGGGAGCCAGCTCACTATTTTTCAATTAAATTTCGAAGTTGCTATGACAAGACATCACATTTAAATCATCTACACCTGACTTCCCAGACGGTACATCAATGGGGATGGATCCTATTAAGTAAAGCACAAAAGAAAGAGGTCCTATGCAGACGAAACAGATTTAACAAGGTGTGAGACATTCAACATACCTGAAATGGTTTATTATCATTCTCTTGTAATGCAAGTCTTCCATATTCTGTAAAAAGCTGAAAAAGGGAAAACGATGGAAGAAATTGAGAGATTGTGCATCAATGAGTGTTTCTCATTAGTTCGATAACACAAATAATACTGTGGAAACNAACGGAACAGAGCAGAATGTTAACTCTGTCATACCGGAAAGGGCCCTCAAAGGCCAGCACCCTGCATATGTACGAACATGCTTGGAGTTTAATGGTTGTATATTTTCAAGTGACAACTAATCAACCAAATAAAATTAGAACTAATGTCGTTTGCAATACAGAAGATAGTCCAGTAACTGTGTTAAAACCAGCATCTAAGAAAGGGACAGTTTTGGCAAAAGGCTGCTAAATTTCTTAAACTATTCTTGATTCTTTATTTGTAGTTACATGTAGTTACTATTTCCATTTCTATTCTAAATTTTTTAGGAGGGTAGCCGCTCAGCAATACTGATTTTCAAGGGGCCCTCCGAAACAGGTGTCGTGTACTTGACAAGAGCAATTCCATCACAATGATTCCAAAGTTAAAACAATGTTACGAACATTGTTTGATAATATTAGGCTTTTGATTCTTAAATGAAATGTTTGTCAGAATGGCCATTCTCCGATGAAGCTCTTGGTCGAACTTGTGAAGGAAAAGGCTAAAATTGATTACCTGAAGCATAGATTTCGGTTCTGGTAACTCGCCTCCTTGATAGATTTTCACGTATGCTTTGAAATATTCTACCAATCCCATGCATGTGACGTCACTTCCGTTGATGTTTTTAATCAACAAATTTTCTGGAGCCAAAATACCAGGGATAAATTCGTGAATGCACTCTTTGAATTCATCATCAATGTCTAAGAAGCAAAAAAAATATGAATTGATTTTAAATTAATTTCTTTACTAGAAATTTGTCTGTTTCTTTGCGTCCGCCTCCTCCATAGTATATAATTTTTAGTAACCACAATTACAATTAGTATCAAGTCTTTACTATACATAGCTGATTAAAAGTCTACGACTATCATAAGAATATTTATCAAACAAATGACGATAAATCCACTTCAATTTCGTTTTTGCATCAAGACAACGTTACAACCTGTACCATCAATTTTGCAGTAAATCTCAAAATATTCAAACAAAGAATAAATAATACAATTCTTTCAATATAAGTCATCTACTAGTTAAAAATGTTCAGACCTTGCAGACAGCAATTTAAATTAGAGGTAAACAATCAGAATATTTCCATAAAATCCTTCCTACCTGCCAGTCTTCCATCAAACTTAGGATTGGTTGCAACAACCTTGCCAGGATGAGGCATAAGAAAACATCCTATCTTTTGAAAGCATGATTTGATGTGGGTACGAACTTGTTTTAATTCTTCATGCTGCCCATCCTCTACCTAAAATTAAGGGAAAGACCATTTCAGATTTTGAAGATACCACGGGGAAAAGGTAATGTTTGCAAATATAAAGACATTTTCTAGTCTCCCTTGGGCTTTAATTTTTCTACCATCCAATGTTAACGTCACGCAACCGACATATTCCCTTGCATGACGATAATGCCATTTTGAGCTATGTATAGCAGAGAGATTTTGTTCATTTAAATGAAGCATGGGATTTGGGCCTAAATTAAGAAAATTGTTTGTGCTTACTAAAATTGCAGTATTTCACATATCAAAAAGATTTATCTAAAATTTTAGGATTTCATAAACTAACCTTTAACCTGCGATCAAGAAGAGTCTGTCCATCACCATAATCATACTCATATGGATAACTCCAATCACGAATCAGGAATTCCAAACGCTGCAATAGCACGGAAAACACTGAATGTAAATAATTATCTGGTGTTTACTCAAGTCTTTTCAAGGCAAGTAAAACATTTCACATATCAATGACTTGATGGATTAATCTGCCATCTTCGGGAAAGAATATACAACTAACGATTTGGAAACGAACGAAGAAACAACACACGCTCACAAACACAGCCCGGTAGACGATATTTCAAAGACTATGGTATTTAAATGCAAGTGCCACGAATGGGGCACTCCATCAAAATTAAGTTAACGATACAATACATCTAGAGGTAGCGAACACAGTGTCACACTATGTTCCATCGCTGTCTGCCGTACCAACGAATCGAACCTATTGATCACCTGGGAGCCAGCCCACTATTTTTCAATTAAAATTCGAAGTTGCTATGACAAGACATCACATTTAAATCATCTACACCTGCCTTCCCAGACGGTACATCAATGGGGATGGATCCTATTAAGTAAAGCACAAAAGAAAGAGGTCCTATCCAGACTAAAAAGATTCAACAAGGTGTGAGACATTCAACATACCTGAAATGGTTTATTATCATTCTCTTGTAATGCAAGTCTTCCATATTCTGTAAAAAGCTGAAAAAGGGAAAACGATGGAAGAAATTGATAGATTGTGCATCAATGAGCGTTTCTCATTAGTTCGATAACACAAATAATACTGTGGAAACTGGATATCACAATTATAAGATACTTTTTTTGTTTGCTGTTTTTATACGCCATTAAAAATTTTACAAAAACATATTACGGATTACTCCACAAACTACATTACAATACTACAAGGACGATACCATGAGGAGCAAAATAATATGACTACCTCACGGCATTACATGAAAAATTCTTACACTACATACAATTATATACACATTCATACTACAACACACGATTAAAACTAATAAATACTGAACTAGAGTCTGTCTAACATTAGATATCAGGCCAGGTCTGCGATAATTTCATAAAAATAATGTCGAGAGCAAAAGATACTGTGTCATATTACATAATGAAGTAAATATCTATCTACCTGCAAGTGTTGTAAATGATCTTCTTGTATATTACTTGACAGATTGTACACCTGCAAATTTAAGAAATTTCTAAATCGATTGATCCTAACACAGAGAGAACATAAAGATAAAACAGCAAGGAAAGAACAGCTGTTAACCATGACATCTTGCATAATTTCCATCTTCCTAGATTATATCTAACATCAAAGTCTAGCCATGGCCCAGGCACTATGATACAATTTAACATCATCTTATAATTTTAGTAAAATTTCATCTCAAAACTAATTGGATTTGTCAAATATCATAATCATTGCCATAAAATAAAATTGATTTGGTCATATCTGTCTCTGAACTGGTTCTCTGTTTGTTTTTGTGAAGTTTACGATAAGGCTAAGCTTTTGACAAATTGTTCAACAATACAAAGCTTATAAAAGAAAAGCATACATATCATCTAAAATCCAAGGACATGTTACAATATAATTTTTGAATGTAAGTAATAACATGTTTATTCTTCCCCCCACCTGATATTTATGATGATGATATTTAATTCTACGATGGTAAGGCTTGAGGTTAAAGTAATACTAAGAGATTCAATTGGTTACCTGGACAGAACTTGTCATGGTGCTGAGAGCAAATACAGTGGCGCATTCCTTTACAGTAGATGAACTATCAAACGCTCCTTGAGTGTCCATCAACAACACAGCAACCTAATTGGGACAACAAATCATTTTAGTCTTAGAAATAAGAAAGAATTTGTTCACGCACCTAGTCCATATATATATATAAATATAACAATAAAAAGGCTTTTTGCTGATTTTATCAAATGACTTCTTGGTCACTTTCCTTCACATAAAAAAAAATTCACAGCAGTAATCTAACAGCATGTTCATAATTGAAAGACTAGTCAACTGTTTGGTTGAAAAATATCTCAAACACCTTTGTTGATGGTGGTATGATACAGAGAAATGACCATTTATCTGTAAACTAAACGATAGTTAAGTCCTTTCCACTATAGAAAGTCTTTTATGGAATAATGTCATTTGAAAACTTCAAGTATAGACAGCGTTTCAGCATCCATTGAATGATCCATATCACGACAACTATCATTAGGCGTGGCCTAAACTTCCATATATAAACACAAGTCTCCATATTCTTACATAAGTCAACTGCTTCAACGTTGTGACTAAAAATGAAACTAAGACTAAGATTCATAAGCCACAGAAAAGTTTTAAGTTTGACAGGAGCAATTGAAAAAAGGTTTGGAATAGGAAGTTTAGTTTACCTCTTCTCCTGATGGTAATGTACAGATGTACGGTTTGTTCCAAAGCAGCACACCAGTTGTCTCTCGTTCTGCTCCACCTCTCCAACTAAATCCTATTAGAGCCTCATCACCATGACCCATCCAGTCTTCCACCTTGTCTTCCTAACAAGCAAAGAAAACATCTTATAAACAAACAACCAACCATACAGTGGCTACAACTAGCAATTGTATTGCGCAGGTCCCAGACAGCCATCTAGAAGCTGAGGGCAGCTGTGTACAATTTTCAGGAGCATCAAGAGTTGCAAAATACTGCAAATTTGTATGCTCAGACATTAGATCAGCTTAATTTTTCATTTTCAGATGAAATTTTTTTAGGAAAGTTTTCGACTTTTATTAAAAATTTTCCCATAAATTAAGACATTTGTAGGGTTTTTTATTTGCACTTGAAATTAGTGTTATTTTTCATGGAATCTTTTGTTTCAGGTAGGACCATCGACATTGTTTGAAATAACGACATCTTTTTATTTAGAAGCAATATGGAAGCAATACAGGTTGTTATTAACACAACAGCTTCATCAATGTGACAAGTGTCTGCTACCAGGCGAGAACAACTTTATTCAGTCAGGGTTAAAAAGATCAACAATACTTTGAACTAAGAACTGCCAAAATCTCACCTGTCCATTGAGATAACGAATGAAGAAGTTGAGCAAAAATGATTTTCCTTTTCTAAATGCTCCTGCTACGCAGACAACTGCAACTTTCCTGTTCTTTATATCAGGTTGCAGCAGAATTCCCTCAAGGGCTTCTTCATCAAGTTCAAATGAGTGATCATCTTTCGTCTTCAAGATGCAAACTGGTCTAGCTTTAGGAATTTCAACATCAACATCCGATGAAGTAACAACTGATTCTAGGGGTAGGAGGAAGTTTATAGCAACGTTATTTTCCACCATGATAATGATGAAAATAATAGGGTGTGCAGGGGTAAAGTGGGTAGGCTGGGGGTAAAATGGGTAGTGTTGATTGCAGGAAAACGGTAGATCACAAACTGTAAAATCAGGATTCACAGTGTCTAGGATGGTAGTTCAAACAGTTGTAGCTATGGAAGATCTGTATGAATTTTAAGAAATCTATTCACAATTTTCCCCCTATCCATTTTACCCTGAGCTTACCCATTTTACCCCGCAGACCCTAGATTTGAACACATATTTTTTCATGATTGTAGCCCCTACACAAAGATGGTTGAATGTCAGATTTAGCAACAGAAGTGGTTCTATCTTTTGTTGGTTGGTATAAAGTCCAAATTCCAGTCTAGAAACTTTGCTATGTGCATCAAAGAGCTTCAGTGGACAATTTTGTCTGAAACAACAGAAGAACAATATCTACGTTGGTGCAATGGTGTCAAGTTCCCAGTTAGGTCTAAATGATAGCACTGATTAAGTTTTAGGATTATTCTACAAGAAGGAGTTGGAGCCATGGAAATCTCTTTTCAGTTTAATAAACTTTCCAGAATTTATCCTATTTTTCCAAATCCATTGTATCAATCAGTTATTTTCGTTTTTTTCAACAATTAATGACAATAAACAATATTTCTCCCTGGGGTTTACAGTACAGACCTTAAACACATTATCACGACAGAATTCTCAAGACTTAAGAATTTTCAAGAATTCTTCATACAGTATTCTTGAATCATATGAAGGATTGTAAATTATTCTACACAAAAATTCTCAAGAAGCTAAAAATATTCCCAAGAATTCTTTAGATTCTTATTCTTGAGATTTCTTAGGCAGGAAAACCATTTTAATGTATGCGAGGCCTTTGGTTGGACAGGGGTCTGCAGCTCAGTCTGAATTTGATATATGCCTNTTCATGATTGTAGCCCCTACACAAAGATGGTTGAATGTCAGATTTAGCAACAGAAGTGGTTCTATCTTTTGTTGGTTGGTATAAAGTCCAAATTCCAGTCTAGAAACTTTGCTATGTGCATCAAAGAGCTTCAGTGGACAATTTTGTCTGAAACAACAGAAGAACAATATCTACGTTGGTGCAATGGTGTCAAGTTCCCAGTTAGGTCTAAATGATAGCACTGATTAAGTTTTAGGATTATTCTACAAGAAGGAGTTGGAGCCATGGAAATCTCTTTTCAGTTTAATAAACTTTCCAGAATTTATCCTATTTTTCCAAATCCATTGTATCAATCAGTTATTTTCGTTTTTTTCAACAATTAATGACAATAAACAATATTTCTCCCTGGGGTTTACAGTACAGACCTTAAACACATTATCACGACAGAATTCTCAAGACTTAAGAATTTTCAAGAATTCTTCATACAGTATTCTTGAATCATATGAAGGATTGTAAATTATTCTACACAAAAATTCTCAAGAAGCTAAAAATATTCCCAAGAATTCTTTAGATTCTTATTCTTGAGATTTCTTAGGCAGGAAAACCATTTTAATGTATGCGAGGCCTTTGGTTGGACAGGGGTCTGCAGCTCAGTCTGAATTTGATATATGCCTTTCCAATTTTTCCTCACCTCGTCCATCACTGCTACTACTGACATTGTTCGAATCCAAACTCTCCTTTTTTAACTTTCTTTTCTGTAATGTCATACTGATTCTTTCTTTCTGAAAAAGAGAGTGTAAATATTATCAATTGCCAACCAGTAATAACTGGGCATAATGGTACAGGCCTAACATATCTCTTAACGCCAAGATCTAAAAAAATTTTGAACAAACAAAAACTACTACAAACACATCATGAATTTCTATTGCGCTGAATACGGAATAATAAAACAATCTTCCTGCAGCACTACCAGCGAATGTAAAGAAGAACAACAGCATTGGGGTTTGAATCTCATTAATAAACCTGGACAGGAGACATGGCTTGTAAAGAGCACGCAGGTCTCACACGGAGCTTCTTGTCCGCCAAAAACGCGGGCCTAAAGTTTTTACACCAACCGGTTTTAATTGAAGGCCGCATGTAAATACTGACCAAATCCCAGATGAATAATAGTGCAATCCACAATCTCTTTCTTTACCTACAGCTAGCTATGCACTCTCTTACGGGTAAATCTATCTTTTATTTGCAAATTGCAGTCCAAATTCGTTTCGTCGTCTTCGCAAAGTTTGTTGAATAAAATTATTTCTTCATCTTCCAAAGTCGAACATTGAAACGAGACCATTCTTGAAACGAGGTTTATAACACAAACTTAACGCATAGACTTACCACATTCATTATAGTTTTGCTATCATGAATGACAACATGACAACAAGAATACTAATTCAATTCAATAAATCAAGAGACTTTTGTAGTCAATCTACATTCTACTCTCAACGCTGCGTAGGAGGTTTCGTGTCATCAGCAAAATGGCGGACAGGTAGAAAATTTTTTGGTGCGAAATAAAATGTACATTCCTGGCATTTAATGGCGCTGGCTGCCGGTGTCATGAATTCATCAAAGTGTTGAAGCCTTTGGAATTCTAATATCAACAAGACCCGAAGTTCATTCACGCATCTGGTGAAGTTCGAGAGAAAAAAGTGTGTACAAATTTTAGGCCACTTTGTTGGAAATAGAAAGACAGGAAAGATGCAAGGGCTTTGGAATCTGATTGGCAAAAGCCAAGGGCCAGGACGTGATTTCAACTTTGAAGTTGGAGATGTAACGAAAGGATGTGATGGGAAATCAATATGGACTGTTCATTTTGGAAAGAATAAGGTAAATATAGAAAGACACAAACAGGAAGAGTCTTCTTTTTTTAGAATGATAAAAAATGATATTATTGAAATCTAAAAAGGTATTTTCAAAACACTCATAAAAGACACACCAGTAGGCTACGATAAAAGCACAACGTGCAAAAGCGTTAATTAACTTTCTTTTTTNCAGGACGTGATTTCAACTTTGAAGTTGGAGATGTAACGAAAGGATGTGATGGGAAATCAATATGGACTGTTCATTTTGGAAAGAATAAGGTAAATATAGAAAGACACAAACAGGAAGAGTCTTCTTTAAAGAATTTTTAAAAATTTTTAGAATGATAAAAAATAATATATTATTGAAATCTAAAAAGGTATTTTCAAAACACTCATAAAAGACACACCAGTAGGCTACGATAAAACCACAACGTGCAAAAGCGTTAATTAACTTTCTTTTTTGTTGATCCCCATTATTGTCAACAGCATTTCAGCTGCTCAAACTCCGATTTTCACTGCAAAAATTATACTTAGACCACCAAAACTTTCACATGCAAAATGCAAACTTTCAAATCTGGGAAATATAGAAAGATGAAAATGGGAAGAATCTTGTTTCATATTTCATTTCAGGGTTGCCCTTCAGCAGAGCTGATTTTCAGGGGCCCTCTATAAAAACGTTAATTACAATATAAATACAAGTCTAAGAGAAACTAAATATGCACAGAATAAACTATAGTGAGGTCTAAAGAGTGACAGAATATACGAAGGTATGGCATACCTCAGAAAATGATAAACACAGTTACGTATTGGCAATGGCCATATGAAAAGACCATTACAATCAAAATTTTAGACTGGGGAGAGCGGTTTGGCAATGGCCATATGAATTGTTGTATATTAAAAAAATCGAAATTTATCATTTCAGGCTAATGGCTCACCAGTAACTGTCTTCAGCATTGATGCAAAAATTGCTCCTCCAGATGAGGTAGGTTCTTGAGGAAGATTTTAATTTACATTATCAAGATTTCCTATCAATATTTTTACAAATTCCATTACTCATACCAAAGCCCTCCAGTTACGACTGAGTCAATGATGCAAGTACAGTATATACTAAAATGCCTTTTCTTCTCTATTAGTCATATCATCTCACGAAATTTCATTTTTTTCTTTTAATCAGTTCCAAGTGGCAAAAAGTGCATGCAAGAGGCTGAGGTCAATCAGACATCCAAATGTACTCAGATTCATTGACTCTTATGAGGTAAGCCCTTTAAACGGTATTATCGTTGAGCCAAACTGATCTTCAAATCATGATTATATTCTCTCATAGTTGTTAAACTCAACCACAAAGAAAAATTGGCCGTTTTCTTTATTTGGTTATGAATCTCCTTTGATGCAATTTACTGTAAAATACCATTTATTTTCCAGAGTGATGCGCTAATTTACATGGTCACAGAACCAGTTGTCCCTCTGGCGAGTTTTCTTGAAACTGAAGAAGGTAAAAGTCCAAGTATTCTGGCATGGGGAATACATCAAATGGCAGTAAGTCTGTGTTTTCTATGAGATTTTTTATTTTCAAGAAAGAAATGTGCAAAGATAAATTCATGGGTAGATTATTTTGGTTTGGAAGAGCTAGAAAGTTCTCCATAAAACAAGAAACAATTCAACTGAGTTCTTGTCATCTCTGCTCTAATGGAGAATCTTTGAAACCATTATGGATATTCTGCTGTAGAAAGCAAAGATTATAAGAGAAAGAGAAGGAGTAGTTTATTTTAAACTTTGGTACATCTATTGTTTGGATTTCATTATCAATCAGGTAATGGTACAAATTTCACTTGGTTCATTTCAGTCATCCCCTGGTGACCACAGTTAATTCTTTTTTTCAGGCTGCATTGAGCTTCATGGTGAATGACAGCAACCTTTGCCATGGCAACATCAATCTGTACTCCATCTTTGTGGACCCTGCAGGGGAATGGAAACTAGGAGCAGTTGAATACGTCCATACACATGGATCAGACCCAGTTGCTAAGTTACCAAGTTTAGGAAGATATGACCCTCCTGAAGGAAAGGCACCAAGGAGAAAAGAAAACTGGTACTTATAGCATAGTTTTTATAAGATCAGATTACAGTTTTTGTCCTTTTCATTTCTGAAGTGTTTGGTAAAACTTTCTGAAATCAAAACAAGCATTATCTGGTGTGAAATAGTGCAACTATACTGACGATATTAAAAGAAATACCCGGCAGATAAATATAAATCAGAGATACCATCAATATCAAATGAATACAAGTTTCAATTTGTTCATATGCTTTGATATGAAATCTTCACCCATTTTAGAGCTGGAAAATTTAAAGAAACGCAGTTATTAAGGCCAAAGGGTCAACCTCGTTCCCATGACCCAAAAGGAGGCTGCTGAATCCAGCATCCAGTATTGACGTAGAAAACTGACCCTCGGAACCAGGTTGCCAAAGGGTTTGATATAAAATAGCAGCTGGCTTTCTTATGCCCAAATATTCGATAAAAAAATAACCATTCTTCTGAATACTCTAATAAATGTCTGTATTTTGATTCAATAGGTCTACTGATTCTTGGGGCTTTGGTTGCCTTATCTGGGAAATTTTCAGTGGTCCAATGCTCAAGTCGAGTGAACTCAAAGCTGTTAGTAAGGTATGTCCAAGATTAAATTTGTTCTTCTTTTTCTTAAAATAAGGTTGAAAATCAGATCATAGCCTTGCATGATAAATAGATTTTAAAGTCATTGTTCTATGATGCATATAGGTTACCTCAATACGTTTATAATTGATGCTTATTATAACAAAGATGTATTACCTTCTGTGGACTGTATTTGCCCACGAATTGTTTATTTTAAGCTTTCAAATTTTTCTTACAGATTCCAAGAAATCTCTTGTCTCACTATTGTGAACTAGTTACAGCTAATCCAAAATCGAGGCTGAATCCGAAGAACTTTTTGCAAAGTTGCAAAGAACCAGGACAATATCTCGACAATGATTTTGTTAAAGCTAATTTATTTCTCCAAGAAATACAGGTAAGGATATTGATATTAGTTTTCAACATTATGTACACCAAATGCAGTAACCTAGACCAGTGTTTAAGCGTTTATTTCAATGCTATTCAGATAATGAAGGATTTACGACTTATGGGCTGCGATATTTTCATAACCAGCCGCTGTAGAAGTGTTTCATATTGATTGATAAATAGATTAATAAATAAATAGATAGATTGATAAATCTGCTTGTTGCCTTTGAATTAATCAATGTCCTTTTTGGCCCCTTATCAACCAGTTGTTAAAGAAGATCAGAAAGGTCTTCCACGAAGATCTCTACGAGGTGTCGGCTATCTCACTAAATAGGATAACGAAATTTACTAGTAGAGCCTTCTGCGAAGTTTGTTAAATGGTTAAATTAAGCATAACTAAACACAGCTTAGATAGTGACGCTTTTGTGCCGTTTCCCTCCAAGAATTTCTGGAGAGTAGAGTACGTGATACCGAAATATTGTACTATGTTGGAAGATTCTCCAAATAATTAGACGATCATGGTTATTTTTTAAAATATTTCCTATTGTAGATCAAGGATATTAGCGAACAAAGAGACTTTTTCCAGTCTTTAAACAAATCATTGGACACATTTCCTGTCGCATTCTCAATCCATAAAATTTTACCAGAGTTGTTGAAAGCGTTTCAGTTCGGAGCTGCAGGATCATCAGTGCTTGGACCACTATTTAAGGTAAGACTTCTTTACTTATAATCCTTCCTTCAGTTCAATGTTTCGCCAGTTGCTTATTTCAAGGAACCTATTGATGGATAGGAAGAATGAATAAGATGCAAACTCCAAAATTTTAAATTTTTTGTTATTCTGTCTTAGTCGTTCAAGAACTTCTTCTGAAGACAATATATTTCTAACTGTTTAAGATTCTAATGT
This sequence comes from Aurelia aurita, assembly GCA_004194415.1. Lineage (NCBI taxonomy): Eukaryota > Metazoa > Cnidaria > Scyphozoa > Semaeostomeae > Ulmaridae > Aurelia > Aurelia aurita. Next base: position 770,944 of record REGM01000052.1, on the reverse strand, counting down.
ATGTTGCGAACTTTTCGATTGACGTTTAAATGATCAGTTTGGTCTTTCTTTCTAGATTGGAAAGCTGTTGGAAGATGATGAATATCAAAAGAAGATAGTTCCATGTGTTGTCAAACTCTTTTCATCAAATGACCGTGCTACAAGAATACAGCTACTCCAACAGGTATCCCACCGTAGGATTTATCCTATAATGCTGCGATAAAGCCTTCTCTTCGTTTCTTCCACTTTTTTCTCGCGGTTTCNCCAAAATTTTAAATTTTTTGTTATTGTGTCTTAGTCGTTCAAGAACTTCTTCTGAAGACAATATATTTCTAACTGTTTAAGATTCTAATTTATGTTGCGAACTTTTCGATTGACGTTTAAATGATCAGTTTGGTCTTTCTTTCTAGATTGGAAAGCTGTTGGAAGATGATGAATATCAAAAGAAGATAGTTCCATGTGTTGTCAAACTCTTTTCATCAAATGACCGTGCTACAAGAATACAGCTACTCCAACAGGTATCCTACCGTAGGATTTATCCTATAATGCTGCGATAAAGCCTTCTCTTCGTTTCTTCCACTTTTTTCTCGCGGTTTCACTCATTCTCATTCTATCTATGAATGTATTCTTTCAACAAAGATCAACCTACTTTATCATCCTTTGCATTTTATCTTTTTGACTATAATGAGAACCTTTTTAACCTTTGTATACTTTTTAAGTTGTTCAAAAATCAACTAGAGTTTGGCTGGGCATCAAATCATTAGCATTATTAGCATTGTTATATTTTTCTTGTCGAAATTTGAACGATAGAAAGATGAAATCTTAGAAATTGGTGCAGAAAATCGAAGTTTTTGGTAATTTTTCCTCTAATGCTACCCCTTTCTCTAAAAAATTTTAATTTGAAGATACACATCCATCGTAATTTGAGTTTTCTACCTCGAAACCAAAAAGTTACGTATTTGCCAATTTGACAGAATATTTACCCGTTAGTCTTTGTTTTGTTTAAGAATGACAACAATAACATTAATTCTATTGTTCTTTGATCATAGATGGATCAATTCGTTCAACATTTGCAACCAGCTATTGTTAATGATCAAGTATTTCCAAATGTTGCAACTGGGTTTGGGGACACCTTGCCAGCTATGAGAGAGCAGACTGTAAAGGTTAGTGGTTTCCTTTTGTCGCTGTCTGATATTGTCCAACCTCGATTCCAGGGCTATCAGTGTCTTCAGCCTCCTTTCAGCGCACAACTGGCCGCCCATTGTTACCCTGGGTTCGAGGTTGGATATTGTCTGATATTATATAAACATCTGCATTACAGGCTACAAGCTGAAAAAAGGAGCTCGGAAAACTGCCTAAAAGTATATTTAGTGTTCAAAAGTTGTGTAGAAATTTTTGGGTAAAATTAAAATTTAGATCAGTTTCTATGTAGCTTTGTATTAATTTTATTCTTTTTCCTTTACAGTCGATGATCCTTCTTGCTCCAAAATTATCTGAGAANCTCCTTTCAGCGCACAACTGGCCGCCCATTGTTACCCTGGGTTCGAGGTTGGATATTGTCTGATATTATATAAACATCTGCATTACAGGCTACAAGCTGAAAAAAGGAGCTCGGAAAACTGCCTAAAAGTATATTTAGTGTTCAAAAGTTGTGTAGAAATTTTTGGGTAAAATTAAAATTTAGATCAGTTTCTATGTAGCTTTGTATTAATTTTATTCTTTTTCCTTTACAGTCGATGATCCTTCTTGCTCCAAAATTATCTGAGAAGACAATTAACAATCAGCTGCTACGTTACTTTGCCAAACTTCAAATGGATGAGCAGGTTCGTTAATTTTTAACAATTTCAAATTCTTTCTGTACTGTAGAAAGCCCTTCAATTTTTGTTGTGGTTTTCTATTTTGAGATAATTTGAACGTTGTCTAGTCTTTGTTAGCCTGAAGAGGACTATTTATCTAATAGCTGAAGAGCAAGAAATGTTTTTGATAGAAAATTCTTTTTAGTAGCTCCGTAAAAAAATTTTTCAAGTTCTGAAATTTGTTGTTTAAAGAAACACCCACAAGTGTCCTGTTCTTGCTGCATGAAAATTTCAACAGTGAATCGTTGCATTGTGCAGCTCTATAAAATCCATATAAAATAGTAAAAGTTTGTAACAAGTCAGGTCATCAATAAATCGAAGCTTTTGAACTGGGCATCCTTTTTCAATGTTCTTCTCGTAATTTTAGCCTGGTATTCGTACTAACACGACCATCTGCCTTGGAAAAATAGCAACAAATCTCCCAGAAGCGGTAAGTTCCAGAATTATCCGGTAAGTCATCCGGTAAGTTCCAAGTGCAGATTCTAAGATTAGCAAAGAGCAGTCTCTTTCAAAGTAACCTTAGCAGTTTGATAGTTGCAAAAAGAAACTAAAGGAATCCTTACGGTCTAGTGCTCAACAGCCATACATTTTTGTCTGTATGTTTAGAAGAAAGTTTTTTATTTATTTATTAACCCTACAAGGTAGCAAGGGACCAGATAAGTTGTGATGGAAAATAAAGGACTTTTGTGAAGTGTCTTTAAAGAAATGAGCAATCGGTGAAAGTTTTCAAGAGATCTCTCTCAGCGCTCTTGCCTCGTGAGCCACTAAAAACAAAAAACGGCAAGAGGTAGTAGCTAAGAAGATTACCTCTAATGCAGTATAGGTTTCTGTACTAAGATATGCCAACTGTTCATAGACGATAACGCTAAAGATGGAAAGAACGCATAGCATTATCGTCTATTGCAGACTCATGAAAAAGTACCCACCCCTACTTAACCTACAGCTCATAGGTTATTCTTCTATGTGGCCTTTTGTACCTAGGCATTTTAATGGAATCTGTCTTTATAAATTTCCATTGCAGACTCGTCAGAAAATGTTGATTCCTGCTTTCCTCCGATCTCTACGCGATCCATTCCCTCCTGCGAGGTCAGCTGGAATTCTCGCCCTCGCAGCGACTCAAGATTTCTACTCATTACAAGATATTGCATGCAAGATTCTACCAGCGTTGTGCTCTGTTACCATTGATAATGAGAAGAGTGTTAGAGACAATGTAAGTCGTAGTTTATTTTCGAAATGCATGTAAGGAAAGCTTTAAAGGAAATTTTTGAGCCAAACAAAGTTTTTTAAACAATAGACAAAATCGGCTAAGATTTGTTTACACCCAATTCAAGTCAAGTGATCAATCTCTTGATAAAATACATCTTTAATGCTTCAAAATATTTCGTGCCATGAAAACTTGTCCATGAATGTAAAAAGTATCATATTGCTAAAAATTGCCAAGAGTATGATCACAAGACTGGAAATGGGTAAAACAATCCTTCGCCAATTTGGTCTATTAACGCGTGATAAAGTGTTGATTTGAATTCTTGGGATAAAAGGCCCTGATAACGCGAAAAGTCGTTCGTCAGAGGACTCGAAATGAACAACGCAGGAATTTGCCTCTGTTCAACGCAGGCTGGTCTGCTTGCTCAGTACATTGTATTGGTTATCTAAATGAGAGGCTTGGTTTATTGGGAAGATATTATTTGACGTCAAAGAGACAAAGTTATCTCTGGCAGATGAGTCTGCATTTCAAGCGAAAATAAGACTTCGCAAATCGATTTTCTTAAAATTCAAATGCTCCACTTTAAGCTGTCCCCTACTTGATAAAAATTTTCTTGTTTTTTTCATAGGCATTCAAAGCCATCAAAACTTTCATCAGCAAGGTTGAAGATGCTTCGACGAATCCTGAAAGTAGGCTGAACAGTAAAGGTAAGTTATCAATGGACTTTTAAACACAAGTGTTTAACCAGTCAGACGCACAGGAATGTTTAAATCGAATAGACAAAAAGTAGATTCCTTGAAGATTTCTAACGCATAGATTTTTTCAAAAGTTTTCTTCACTCGAAAATCGACACTAGCAGTTAACAAATTAATCGACATCATCAGCAGCTTCACGTTTTCAACGGTCATGAACGTGCTCACAAAGTTTTGCTNCTTCAGCCTCCTTTCAGCGCACAACTGGCCGCCCATTGTTACCCTGGGTTCGAGGTTGGATATTGTCTGATATTATATAAACATCTGCATTACAGGCTACAAGCTGAAAAAAGGAGCTCGGAAAACTGCCTAAAAGTATATTTAGTGTTCAAAAGTTGTGTAGAAATTTTTGGGTAAAATTAAAATTTAGATCAGTTTCTATGTAGCTTTGTATTAATTTTATTCTTTTTCCTTTACAGTCGATGATCCTTCTTGCTCCAAAATTATCTGAGAAGACAATTAACAATCAGCTGCTACGTTACTTTGCCAAACTTCAAATGGATGAGCAGGTTGGTTAATTTTTAACAATTTCAAATTCTTTCTGTACTGTAGAAAGCCCTTCAATTTTTGTTGTGGTTTTCTATTTTGAGATAATTTTGAACACTGTCTAGTATTTGTTAACCTGAAGAGGACTATTTATCTAATAGCTGAAGAGCAAGACATTTTTTTGATAGAAAGTTCGTTTTAGTAGCTCCGTAAAAAATTTTTTCAAGTTCTGAAATTTGTTGTTTAAAGAAACACCCACAAGTGTCCTGTTCTTGCTGCATGAAAATTTCAACAGTGAATCGTTGCATTGTGCAGCTCTATAAAATCCACATAAAATAGTAAAAGTTTGTAACAAGTCAGGTCATCAATAAATCAAAGCTTTTGGACTGGGCATCCATTTTCAATTTTCTTCTTGTTATTTTAGCCTGGTATTCGCACTAACACGACCATCTGCCTTGGAAAAATAGCAACAAATCTCCCAGAAGCGGTAAGTTCCAGAATTATCCGGTAAGTCATCCGGTAAGTTCCAAGTGCAGATTATAAGATTAGCAAAGAGCAGTCTCTTTCAAAGTAACCTTAGCAATTTGATAGTTGCAAAAGAAACTAAAGGAATCCTTACGGTCTGTTGCTCAACAGCCATACATTTTTTTCTGTATGTTTAGAAGAAAGTTTTTTATTTATTTATTAACCCTACAAGGTAGCAAGGGACCAGATAAGTTGTGATGGCAAATAAAGGACTTTTGTGTGCCTCGTGAGCCACTAAAAACAAAAAGCGGCAAGAGGTAGTAGCTAAGAAGATTACCTCTAATGCAGTATAGGTTTCTGTACTAAGATATGCCAACTGTCCATAGACGATAACGCTAAAGATGGAAAGAACGCATAACATTATCGTCTATTGCAGACTCACGAAAAAGTACCCACCCCTACTTAACCTACAGCTCATAGGTTATTCTTCTATGTGGGCTTTTGTACCTAGGCATTTTAATGGAATCTGTCTTTATAAATTTCCATTGCAGACTCGTCAGAAAATGTTGATTCCTGCTTTCCTCCGATCTCTACGCGATCCATTCCCTCCTGCGAGGTCAGCTGGAATTCTCGCCCTCGCAGCGACTCAAGATTTCTACTCATTACAAGATATTGCATGCAAGATTCTACCAGCGTTGTGCTCTGTTACCATTGATAATGAGAAGAGTGTTAGAGACAATGTAAGTCCTAGTTTATTTTCCAAGTGCATGTAAGGAAAGCTTTAAAGGAAATTTTTGAGCCAAACAAAGTTTTTTAAACAATAGACAAAATCGGCTAAGATTTGTTTACACCCAATTCAAGTCAAGTGATCAATCTCTTGATAAAATACATCTTCAATGCTTCAAAATATTTCGTGCCATGAAAACTTGTCCATGAATGTAAAAAGTATCATATTACTAAAAATTGCCAAAAGTATGATCACAAGACTGGAAATGGGTAAAACAATCCTTCGCCAATTTGGTCTATTAACGCGTGATAAAGTGTTGATTTGAATTCTTGGGATAAAAGGCCCTGATAACGCGAAAAGTCGTTCGTCAGAGGACTCGAAATGAACAACGCAGGCTGGTCTGCTTACTCAGTACATTGTATTGGTTATCTAAATGAAAGGCTTGGTTTATTGGGAAGATATTATTTGATGTCAAAGAGACAAAGTTATCTCTGGCAGATGAGTCTGCATTTCAAGCGAAAATAAAACTTCGCAAATTGATTTTCTTAAAATTCAAATGCTCCACTTTAAGCTGTCCCCTACTTGATAAAAATGTTCTTGTTTTTTTTCATAGGCATTCAAAGCCATCAAAACTTTCATCAGCAAGGTTGAAGATGCTTCGACGAATCCTGAAAGTAGGCTGAACAGTAAAGGTAAGTTATCAATGGACTTTTAAACACAAGTGTTTAACCAGTCAGACGCACAGGAATGTTTAAATCGAATAGACAAAAAGTAGATTCCTTGAAGATTTCTAACGCATAGATTTTTTCAAAAGTTTTCTTCACTCGAAAATCGACACTAGCAGTTAACAAATTAATCGACATCATCAGCAGCTTCACGTTTTCAACGGTCATGAACGTGCTAACNTAACAAATTAATCGACATCATCAGCAGCTTCACGTTTTCAACGGTCATGAACGTGCTAACAAAGTTTTGCTGCTTGTCTTTCCCAAGTTCTATTTTTGAGATTGTTCTTCAGGAATATGTTTGCAGGTCTTTCGTTGTTTGCTTGATTTGGATGAATTTAGGATTATTTAAGAAATATGCTATTTATTTGAAACAACAATACATGACAATTTTCCATTGTAAAACATAAAGATTTTTTCCGATACATCTTTTGCAAATTATCCTCTGTTCGTGCCTTTTTTTAGCACATTATCCCCTTCTTAGGTGGTTTAATTTGGGAAGTTATATCCTTTCAGGCAACGAGGGCGCCCAGGAGGCTGGTTCTTCCACATGGACTGGCTGGGCTGTATCATCTCTAACATCCAGAATATATGGTCAACAGGGAACACAGGAGAAACCAGCACAAGCGAAAGAAGCTGCACAGCCACAAGCAAATAATGAGAATGTTGCTGCAAGTAAGATGTCAATTTTGATTAAGCTTTAAAGACTAAAATTTGAAATTTTTCTCAATAATTGTTGGCTTGTCATTCAAAGTGTTTGTTTATCAATCAAAATGCACAAATCTTTTGCTGTAAATTGTACTTGAAAATATTTAGAAACTCGTTGGACTCGTAAGAGAATAGAACTGAAATATAGCAAACTTGTTACAAACCTATCGAACAATATTTTTTGTCAATAAATGAACTGTTCGTACAATAAGTTAAAAATGCGGGTAAAAAGTCCCTTGAATCCCACATTGAATTTCCTTGATGTTTGATTTTTGTTGTTGTAATTTTAATTTCATTCTCTCTCCTTGTTGAATTTTCCAGGTAAAGAAAAAGCCAATGTTCAAGTACCAGCTGCTAAGCAACCTCAAACTGACCAATCAGAATCGGAATATGGTGATGCGTGGAGTGATGATAATTGGGAAGATGTCAATGTGAGTTGGGTTGAATTTCTTCTGGCTAGATGTTCTTTAAAATGTTCAATTGTGAACCTGGGAAAGTCTTGGGATGGTTTTTTATATCATCTATCGTATAAAATCTTCGACATTTTTGAATTCTAAATGCTGCATCACAGACGCGCTAAAAATCTAATTTTGTTATCAACTGAAATTTGCTGTCAAAAGTAGACTTTCCCATAAGCGCAAGCTTACATATAGATTTTGCAATATCTCTAAAATTAATTTGAACCTTGACACAAATACACCAAAAGATATTTTCGACATTGGCAACGTAACCAAATTTTGATGATTTTTCAAAAAGTTTCACCTTTTTTAATAACCCAACATAGTCACAGAACTGTCTATAGAAAAATGCAAGAAAGAAGAAAACAAGGTAACACATTACTATGACAAATAACAGACAAAAAGATTTAAAAGATGGTTNTAAAATTAATTTGAATCTTGACAAAAATACACCAAAAGATATTTTCGACATTGGCAACATAACCAAATTTTGATGATTTTTCAAAAAGTTTCACCTTTTTTTTAATAACCCAACATAGTCACAGAACTGTCTATAGAAAAATGCAAGAAAGAAGAAAACAAGGTAACACATTACTATGACTAATAACAGACAAACAAATTTAACAGATGGTTCACTTTATGGATGAACAGCCCAATTTGTTCATTTTGATTGATAATGCCGAATTCAGGGCACGAAATGATCAATATTTGCAAGAACTTTGCAACCATATCTCTGTTTTTGCAGAGAAAGTTTCTTAATAATTTGTTTCAAAAGTAACTGATGTCAACCAATTGTCGTGGGACATATTCGACTGTAGTTGTTTGTTGTTAAATTGTTTTGACTGTGAATCTCTGTCTTGAATAACCACCATACCTCAATAATCATTATGCTGCTGCTTTCGTATTCAGGATGAAGATAAATTTTCAAGCATGCGAAATGATCTCATTGGTGCTAAAGAAGAAATTTCAAATTTCAGCAAATTATCAGTGGTAAGCTGGTTTCAATTTTTTTTAGTTTAACTTTGAGTTGCGTGTATTACTCGTTCTTAAAGGCTCTTGTTCAACCAGCAGCCTTTGCGCTTAGATTTCTATTGAGGCAGCCATTTTCGTAGGCCACAAAAATGTTCATTTTCATAAAACAGACTCACGCAAAGGACCATGGTTGGATAGGAACCTTTAAAGCCTTTACCTGTGCAAACTTGCGAGAGATAAAACAAGGGAGATTTGTGACCATTTCTTCAGATTATTTCATCACCAGATTGATTCAAAAAGTGGTGAAACCCGTGCGTGAATAAACGAAGCTAGTACAAAATTAGTGATTTAAATTTGATGATTTAACAGATTTTCAGAGGTTCTTCTTTTCATTTCGATTTGCAGAAAGAAAAAGATGGTGGTCATAGCAGTGATAGTGATTATGGTGATTGGGGTGCTGATGATTGGGCGTTTAACGACAAGGCGCCTGCAAAACGAAAGGTAACGCTCAATATTCCAAAACACATTTATTCTTTGTTTTTGGTACTTAAGGTGGTTCTAGTATAAAGCAAAATGCCAGGAAGAAAGGTTTGATAACATTAAAAGATAGTTATGAGCGTGTAGTTATAGGCTCAAGATACTCAGAGAAAATATTTAGGGTATCCCCTTATCAACGAGTCTCAAACATATATCAAATAGGATAGGATAACCTGAAGAATGTTTAGGGAAATAAACCCATTTGATGATATCTTTGAAATTGTTTTACAACTGTTTGCGTATTGTCAAGATGCCACAGCACAGTAGTACGTCTATTGAATAAAGGATGTTTGCACATTAAATGTCAGTGATTTTCATTTTGCAATTTTTGTTAATTTCTTGGTCTACAATTTTCCTGTCAAAGATGTTTCAGTTATGTGTTCGCATATTTCCACAGGTAAAGACGAAGCAAGCAGCACCCCAGAACAAAGTTAAACAGACTAATGAACCAGCTGTAGAACCGACGCCGCGATCCGTTGCAGATCTCCTTGGCCTGGGACAAGAAAAAACTGACGAATTCTTAGATATTGGTGCCAGTACTCCATTTGGATTAAGTAATGATGATGAAAACGTTTGGGTGAGATTTTCTATTACAGATCTTTTATATTTGAATATGCCTAATTCAATAGAATGTATGGATGTGCAGCAAAAGAACATGGCAGAAATGAATGATGTATTCCTGCAAACAATTTCATTGTCAAGCCTTCAGCTAGCTAACTTTTGTCACGTAATGCAGCTACTGGGACGGTCCTACAATCATGGCCAAAAGTTATTGGACGATTGATCAAAACCTATGTTTTTCAAAGATAAAGAAAGACCCCCTTCCCCACGAGTCAATGTTGTTGGGACAGATTGACAGTAAAATAAGTTCAAGAACAGTTTGTTGATGGAAAAATACCACATTGACTTTGGGGGGAGGGGTTTTGAAACCAAGAGCGGGCTAGAACTCTAAAGAGGTAGCATTTTAGGCCTTCTTTGACGGCTGTCCAGTAACCTTTTGGCCAGGATTGTAGGTTTGACGTTGATCTTTATGACTTCCTTATTAGGTTTACATTTTTAATTAAGAATTAAATTTGCTTCATAAAATGTTATTGGGAAATCAATTGAAACAGATTTGTTGATTATTTTGAAGCACAGCACTTTGATACTAAAAGAAAATGTTGTACGATAAATGTGTCAGTGTTTTCTTGTCAAACAAAAGATGAGTCCGTTTAGCAATCCCATCAAGCTTTGCTTCCTAAACATGTTCTTGTGACAAGCAGATAATATTTTTGAATTTGTTGAAAACCTCTTAATACAACAAATTCTATTGTAAAACAATTTTTGATGCCTGGCCAAGCATTGCTTCGCAAGCAATATATCACTTTTTGTCGAACAATTTTTCGTTTGGCTAGGTCTTTAGGCGTGTTTTTCTTTCACTTGCAGCCACCAAAAATTCAACAGAAGCCACAACCTGCAGCGAAAGTGAAATCTCAAGAGTCATCATTTCACAGTAAACCATTTAGCGACGAGAAGCAATCGAACACAAGAAATACTTCATCTTCAAAGCATAGTAATAAAAAAGAAGAGGCTGCGTCTGGTTGGAATGTAGAAGAAGAGGGTGATTGGGGTGGGGGTGATTGGGGAGAAATGGATGAGGGTAACACCCCTAACAATGGGACTGATGCAGCGGCAGCTAAAGCTCGAGAAAGAGAAGCGAAGAAAGCAGAACTGAAACGAAAGCAAGAAGAACGTAGACAACAAAGAGAACAAACAATGAAAGAACGAAAAGGAAAGGGAGTAGGGGCAATGAAATTAGGAGGGGTTAAAAAAGTAGCGAAAGACAGTTTTGATTAAGAGTTGTTTGTATGATGTAGCTATGTTACAGGTAGGGTAAGATAATGTCCTTTCTGTTGAATTCATGTTCTATCAATGTCTAGACCGTTGCTTGGTATTAAACAAATGAATCGAAGCAAATCAGGATAATCGAAAGAAAACATATCAAAATATGTTAAGAATCACTCTTAATTAGAATTGATTTCAATCTGACACTAACAGTATCTGCAAATACCAATAATGCCGTTATCATGTTTAGGTCATTTATCATAGCAACAAAATCACCAAATTGCAAAAGTAACAAATTACTTTTCTTTACAAATAAATCGCTCTGACATTTTGTGCGTGATCAAAATTGCCACTCCTTTCCGGTAAATGTCCTTTCTTGTGTTTTATAGCGTACATGTGCAATGTCATGGTCTCATCATTTTAATTAGGCTGAGTAGGATGCCTTTCCTCTGGCTGCGAGTTAACGTCATGTGCATGATAAATTATTTTTCAAGGAGATAGTGGAAAACATTATGTGATGTATCTTTCTTTTGTTCAAAGTACTATGACGGGCTTGAAAAATTGAATTTAATATAAAGCTCTTTTTTGTCGAAGAATGCTGTACAGCCAAAATTTCTGATCTGAACTAAATGAACCAAGAATGCAAACCGTGAAATTTTTGAAATTAGCAAATACGAAGGAAATTCAAACTGGTTCTATTAGTTTAATAAAAGCTTGTCTCACATAAGAAGTCAGGGGAAATTTGCGATAATGCAAAGTACTCATGCAAAAACATTCAATTTTTATTTGCGGATATTTTCGCCTGACATCTAATGTGAGACAGATTTTCATTCTCTAATTATCTCGTTCTGATGACCTTTGGATAATGTTGAATATTGAGACTGGAGGGTTGGTTCTAGTTTTGTTGAGTTCCCTTAGCCCTGAATTAGAACGGGCACCTTGTCCGCTTTTGCAGATGAATACTAGAGACCCAGATCAAATCAACTACAGGAGCTATTAGTCGATGTATGTGATAACCTGTCTAGTGCCAGATAATACTAATGCACTCGTATGATAATTACAAAAGTTGGGTTGTTAAAAAATTTTAGATTAGTGAGCAGAATTTTTAAAAAAGTACTCGTTTTTGTTGCAACTTTTCTGACTGTCTTTGTGCAGAAGCTACGTGGCCTTGAATAAACCCCCCCCCCCAATGAACTGATGATAAGAATACACTTTTTACATAATTGTTTTTCTTATGTAGATAGACTCTATAGAGTGGGTCAAAAAGTGGTCAATCAGCAAGATTTGGATAAAATAAAAATGCAGAAGTTTAAAGAAAAGAGGAGGAACAGATTGGAAGGCAATTTCCAGGGGTACAGAGACAAAGTATTCAAAACGTCAAAGACTGTTAAATTAAGTGACAACTTTGAAATGAAACACAATTTTTCTTTCTATTCAGGGTGATCTGGTAACTTTGATGTGGTTACTTGCTTGCGTCAGAATTCCATTTTGAGATATGTCTGGTCAATATATTTTAATACGATTCTTGTCTTGAAAATACGTGATATTTATCTGTTATATATCATTTCATTTATCAGCGACATTGTACATTTGAGACGTTCTTATATCAGACGGAAATTGCATCATTGAAACGTTTCCAATTTTATGGCTCCTGGTTAACGATTTATCATCCTAAAATCCATCGATATGACGGGGTAAATGTTGTAACGAGTGAGTCAGAAAATTATGACGTTTGTGTGCATGTAATTTTTGTAAAAATTCATCAGATTCCATCACTAGTTGTATAGCCAATGTGCCAAACTGCTTCCAGATCCAATGACAGGCCTAAATCGCACGGTGTTAAAATACTACAATCTCACTAATTTCCCAACTGCTTCTTTTTAAGTCAATTCACTTACCAGGAAAGAAATTACTTGGATTGAAGAGTCTTGTTTTGATAAATGTGGGATATTTGAATGCCTGATAAATGAGATCGAATTTAATTTTTCATGATTCGAATTGATTCAAATTTACATTCGAGTTTATACCAGATTTTCCAACTCACCCTGCAGCTAATCATTTTTATTTTTAAACTTCAACCACGTCATTTATTTATTTTTAGACATTTCTCACACACCACTCTCATGCTTTCGAAAGTATCTCCATCTATTTATTATCTATAATTGTTTTTCTTTTAGATTTGCGGTTTTGATTGCTAACATTGGTAGCACATATCATTTCTTGGTTAAATTCCGCGTTTCCTGTTTACTTCCATCCCAAAGGTTTGTTGTTCATCATTTTGCTGTTAAGACACCATTAAAACCCCTCCCACGTTTATATTTTTTGCTTCGAAATTTACCAGAATAACAAACATTTGCGATGAGTCATTTCAAGTACCAGTTTTTGGCCCATATTTCCGGTAAATATCGTGCCTAAACTTGATCTATTGCCTCCAATAACGTCAAGAACACACCTTCCAAGACGTTTTTGATCAAGGAGGCCTGGTGAATTGTTTATTTATTATTTCCTAAAGGCGTTTTGAAGCCGTTATTTTATGATAAAAAATAATACCATCTTAGTACGTAATTGTCAAAAAAGTAAAACGTTTGAAAAATCACTAAAATTGTTTAACTTTGCAATTGGCCAGCAAATTTCTTTACAGTGTTTTTCCTGACATGTACAAAAGTACGCAACGTGACGGACTACTGTGTCAATGGCGAAAGCAATTTTACAGTTGAAATGTTTCATTTTTGCATGGAAAATTATGAAATCATAGCTAACAATTTACAAATATTTTCTGGTGCATTATTTTCAAATTCTAGTAAATTTTGCAATATTTTAGGAATTCAATTTTAATGTTGGGTGTTGGCAAAAAATTGGATTGGTAATAATTCCTTTGCGATTGCTTCAAATCAGATAGCTCAAGAGAACACCAAGTTTCACTAATCTAAAGCCCTTGCTAAGACATTTAAGATTTCTTGGATTACTTTGGTTTTCGACACCACTAGAAGCAAAGAATTTTTCGATTCGTTAAAACATTGTTTTAAGAAGATACTATTATGTCTATTACATCTTTCTTTGGATTGAATGGTTAAAAATGAATTTAGCTATTCTACCATTGACTTTTTTGATACCTTGCTTATTTTCAAAATTACAACGTTTTTATATTTCAACTTTTCAAGATTGTGACGTCATCAAATTTCTCAATCGTAAACCAGAAAAGCGACAGACTTGAGCTTATAACCATATTGTAGAACTGCATAGACTATGGTTTTCTTGACAATTCTATCACTTCTACTTCACTGATTTAGAAATAACCATGATTTTAATTTTTTCAAAACTATACTTGAATTTTTTCATAAAAAAGAAAAACGCTGTGATTTTCAAAATAATCAAGATAACAAAAAAGTCAACGTCAGGGCTACAATAAAGTACCGAAAGTTCCGTTCAAGCCATTCAGTTAAAAGAAAGATGAAATAGCCATTTACACTATCTTGCTCAACGCTGTCCTGGTGGCCACTTTTGCCCTTCAAGATCCTCTATAAAGAGAGATTTTTGTGACGGTAAACATGGACAACACAGATCTGTGGTTGGAACATTCCGTTGAAAAGAATACACCCAGAACAGGCCATTGCAATATCTTTTCAAAATAAATAAGGTGTTCAATTCAATTTGCATTTTTCGTAAAATTTTATTGGATATTTGATTTTAAATTGGGCTTAATGATACCATCAAAGTGTACCGACCTCGTAACATATTTGAAAAGTTCATGAATTTGAATGAGCAAGGCTATAAAACTTATTTCCATGTACTTGCTATATATCAACTTTAATAGGTTTGCAGAAAGACCTATACTAACATGATTCATTGACAAATTTTGACACGTTAAAAGACGCCGATTCCTTTAACACATGATTTATTCGATTAACTGGCATTTTATGGGTTTGCAAATTAACTATTTTTACAATTGTAGACCTTTCTTTTTGTGATTAACGAAGTGAGGTATTGTCAAGTGATTTTTGGATATATTCGCAAACCATGATTTACGATTTTGGAATGTTCAAAGTGCTTAACGTCTAGGTCATGTTTTTCAACATTTGTCAGTGAGTGGTATTGATGAAACCATACCTTGCATGTTCAGTTATCATAAATTCAGATTTATGAGCAGTATTTTGCCAACTGAAAACTTGAACCTACATGAACGAGAACCTGTACAACCTTATCTTACAAAGCAATTCTTTGCCTCGTTTGCAAGCATTCGATAGACAGATCAATACAAGGACTTGGTAAATAGATGGACACTCTAATTTAAGTCTTTTGTTGGTATTTTTGAAGTCCCCCCCCCCCCCCCCTCTAATTCATAAAATCGAACTTCGCAGAAGAGCCATTCAGATACAGTAGTACGATTTGCAATGAAATGATGGTCAAATGCGAACAAGCTTTGGACCAAGAATCTCTTTGCTCAAGTTTCATATTTCATGATTAACTCAAGTCAACGCCTTAAAATCTGATATTACCACCTGTTAATGAATTTACTGATCCCAGGAGACGTAAGGAGTGGAAAAGGTCCCCCCTAGAGCTGGGCTTAAAGCAGTACTGCTTAGGAATGACCCAAGGGAATATGTAGTACATAAGGTTGACACGAGGCTAGGAATATCACAGTTCGATAGTGGTTCCCCGCCCCCTCTCACCCACATCAACCCATATCTCGAAAGTAAAAGTATGATGATACTTTATAGAATGGTACTCGACACTGCGTTCGTCATGTTTTCACTAGAACGAGCCTACTACATTGAGTTTATATATTGTGTTAGACTGTTAGTTGTTGAAAAGTAATTAGAATATAGTGTTGATCAGTAAATATAGTTATTTTCGTTTGAGTGTAACGAATTAGAAAATAACTAAACCGCAAAAATATGTATTCTGTTTAGGCCTATTACAATGTATTTTGTATTATGCTTTTTATAAAATGAAAATGAAAGTAAAATACGAATGATTGAAATAATTCGTTTGATAAGTGGATACACATTTGTTGATAAACTCAATCAGCGTACGCTACCATTTTAGTAGCAGGCTACCATTTTAGGCCCCATCTAACTTGCAGTCCTTGCACAAATCCACCTTTTCAAAATTTAGCCTTGATTTGCGCATCAAAATATATATTCAAACGAACTGATCCAATGCCAATATTTCAATTTCAAGCGTGCGGTAAAATGTTTAACATATTATACATCCATGATTTAATACAATTCCAGATTTCCCGCACGCCAACTTCTTTTCACTTTTAAAATTGATAGACGTCAGAAATGTTGTTGCCAACGTACTGCCGGAAAAATTTGTTGACCGCCTTTTTTGCACAGCATTTAATATTTTCAAAGAAAATTTACTCTAACGGGTCCGATTTGATCAAAGGTAATTATATCTTCAGATCTATAATTGATTCATGGATATTTGTGTAACATCAATCATACCAAAAATGCAATGTAACCTCTTTGAAAAGACCGATTGTAAAATTCCAGACAGCCGCCCGATGAATAATTTCCGACTCGGAACAACAAGAGAGCGAATATCAGAACAACCGCATTTAAAAGAAATAACTCGTTACGTTTTTCAAAAATAATTAATTTGTAATAAATTGCTGATTACAGATAGTTTCAATCATGATTGGTAGTTTTCTTTAATTTTGATTGATGACCACGTTATGTTGTAAACAAATAAGAAATAACTTTCTGCTTGGAGATTTGGAGATAAAAATGTTATCATCTTGAAAATATTGCGATGTTATTTTGATAAAGGGAGTAGTTTAATGGGGGTGGTACTTTGAGCTGAAATAACCCGATTCATAGATAAGGCCCTGTTCTGTTTTCTACAAATCGGAACTTTTTGATCTGCAAGTGTGACATCGGACTTTACCAACGCTAAAGAGCCTGATAGAAAATTATGAGATCTGTACGGCCATGCCTAACGAGTGCCATTTCCTTTCGTGTCTATGTAGAATTGTAGAGCATCGAACATAAAGCATACTACTCATGAGCGGAGGTCATTAAAGTGGAATGATTTGATCATACAATTGTTACAATTTCTCCAGCAAAATCTTTTAAAGGCTGACCTGTAAATCACAAAAAATTCGACCCAGTAGAGTAGAGTTTCCGACAAATTGCCTTCTGGGGGGCGCTCCGCCCTCGGCCCCCCATTGGCTTCGGCCCTGAACACAAGCACTCCGCACAACTTGTAACTCTCAGACTCTTAAAAACGAATGAGTTAGAGCAGGATTCGTAGGACCTAATATTACAGAGATTTGTACAAAATTAAACTCTGTTCAAAGTACAATTATTTATACTGTATTTGTTTGACCTAATATTACGTCTGACATTGAATGTGGGGTTGACAGCAAACGATGAAGGCCAGTCGATAAAAGTAAAACAAATCCTCAATTTGACCACACGGGTACAGGATTCCCTTTCTTCAGAAACATTCAAAGCTTTCAGTAGCAAATTAACTCTTTTAATGTAATCTTTCTATGATACCACTTCAAAACAGGGTCTGGAGTAGCCATTAAAAAACAAAATTTATTTAGGTGTACCTTATTTCAAGCAATTATCCTGGAATTAGTGGTCTGCCAACGCTATCTACTGAAAAAGCCTAGAGACAAAAACGAGTCTAAACATATGCCCCTTTTATCTATTTTGGGTGATGCTTCAACTGATCGAATTATTTCTTATCTGCAATCATGATGCCCTCAGCTGGGAACGAGATTGCAAAACGAGTTTTGAATAAAAATACTTTTGCAAACTTAGACATCATCACGTGAGGGTCTGGGTACTGGTCTGACGTCATATGGCAAATTTTCCAGAACAGACGAAAAACAGACAAATTGAATTAGAGTTTTGTTGTTGGTTGGTTCGAGATCATAACATGCAAACAAGTTTGTTCGTTTTCGATATCCTTGAAACTATCCTCGCCTATATATTCCAGATGCTTCGATAAAAACTGGTTAGTTCAGCAATTAAAGCACTCATCTTGATTACAGAAATCACTGAAAACATTCGAAAATTAACGAAGATGGCTTAGGATCTATTTGAAGCCCGTTGATCTTTCGGATCATCAGTTTATCGACTAAAATAAGACGGAAATCCTTTTGATAAAATTGCCTGAAAAGCTACATAGTTTATGTTTACAAGAATTGATGAACATGTGCTGAGCTACTAAGATTTTTGCATATTACCGATTGCTCAGATATTAGAATGTTTGACTTTGCAATTATTTAACACGACGTTCTCTTCATCGAATAACCAAAGTTATCTGTGTCGGCTGATAAATGATTAGAAAGAATTTTCGAGATGGTGAGATTACAGATTAGACCAACGTAATGCTCTAATGAAATAAAAGTTACCGAAATGAGGATGTTTTTAATTTTTAATCAAGTTAATGATTTGACCCAATAGAATTTCGTGTTTTTAGAGACTCGATGATAACAAATAGCGAAATTTGATCAATATCCTTGCTTTGTTTTGCCCAAGACGCACTCATCAATAAATGGATTACACTACCAATCTGACCGTTTGTCAATCAAATCCGTCACTATTTCCATAACGAAGCGGCCTTAGTTTACATATGAGCAGGCGATGTGATTTGAGGGCCTAAGCAACAAAGCAACAGCTTGCACAATATCTGGAATGGAAACGAGGTTTCGAGGTAAGCGGCACCACAGAAAGCACAAAGGAAATAATAATAAAAGCTTGGGCCTAAGGAATGGCCTAAGGCAAAAATTACGAGCTTTTCCGCATTTCAAAACGACTGCTCGGTAAAAGGTAAGCTCTAGGCCAGAAAAGCTTGAAAGCAGAAAACATTCCATGACGAAGAAACTTTGTCATATTTTCTCCGGTCGTTACTGCATTAGGCTAAAAAAGGGTAGATTTTCTAACAATAGCATCCGCTGGTTTTGATTGTCATAATAAAAGTGATTAGCATTGCAAACAATGAGATTTCTATGGCCAACTAGTCTAGTTGTAAATGGAAATAAAGGAAGCTGTAGAAGATACCCTGAGATCTGGATAGCTAACTCCAGCTAACTCGCTCATATATGCATGCGAAAAAGGTTTGCGTGAGTATAAAAGTGATTAGCATTTGCAAACAAAGAGATTTCTATGGCCAACTAGTCTAGTTGCAAATGGAAATAAACGAAGCTGTAGAAGAGACCCGGAGTTCTGGATAGCTAACTCGCTCATTATGCACGCGAAAAAGGTTTGCGTGAGTATGTGTCCAAATTATTATCCCTCAAAGGGCCATCAAACAAAGAAGTTCGAAAAAATCTTACGGAAACCTAACCAAAGCAGCTCTGACTCCATCCACTAAAATTTGTGGTCATATGCAAATAAAGTGATAATTTACCCATGATAAACATTAAAAGAAGCTGAAATATAGGTCATAGATTTATTAAGAACAAATAATATAAGTAATTTATTTTTATAAAAATAAAATAAGATAAGAATTAATTAATGTTATGAGGTCTAAATGAAAATAATAATGAAATCTTTATGGGCATTATGACTTTTGTATTATAATTTCATTCAATTCATCAACGAGCAAATGTAAGAATTAACAAATAAAAGATGTTTGCTATCATAACACGTTTTAGGTGACAATGAGTTAATCGAATGTCTGATAAAGTACTTTATAAAAGTTAATGTCATGAGGAGAGAAGGTTGCGATGACCTCGAAGGACTTTCACCGAATTATAAACAAATGATAAACACATGATAAGGGAAGATTGACTGCTGTTTACTTATTTAGGCCATCGTATCAACAAAGAACATGCGAGCTAACAGCTGTTGTATCCCAAATTCATAGAGATGGTTTCACCTTCAAGAAATCGAGCGAGGATTTGGCAAGACAACCTGTGGTTGTAAAATACAAAACTTAACTTCGAAAGAATGATAACAAGCTTTCGTGATCTTTATTGCTGATACAAGAAAATCTCAGTGAAGAAGAACTGTCCGGTCTCCTTTAGAATTTTAGAGATATTTAATAGACACGTTTTTGTTTAAGCTTCATTGGCTTTTATCCTAGATTTTGCAATTTGTTAACAGATTTTATGGTTGTTTATTTAGAAACAGACATTCAAACCGGATTCAAAAAGTTCGAATGACAGATGAACATGCTTCCATCTTTATTATATTTATTCGAAAATTCGTCAATTACTAGAAATTATCACTCGTCCCAGACTCTTTTGTTGATGGATTCAGTCATTCAGTATAAAGCTAGAACTATAGAATCCAAAAATTATGTTGGTTCTCTCAGCAAAACTTGTTTCGTTCTAAGAACAATTTTATGAGAAATTTCAGAGTCGTTAGAGAATAGCAACGAGTGTGTTAACTTTTAATAACAAACATTCTTTGGCTTTGATTGATCATAAAAGTCTGCGCTGCCGACGCACTCATTTATCGCACCGAAGAAGGCCTATTTATGGTACCGCCATATTGATAAATTGATTACTTCTTGTCGCCCCAGGTGGTCGATGCCATCAATAAACAATTATTCTTGATTCAGGTATTTGTCATGTGCGCGAATTGGCAACCTCTCCCAGTCTTGCCAGTACTGT